>JAOWBP010002978.1:7777426-7804010 GCA_028571105.1 Tragopan temminckii
TTTTTTTTTTTTTTTTTTTTTTTTTTTTTTTTTTTTTTTTTTTTTTTTAAGATTATTCCTCTTTCCTGCCTCTTTTCGTTGCTTTCTTCTCCTTTGCCAGCAGTGTTTTCCATCGAAAGACTTCTAGTGTTTGGACAGTTTCACATTAAGGCTGACAAAACCCAGAGTCCTGCGGTGTGAAGGGGGCATATATAAAACACTACGTAGCAGGTTGACAGCAAAGGTTTTCAGTTGCTTAAATAGCCCTTCAGAACTGAAGTGTTGACTGTCCTTTGCCAGGCACTGTTTGGTTTTAAAATAGTGGCTACACAGTAGGAGTTCTGGTGAAATATCACTGCATTAAAATTGATGCAGACAAGAAGAAATAAAAGAAGGAAAAGCACAAGTTTCTGGGCAGATGTAAAAAAGCAGATTCTTGTTGCTAGGGATTTACTATGATCAATAAAAGGCAGCAGCTCACGTTGTGCATGTGGCATAATGCAAGCTTTAATATTTGGACTTGGAGTACTTAAATGACAGCCCGATCAGATATGGGACAAGGGACCCATAACTTACAAGCCCTCCTAGAAGTTTTCTGGAGCTTCACACACCCCGATGATTTTGTCAAAGCTGTATGTTTAAATTTAAACTTTGCGTTAAACATAGGAGCGAATATTACAATTAATCTTTCATATCTTTTGGAAATACAAACCAAAGATTTTGAGATACACTCCAGGGAATACTAAGGACAAGCAGAAGAAAGCAAACCAGACCACTCTCTGCATACTGTAGAAAATACATGTAAATATGCAGGTAGCGAGGTTTGTACCCACTAATTTCCAGGTAGATGGAAGTGACGGGGTCCCAGAGGGAGAGGTAGTGTTCCTAGATATACTGGAAAACCGTTTCGTTACAAGATTGGTTTAGCAATCAACAAGAACAGACACTGTTTTCACTGTGTCCTAGGAATAGAGCCAGGTATGATAAATAAGTAAGGAGTTGGTAAACATCCAGGGTCTCCTGTTCACGGTATCATCAGAAAAACTCCTGAGGATATGTGCAAAAGTCAGCAGCACAGAAATATTGGCAATGTGGGAACAAAGAATGAGGTAAAGAAAGTTGACTGATATTGCCAGAAGAAACATCTTGTAAAAGGAGAAGACATAAAAGAGAAAGTTAGAGGTGATTTCATTTCAACAAATAAAAGAGATGTTACATCTTACATGGAGAAAATTCTAAACAAATTTGCAAAGAAAAATATCAATTTTATACATTCAAGTTTTGGCTTGTTTACAAGCATAAGGTAAATATGGTTACATATCCAGAAATCAAACTTAGGCTTGGGGCAAATGTACATTTCTTTTTTCCCTTTCTCATATAATGACTAATGACAAGGTCAGCAGTTGAATTTGTGTTAATCTGTATGTATCACAGAAGAACAGTGTATCCTTTTACCTCTATTGAGAGAAAATCATTGCATTTTTTTAACTAACTAAAACTACTGCTGATATTATCTTAATATACCTGACATTTTTTCTTACTTCTTTGAAACTCTTGGGCTCTTGCTATGTCATGACTATTGGATGATCTCGCAGTGTGGAGGAATATTTCCATATTTACCTTTCCATATTCAGATTTGTATCTTTCACCTTTTATGTTCTTTTGCTCCTGACTGGGATGAAGAGGGTAGGCTGCATTCATTTCATCTGTTCCAGTCTACTAGTGAACAGCCTTATCATGTTATTCTTTATACTCATTTTCCCTCTAAATTAATTTCTTATCGTATGAATGTCAAACAGAAACGTTCCTTGCTCCTACTCATCTTGTTTGTTTCTCTTTGAAGTATCTTTTTTTCTGCTGTGATTCAGTTGTGCAACAAACAGATTTATCTCATCTAAGTTTAAATATGTAAAAGTTGGACACAATCTGGTCTGATTCAGTCATGGCAGAATCCCTGACTTCCATGGAGAAAAGCAAGGATCTCAAGAGGGCAATTTTCCTGACCTGTTTCAGAAAGATTAGACATCTTTCTTTGGTTCAGTTATATTGAATACACAGCAGTGACTGATGTCTTGCTGTGGAAGTCCAGAGGCAAACATTAGTGCTATAGATGTCAAAAGGCAAAGGTCTCCTGATGAAGAGGCCACTCTGGCATCTCTTTATGGCCTAATGGGATCTAGTAACAAGTGTTGTGGAAGTTTTGGTGCAACTCCTCCTCCTGAAGCAAAATAGAACTGATGAACCATGCCCAGACTTCTAAAACGCAGAGACATCTGTTTAGGATCACCCACAACAGCTGAATCCATTGACACTGGCGAGGAGCTCTGATACCACAGTAATATATTTCTGTAAGAAATTATAGCAAGAGAGAACATTTACCTGGCAGAGGAGAGCCAACAAACTTCTCATGGTATTTCCAGAAACTATGGAGGCTTCATTGTTTCACTGAAAAATAAGAAAACCTTCAATTTGGAAATGGTTTTTGAACTTGTATTTTTTTTTTACTATATTGAACCGTTTTTTTTTTTATTATTATTGATTTGCTGAGATTGCTCTGAAAAGAACACTTCCAACTAGTTTCGTTCTCCCGTATCATTTTCTTGTGCTATTCCATATATTTTCTTGCTTTTTTTTTTTGCACCAGCTTTGTGCCCACTGTGTACTAAGAAGATATTTTATGCCAAAAATTTCACTACGCCAACAAAATCAGTTTCCTCAGCCACTGCCATTCACTCAAAATCCCTCTGAGTAGGACGAAGCTGACACACAGTAGCCTGCTGAGAAGCCTGGCACACGCTGGGTCAGATTCACAGAATATTTGGCACCCTCATAGAAAAACACACAGCACTTTCACCATCTTTAATTGGAGGTAAGGTATACTTTGTAGAAGCATGTATTGTACAAAGAATGGGGAATACCATGAGTACCAGTAATATCTTGCATAACAGCAAAAAGTTGAAAGGGAACTTGTTTTTAAGGGCTCCCATAGTAATAGGCTCTGTATCACATGAGCAATCCCCTCAGCCATCTGAAAATAAACCGCGTTTAATTGACTGGATAAGCAGATCACATACGTTAAAGCTAGGAATGCCCCTTCAACTGTAACTTTGAACTATAGCTTGCACACCCTTTGGCAATGTGCTTACACAGAAACGTGTACATCCCTTGGCTATAACAGTAATTTTGGCTGCAACAGAAACATGTACACCCTTTGGCAAAGCTCTTGCACAGAACAGAATTTTTTTTTAAAAAGTGAAGCATTTCCCAGTTAAACACTGGCTGTACAGCACACTCATTTTATTATTGCAAGAGTATCTTTGAAAATATATTTATTTCATCCCACTACGGTGAAAAAGTACTTTGTACTCTCAATATCAGCAAAAAGAAAACATGTAAACTAGGCTTCTTTTGGGTTGCAAATCAAATTCTTCTCTCGCCTGCGACAATAGCAATCCATGAGAAGTCTACTGAATTGGTCCATTTGATCACCTTCATGCACAGGCAGAAATTTCACCCTCTTTTATTTGACTCTTCCTTCCTCTAGGCATACCAAAATAATACCAGGCAGCCTTCCATGCGGCAAGTAAGTAAACACTGAAGAAAATCCTTCACAGCACAGAAACTTCTGTGCATGCTGTCACGAGCATAAGTAATTCACACATACCTTTTGAAAGATGAGCCATTAAACTTGTGACAATCGCAGCTAAAATCTGCTGGAAATTTGTGTGTGTATGTGTATATACATACATGGGTGTAAACAATCTTTCATTAAAAAATTGTACCTTGTAGAAATGAGCCAGCCAATAAAATTAGCCACAGGGCAGATTCTAATTTGGCTCAGCATTCACGAAAGAAGATGAGCCAAGGAGGAGCAAAGGACATTGCAAGCAATCTGGCACAGGTTCCTGGCAGTCAGTGATCACTTCAGGTATTTTTCTTTCAAGGTGTGTACGGGCACATCCAGTGACTCACCTGTATTTATATACAAAGAGCCAAGATGGACCCATAGTTTGGCCCTGAGCTGTACCAAATCCCGTATTTATAGCCTGCCTTGTTCCAGTAAATAGTAAGTGAGCAGAATTGCCTGTTAAATTGTCAGCTTGTAAAAGTGGGGGTATTTGCAACTGATTGACATCCAAAGCACTGTACTCAACTGATGCAGAGTAACCCAACCTTTTCAGGTGGGGAGGGAGCCAACAGACAAGAAAACCTGCTGCACTGATGTCCCTACGTTATCCTCACTCCATTTAAGAATGGAGCCTTTTAAGAAGATGTGCCTGCTCTCTTCTCACTGTCGTTCTTACATTAGTCAGAGATATTATTGTATATTATTGTCACTGGTCGTTCAGTGAGAACGGACTATCATTTCACGTATTTATGATAAGACATGAACTTAAGCAAGGGCATTCCACAAAACTCGTTGTTGTCCCTCTTCTGTCTTCTAAACTGTGTGGCATACACATTGAACACACTGCGGTTTCAAAATATTGGATATATTCGGTTCTTCTTACTCAATTCCCCATTAGGAGTTTCTCCTCATCCATTTTTGTCAGACTCCCTATCAATATAAACCTAGAGACATTCAACTGATGTTGTAAAACAACTTGCTTTCTGTGTACATTTACCTGGAACAATGACGTGCTCAAGGAGAGAAGTGGTGAGCCAGAATTTTCAATTCTGCTATTTTTGAAACATATTTGACTGTCATTTTCTTTGCCTTTAATGAAGGAGAGCAGAGGTGGCTGAATGTGATGACAAGCTGAACCTTAAAAGCCTAAGTAAAGGTACAAACTTGGTAAAAGACTTACTCAGTATGTGGTTTTAAGGGTTGGAGTGGTAACAATTAGGCTATACTGCAGGCCCCAAGGACACCCTTGGATTTTCATTGGGGCACCCAATGAGAAAAAACTAGTCTATCTGAATGATCCACACATTCCAAATCTTCAGGAAATATTCAGTCACCTTGGGAAAAGTACCGAAGAGATTCAAGGAGCAAAACAAGGTCAGCAGGAAAGGAAGACCAATTTTTCTGCCAAAATGAACAAGAATTGAGTGGAACAAAAAACCTACCAGCCTTTTGATTGCTCCTGTGGTCTGGGCACCACTCCCTGTGAAACCTACAAAATGGGACTCAGTGCTTTTATTCACAGAATTTGAATTAATCAGGTGCTTTTAACCTAATGAACGAAATCTTTTGTGATGTTACAATCTATGCATCTGTAGGTCCTCTGCTTGATTAAGATCTCAAATCCATCGTCTAGTTTCAATGCAGTGTTACTTTACATCTACTGGGAAAAGACGTATCAAGCTCAGAAATGCATCTGCTAGAAGACAGGAAATTCTTTCTCATATCATTTTTTGTATCATCCATATTGCCCTATCACAAACCACCTGACCTGCAGCCTTCATGCGATGGACATCAGATATTTTCCTTTACAAAAGGATACAGACAATGCAAGCAAATAAACAAAACGAAACAAAAAAAAGCAACATGGAATCATCACCAGAAATATCTCACACTACAGACATCTTTAAAGCACTGCCTGAATAACGGTGCTTGCAAAGAGTCTGAATGAGGATAATGAGGTAGTTCTGCAACACAAATTTACAGGTGCTTCCTCCATAGCTTGAAAAGCAACTTGAGATAAAACACAAAAATGCCTGCTTGAAAAGAAAACAAATTGGCCTATTAACTTTACTTTCCTGGCAGTGTTAGTAAGCTGAGTGTTTCAAAAAAGCAGGAATTAAAAATAGGACATTTTTTATTCTGCATTTAAAGGAGTACTGAAAACTGAGATACATGGAGACAACAACATTGAGCACAGCCCTAATAAAAATTACCTGAGGAGCTGCTGTAGGGCAGCTGGACATCAGCCAGCAGTGTGCTCTTACAGCCCAGAAAGCCAACTGTACCCTGGGCTGCATCCAAAGCAGCGTGATCAGCAGGGAGAGGGAGGGGATCCTGCCTCTCTGCTCTGAGCTGTGAGACCTCACCTGGAGCACTGCATCCAGATGTGGAGTCCTCAGCACAGGAGAGACATGGACCTGCTGGAGTGTGTCCAGAGGAGGGCCACAAAATGACCCAAGGGATGGAACACCTCTTCTACAAGGACAGGCTGAGAGAGCTGGGGCTGCGCAGGCTGGAGGAGAGAGGGCTGTGGGGAGACCTGAGAGTGGCTTGTCAGTATCTAAAGGGGCTGTAAGAAAGAAGGGGAAAGACTCTTTGGCAAGGTCTGTGGTGGCAGGACAGGGGGAAATGGTTTCAAAATGAAAGAGGAGAGATTCAGACTAAATATAAGGAAAAAGTTTTTTTTACTGTAAGAGTGGTAAAACACTGGCACATGTTGCCCAGAGATATGGAGGATGTCCCATCTTTGGAGACATTCAAGATGAGGCTGGACGGGGCTCTGAGCACCTGATGGAGCTGGAGGTGTGCCTGTTCATTGCAGAGGAGTTGGACCTTTAGAGTTCTTCCCAACTCAAATGATTCCATGATTCTATGATTCTACATTGGGAAATGCTAGGAATGTTTACTTCTGTTTTATTTTAAATTGATATTTCTTAAAGATTAAAAAAAGAGAAATGCTTCATTTACGATGGAAATTGAATTATTCAAAGTATTTAATCTATTCTTTTTCCCTATTTTTTTTTTCTATACTTTTGGCCATAAATAACAAGTTTCTAATGGAAGTCAAAACTGGTCAAACTCACCACTTTAGTGGAAAACTGTTTGGCAATAAATAAGTGTCATGCAGTTTCCCTCCACTGTCAGAGATGCACAATACATCCCATAGTTGGTCCCTCATGCATCTCTATTCAATCATGTATTTTCAGAGCAATCAACTCTATTTACAGTGCCTGTTTAAAGCTGACATGGACCACATCCTCAGGAACCAGTTTCTATCCTCTGAGTGTAAAAGACGTGTAGCTGACTAGCTCAGAAATATGTGCCTACATTGTGTAGACCTCAATGCTTGAGCAGAAAACTTCTACTCTTCATGCTTTCTGCAAAAAAAAAAAAAGAAAAAAAGAAAAAAAGAAAAAAGAGCAAAGTTTGCAAGACAAATTTAGCTGAAAATCTACTTTTGATTTCAAAGCAGCTTTGACACGATTTTTTAATAAATGTTAAAAAAGATTCTTCTTGCAGCAGGAGAAAACATACTGGAATACCTGAATTTTATATGGTGCCTCTTCTGGATAAGACATGAACCACGGCAATTGAGTGAGAAGTTTATCTCTGGGCATCAGACTGAACCTGTGTTTCATCAGCTCTCATCTTGCTAGGAATTAACTTCACCATGAATTCTTGACTAAGATAGGAATTGCATGGATCGCTAAAATGTATATGTTTTCTACCTAGTTAATTTGCTTACTCTGTCTGATTGGATAATTATGTTGGAGAGGAGACAGATCCAGGAAGACTTTTGTCATGGTTTACTTGAAATTTACAGAGATGTCTCTCATTTGTTCACAGAAAGCAATGATGAATGTCCATACACTCAACACATCTAAGCACAGAAATATCTTTCGAGCACAGAGATTTAAAAAATTCAAACCCACATACACCAGGACAAAGTTCCTTTTGTTTGTTTGTTTGTTTGTTTGTTGTAACTCTCTGATGTTTCTTATTCCTGTCTATATCAAAGCAAATGCTTTTTATTCTCCTCAGTGAGGATGAGTCAGTATTTTCTGTTAAACTTTAGTTTTACATCCAAAATCAGTAGTTACTGTGGGTAGAAACTTACAATAGCACAAAAAATCAGGCACTTAAAGACTTATCTGAGACTAATTGAACCCTTCAGTTCAAAAATAGCTTCATTTGCCAATGACTTCTTAGAGTCTGATCTCATTTCTATTGCCAGGTTGATGACAGTAGCTATATTGTGGATTGTTGAATTCTGAAATGCCAAAATCCTGTCTTCATTCAGAGCTTCAGTCCTCACCAATGGAAGAACACAATGAGCAGATATGTAAGCAAAAAGTTCAGGCAGGTTTTGAAATGTGCAGAAATACCAGAATGAAATTGCTCTAGAAATGGCATGATACTTACAGAGCTCAGTAAAAGATCAGATAAATTTGCTTCTCATTCCTGAAATGAACATTATGCCTAAAAAATTCTTGAATACCCACAAATGAAGTGAGAAATCACCTCTGAACTTTTCAGCATTCAACGGATGTCATTTCAGTTCAATGCAATATATAAAATGGGTTTTTTTTCACACGTTATCATAATATTTAAATAGGTGTTTCTGCTGCTATAAATCTATCTTAATCATCAAATCAAAGTTCTCTTTGCATATACAAGAGATCTTGAAAATTGCCTGAAAGTTTGCCAGATCTTTTACAAAATACGTCATCTTTGTAGATGTTATTCTCAGAGCATATTAGTGAGTTGAAACCCAAATACACTTTGTAAATCTCACTGCAGCTGTCAGAAATACATATCCAAGGATCTCTCACAGACTCGAGATTGCTCTGTGTAAGTTACAGGTAGGTGTTATACTCCTTAGTACGCCGTCTGTTAAGTGATAGATGTTGGCACAGATCATTTCTTTATTCAGCTTTGTCTTCATGGAAGCATAGTTTCATGTTCTTCCTAGGTATTTACAGGAGACAGATAGCTGCCATGGATTTATACTTTGATTTATACTGTTACATAACCCTCTTTCTACTCCAGTCTTAGTCGCTAATGGTGTCCACATCTCACTGCTTTGGTAAGAATGGCTCAGCTGGAGTGCAGCACCTCTGAAATATAATTTAGGAAGAAGAAGTGGTTTAACAGGCCACAGTGGCATGATGCTACCTTAAGTCTTGTAAGATTCAGCTGCAGTGGGTTACATTTGTACAGACTTATATGGCCAAGGTAAACTGTAAGACTGTAGGTCACTATGAAATGGTTACAGGCTGGATCCCAGCACTGCACATGCAAGTCATAGAGGCCACAATTAAATGGAGGCAGCATTTCACTTATGCTATAAGGCTAAAACATTATTCATTGTGGTTTCTTACATGTTTCTGCCCTTTGCACTTGCTCATAAAAATATTGACCAGCATTGTACCTCCAAAAATATGTTTATTACGAAGTTGTGCCTGCAAAAAGGTCTGCCAGGAAGTTGATTCTGCTTTGTAAGGCTTCATCAATACTGCAAAGGGGCATCTTAGAAACAGTATGAGAGTAAGATGTGGGTAGGGTCCACCTGGTTCCAAGAACATAGTGCCATCTGAAAATATGAGTACCTTCCTACTTAGGGATGCTTTCTTCAGCTTGAGCATCAAAGACCACTGTGGAAGTAACAATCATACAGTTTTGATAAGGAAATGTGCTCATCAGAAATATTACCAGCATATTCTCACAGTTAACATGATTTAGATTTAAGCCCTTTGATGATGTTTGTTAAAATACGGAAGGTACTTCTTTACTTGACACCGGATATTGCAGGATTTGATTGCTATGTCTGAGGGCTTAAGGCATTTTATAATGAAAGAGCTATGATTTCAAAAATCCCCCAAATTATAAACGGAGTATCCTGGCTCCCATTTTGCCTTTGAAGGGGATAAAATTGCCTTGCTTACAGAAGCCACTAGGAGTAGCTCCCCTGTAAGACTTTGCCTGTACTCATACTCACCTGTGACTACATGGTTTCCTATTTACATTCGTCTGTGTTTATAATATTCTCTTTTTGCACTATGCCCTTACTTGTAGTAGCATCTCTTCCAGGAAAAGCAATGTGCCAAGGCACTGTCAGGATTGAGTCTGCCCAAGTTCTCGAGGAAAGCAGCTGGACCTATGCATCCTCAGACACCAGGCTTGTACAGCTCCAAGAGACTCATGAGATGTTCTTTTAGTCTTCCCAATTAAGACTGAGAAAAGTAGTCTCTCTTCTTCAAGGATAATGATTTCTAGTAGTAGAATTATGTCCTTCGTGTCCTTTCTTCCCTGTCCCTATCAGGTCAATATACAAAATAAGAAACACAGCTATTCCAATATCATGTTTACTTGACTCTTCCTTCTGCTCTTTCCTGACTTTTCTTTCACTCTATTTTATTCTCTAATGATTGACTTGTGGTACAAAAGAAAAAAACGGCAATTTATATGCTCATGTGTGACTTTTGTCTATATCGGTCATTTTAGTGGAGCTGGGAAGTTGCTTGAATTAAGCAGCTGGAAACATCCTGATTTTTCCAGAAAGCTACAAGACTGAATCTCTCAAGTGAAATATAGATGGTGAGAGCCATGGAGCCTACATTTGTATCTGAATTCCAACACTGCCTGTGAGGTTGAGGGCCTCATGGGCTAGTCCAAGTCTCAGACTAAACACTAGCAGTTGCTACCCTTGTCTGCATTTAGGCTTCTTTCTCGAACCTTCTTTTCTATAAAGTAGCATCCAAACACAGGATTGACAGCCATCAGGCAGAGTGATGACACACCAACCAAGACTCTTTGTGTTTTAAAATCCTTATTAGTTTAGTTGACTCCAATTATACTCATAAGATGGCCATCCTGCTTTGTCTGTGTCTTTGACCATGCAATTAGAAAAATGAGTTCAGTTCTGCACACATAGCTCTGAGAAGAGGGAGAGAGTTTCAGGGAAAAAAAAAGAACAAACGATTAAAAAGTGGAGTGATTGATTTACGATGAAAGATTAAAAGAACTGAATATGTATAGCTAAAGGGAGACAAGCTGAGTGCCTATGAGAAGTGGAGGGTGCAAGCACCAGGGAGGAGAGGCAGCGATTGCAGGCTCTACGAAGGAAAATGCAAAAATGGAGCAAAGAATATGCTGGTCTTTATCAGCAAAAATTCAAGAGACACTGTCTCTTGAAGGAATGACCTTTAGGTGATATTGCAGAAGCATTGTTACAGAATGCTTCAGAATGCTTTGGGACAGTGACATTTACTGAGCTTCTGGGAGAATGTCTCTAACAATTGGCCTCCACTTGTATGAAAGCCTGACCAAAAATGCTGCCCAGTTGTGAAGAAAGGAAAAAGAAAATGTGCTTCCCACGATTCCAAAGAAACTGCAAATATGCTACTGTGAAAAAGTTGTGGTTTAAATTGCTGTAGGTTAATACTATCTCCATTGCTGTTCCAGAAGTTTTCGTAATTCCTTCTCTATAAAACCTCTCAGCTGGGGACATCTGAGGAAAGCAGAGTGGAGAAGCCTCAAGCTTAGACAGACTGAAAATAGTTTTTGGCTGGGAAAGGTGTGCAGCTTTCTTCTGGTTATAATTTCTTCCCATTTACCACCTTGTAAGTACTTGAAATTCAAAGTAAGGAATCTGTCCAAAAGATATTTTTTGTTGTTCAGTATGTAATACATGCATCTGAGACAGGATGAAGAGTTGGTACTTGCAATGAGCTACTCACCTGCTGAGCTCTGGAGCTGCTCACCTGCTGAGGTCTTTTCCTTTATTACAACAAAATAGTCAAGAAAATGAATGAGTCTGTAAACAGACTTCAGTGCTACATACCCTTACGTGCCAAAAAGAAGAGAACTCAAAATAAAGGGTAAAAATGGACTTACCTGTGCTCATGAGGGAATAGCCAAAAAAGATATATACATTATAAAATAACATATCGTCTCTGAACTAATATTTTTCCCATATCTTTAGGTACACAGGAATAGCAACTTGTGGTTATTCTTACTGGTTCCCAGATTAAGGGCAAATAGAGTCAAGGAATGTCCTTTGTACAGTAGTTACCGAGTAAAACTCAACTTCAACCACAAACTATGGGTGACGTATGTAACATAGTAATGAGTGAAACATTTCTGGGAAAGATATTTACCTAAGTTGCATAGAGAGAAGAGAACTTATCATGTAAAAACATCTTGCTTTGATATGCTAGAACATGAGGACAATGAAATTAATTCAAATATACAAATATGGGAGGAGGTAAGGTGGGGCTAACAAGTGATACAGCAGTTAATCTCTGGCTTTACACACGCAACAAATTAGCAGCACAATGGAAAAACAGGTTTAGTGCCATGCATGTAGGGGTCAAAGCTTTGCTTGTCTATTGCCTAACCTTAATATTCTTTTAAGGTCATTTTTATATTTCATAATAACAGAGGAGATAAGCAGCACCTACAAAGACAGGTGCAGGCACTGCGCTCCTCTCCTTGTGCTCTGTGCTGGTTGGACATGAGCTGGAACCAACCTGAGAGCCAGGTAACTGTGTGCGCAGCAAGGCATCGAATTAGGATGGCCAATTCCTGGCCAAGGTTACACGTGGGTTACCAAGGGCTATACTGCATCTTACCTCTATTTTTGTCTTTCTTTAAGGTGATCCTTCAAAGGTATTGAGGGTCTACCACTAGGCTGGAGTGTGGTGTATGCTGTGAAGAACTTTGCTCCTCCAGCCCTTAGTTTTCTTATTTGTAAAAGGAAAATGTTATCTCCATTGCACAAGTATCCTCTGAAATTCTCATTACTAATATCTGTGCAGTCTCCAGGATGGAAGAAACCCTTCTTAGAACTGCAAGGTATCTCTGGCTGAATATTGTAGTGTAAATTCCCTGCAGTCTGTGCAGGAGCATTGTGACCATACCTACTTTTCCTTGGAATAGATGTTGCCAGGGAAAAACTAGGGAGTTTACTTTAAAAAATATTCATGATAGTGGGTAAGATGTTCTTCATTCTCATTGCCTCTGTAAAAGCTGAGATTATATTCTCTAAGAAATGAATTCAGAATGACATCACATATTGGCAAGAAACTTACCAGCCTCTCTTCCCACTCTGCACTGGCAGTAGAACTGACACATCTGTTGGTGTTTTGGTTGAAGCATTTGTCATCCCAGTTATTTGCACAATATAAACGTGTTAACTATGATTTTGGTTTGTGTCTAACGAACAAGTGTGCAATTTGGTGTCTGCTATGAGTATGCAGGATTATATCAGAGAAAGAAATGGCAAAAACAAAAGATTCTCATTTGTGAAAAGAGTACAGTCATGGGGAAATAAGCAAAGAGGCTGACAGGTGCAAAAGCCAGCAGTGTTAAGACACAGATGCATTAACCTATGCAGGAGCATCTATCTGACAAGGAATACAATCTTTTCCTAGCAGTTAAAGACGGTCTTAATGTGTCAAGAAGACAATACTGGAAAATGCATGATAGGACATATAAGATATGGACAGCTGCCAGGCTTCTGAACAGCTGTGTGGTGTGTAAGAATTACTGCAGCTGTATTTAAACTAGAAATTAAATCTTTCTTTTCTTTTTCTTTTTTTAATATGTTCAGGCTTTTTACTTATCCAAAAGAAAACATTAGCAATTATGAAATGTTTATTTCCCCGCAAAACATGCTGTTTTTTTCCTGCTGTCTGTGAGCTCTGATGTGCAGGAGACATCCCTGCTCATCCTTAAGACTGTGTAAGTAGAGCAAGGGGGATATTTTATTTACATGCATCATTATTGGGAGCAAGGCACTGCGAATGAGCTCCACATCATTTTAGCAGCAACTTGGAAAGGAATAAAGAATCAGGTCTCTTCTAGTGTTTTGGAAACACCGTTAAGGAATCCACCTGATGCCAGTGTGTGTTCAGGATTCGTATGAGACCAAAAACTTCAAAGCAGGTTCAGACACCTTAAATGATCCTATAAGCTTGGTGGATGTGCAGAAAGTAGAGCGTTTCTCACCACCACTAACTTAAGAGATACTTCCACATGCTTGTGAATGCTCTGATGAAATGATCACAGCACAGTTGGGCCAGATGTAATTTTACTTGATTTTCAATCTCACTCTTTTTCAATTTTTGTAAAAAAAACAAAAACAAAAAAGCATTTAAAAAACATATGGTGTCAGTAGGAAATACCATATCTTTAACTTTCTCTCCCCTTTCCTATAATTTGATCAAGGTAGAACAGAAAATTGGTGAATATGATTGCAAATTGTTTCTAAAGAAGATAGAGCAGCCCCATGAATTGCTGTAAATATGAAATTCCTCAAATGACCACTTGTTGCATATTTGGCTGATCCCTAAGGCCAATGGATGGACTGAACATAAAATACCTCCCACTATATGGATGTAGAGTTGCTGGTTCCATACAAGCTGCCAGCTTTATTACTGCTTGAGCTAAACAAGATACTGGTAGGTATGTGTGGGTTTGGAATGAAAGTTCTTGGGTTCTCCCTACAAAGCCACATCTGCAGTATGTGGTTTGGCTGACAGTCATGGATTTTGATTTGTATGCAACCCTGTGGACACTTATAATTTAATGTGTGTATGAAAGGCTAACTATGTGGCCACTTTTAATTAAAGGAGATTTCCGGAGAAGTTAGTTAACAGTTTTTGTGACTGGAGGGAGAGTATGGAGTTTTTGAGTAACCACTGTGAAAATGAATGGGATAACACTTGGACAACATTTGTGGAAATATGTGAAGATTCATGGGTTTTGCAAGTAACAAAAAAATCCAGGAATTGTCTTTTGACACTAATTCTCAAGCTTTCCTGTTCTACTTTTTATTACTTTTCTTAAGTTATTAGAGTTAGATTCATTTAAATGGAGACGAGCGCTACAGACATTACAGTCTCAGGCTTTCCAGTTGGTGCTGCAATTTTCAGATCTCCCCTTGAATCTGCATAAAACTTTGCTGTCCTAATATGCGTGGCGAGGATATCCCATGTCTATTGCCTTCTACATGAAGAAGCCCTTTCTATTGCTTGCTTTGAGCATGGCTTTCTCTAGCTTCCACTAGGGATCATGGTTGTAGTGCACTTTGCTACCCAAAATCCTAAAAAAAAAAATTATGGAGACTGTTCTGCAGGACAACTAAATCTGATTTTCCACCAATGAAAACATTTGTAACACCCAAATGGAGCATGATATATTTTGTTATGACTTAGAAGACATCCATCTATTCTATGTAGGAGTAAACAACCTCAAAAGGAGGAAGATAAATGGAATATTAACCTTCGTGTTCTCAGTTAATCATTTGAAATTTCTTACACCTGAAAACAAGTAAACAAAAAAAACTCTTACTTTTGTCAGCTATTTCTCAACAGCAGTAAAGAAACAAAACACTCCGGAATAGCACTTGTATCTTTAGACCAAAATTGTTGAGATTTTGAATAATCTTTGAATAATATCAGTGAATCAGGAAGGTCAATAAAAAGTTTTGGATATTTATATAAATAGTAAACTTATAAAAGATTAAATTTCAATAAATAATATCTTTCCATATATAATTTCAAAGTGCTTTATTAAGGCCCTAACCACTTCTATTTTTCCTACTGCAATTAAGTGATCACAAGGACGTGAAAACAAGTTGCCACAAGTATTAGGCTACTTAGTAATAACTGTGCACCTTTGTACCCATCAGTAAATGTAAGATCATTTACTTCCAAGAGGGGGAATTCAGAAGAGGGATAGGCAACCTCAAATTATCACACATTTATAACCATGTAAAAGCCTCCCCACAGGCAGTTACCACAGATGAGCTAAATTACTGCAAATTCAGGCTCTAGCTGACATCATATTAACCACATTATGTGCCTATCTTTACTTTTTAAAGCAAAACACAATTTCTGCTGAGAAGACACGCAGTTCTCATATAGTAGCGCTAAACTGAATTGTTTAGACAGCTGGGGGAAAAAAAAAACACATCAATTTGGGGGGAACATGAGAAATCATGTTGATTTCACTCCTTTTCTTAAGAATATTTCTGCTTTGATTACTCTTTAATTTCCTCTGAGAAAGTTGTTTGTCTTTTTTCCAAGTGATTCTTCATCATCTCAAGGTGAAATTTTTTTTCTTGTTGAAGTTAATGGAAAAATGTATCTTGATTCCTTTCAAGAATTTTTACCAGCTCCAGAAAATCTTTATATGTATGTATCAGTATTTTCTCTCTTTTCTTATAAAAACTAATGCTATGGATTTTTAGGGGTTTTGTTTCTTTGTTTTGTTCTTTTGTAGCTCTAAGATGTTTGGAATGTAGAGACCTTCACTGCAAGGAATCAGACTACTAAAAATCTGCCTAAAAACACGAATTCAAAAAAAGAGGGAAACCCTCTGGCAAGGCTTCAACCCCATAAGGAATTCAGGATACAGCACTCAATAAAATCCTAAACTGCCAAATTCCAGAGCTTGTTGTATCATCGCTGAACATGTTCAAAGATCAACCACATTCATTTTTCAGTGCTCACTATTCCACAGTGAACAAAAGAAAAAAGTAAAGAACTCAAGAAAACAACTCAAGAAGTGGTCTGGTTCAGTTATGGCTACACGCTGTCTAATTCTTGTTCTATAAGCCATATCATCAAAATCATCTAATTTCTTCCTAACTATGACCATCATCTCTGGTTGCAAATCTGTCTCTCCCTTCAGGAAATCCTGCAAAACACTCACCAGTGCAGGAGCCTATTTGCTGTTGCTCACCAGTAACATGCTAGTTTTTACCAGTGGGTGACCTTATTCAAAATATTGGGCAGGTCTATTTGGAAGTTACTGCTGACTGCACATTGATTTGGCAAGAAGTATGTCTGAAGCTCATTCTTCTCCAGCCTAATCCCCTGTACACCTAGTTGATCATGAATTGAATACTTCTATCCTTTCATTTACATGCATCCTTGGTTAACATTTGCCAGATTCTGATGTATCTGGGAATATTTCAATTCTAGTGTTTACACCCAAAGTTTATCATGTAAGCTGTGTCCAATGTCTTTTTTCTACTACAGACTTTCCTACTCCCAGTGAGACAATGTGTATTTTTTAAACAGAACACAGAAATCACGGAGTCATTCAGGCTGGGTAGGAATTCTGGAGGTCTCTGCTCCAACCCCATGATCAGAACACAGTAGCATAGCATTCAGACCTCTACAAAGCTGCACGACTTCAGGGAAATGTAGTGAAAGTTCAAAAATTCAAGAAACTTCTGGGATTTACTAGCACCTCCATAAAGTCATCACCTGGATAATGGCATTTTAAAAATAATACTGGCTCATGAATCATAGGTAATCTACCTGTGTACTTGCCAATCCATTTGCTACTTAGATTCACTTAAATAACACCCATTTTTTACTCCAGTCTTTTACATTTTACTATTCACCTGCTGTCTCCCTCACAGAGGAAAAGAAAAAAATGATTAAGTAGAATCAGTCTGTGCAATCAGAACTGAGCTGAAAAATGACTCGCATTTATCTGCTGGCATCTCTCCGCACAAATCTCCTGCAGCAACATCTCTCAAAGTCTCTACTAATTGAGCCATTTTCTGAACGCTAGCAGCGAATGGGAGCTTGTGAGATGGAGACCAACCAGCATACGAAATATGTCATTAGTGGGAATGGCACTTTTGCTAGAAGTCTTTTGACAGAGTTGTACCGAAAGTGCATTTGAAGAAGTGTAATTTACTGCAAGCCTGCATTAAGCACTGACCTTCACGCTACTCAGTAGTAAGCCGAGAAGCAGAGATGTTAAAATACAATAGAAGGCTTAAATAGAAGTGACTGTAATTAAAAATATATGCTGGATTTGGGAAACACCTGGGTACGATTTTAATGAAAACATTACTGTGCTGCTGATGTTAAGAATTAAATCCCCCAGAAAGAAATCACTAGCATAAAAAAAAAAGATAAACCAACATGCTCCTGCTTTTCTTTTCCTGCATTACGTATCCAGCTGCACTGTCTTTTTTAGTTCAGTTGTGCAAAAAGCTTAATTTGATGACTCCATTTTTAACAATGTATTAGCAGAGAACAGCAGGTGCTCATCAAAAACTGTTAGTGTCAGTAGGAGTAATCATGATGTGCTAAAAACCTATGAAGGATCAATGCATGTATAGCAATACATTCAAGGAAGGCTGTTTTTCATTGGTGGGCAAAGAAACAATCCCTGCCCACACAGCTAAAATACCCCCAGCAATGCCAAATGGCAGTCAGTATCATTTCTTCTAGAAGAAAAACTGCAGTATTCTTAGGAGTGTGAAGACCAAATTGCACTGGAAAATAAAATAAAAATGACTCTTCTGGGTGAAGCAAAATGTCAGTTTTGCCCAAAGCTGTGCTGGTAGCTAGCTGAGGGTGCTTGCAGAAGATGAATGAGATCAGTGCTTTTTCTTGAGCTGTACCTTCCCTGCTCTGCTTCTCTGCAGGTTAGAGCCTTCCTGAGCCAGAGGCTGTCTCTGTTTCTTTGTATTTGATAGACTTGATTAATTGCCTTTCTTTTTTTTTTTTTTTTTTTTTTTTTTAGTTAATTTATGTATTTGACATCCAGAAAATCCTGCAGCATCGTGTTCCACAATGTAACAATTTGCTGAATGCTTTATTTCTTTTGAATCCTCCAATTACTGATTGCTGCATGTCCATTCATTACTTTTCTACCAAGCAAAGATGAATAGCCATTCTGATTTACTTTTCCCATGCAAGATTTATGAAACTGTGTAATCTTTGTTTTTGTTTTTCCCCTTAGTGTGGGCATAAAGCTCCTACTCAGTCTTACAGATATCAGTTCTCTGGACAATTGCAACTATCCTCCTTATCTACACTGATGCAACTTAGAAGGCAGTAACAAAATTACAGAGACAGCCAGAGGAGAAGGGGCCAGCAACTTCCTGTGTTCATTTGATCTGTATCTCTTGTCACATTACAGTTTATTCTGCACTAGTCATACGGGAAACTTTCCACAGCATTCATATGGACTGGTTTTTAAACAAACTTTATGACCATTTTCACTCATAAACTGAAAAAGGAAAGAAAAGCATGACTCAGGATCTAGGCAGGATCCGCACCATAGTTGAGTGATGGGTTTTCCTTTGCTTAGCAGTGGAAAATTATTAATGCCTCCGCTTTTCTTGAAATTTCACATTTTGAAATCTTCAAATTCACCAAACGTGTGCATCCCATGAACAGGGATTTGCTACTTGGGAACTGATTTTGCAACAAAAGTCTTCTAGTGTTGATGCCAAGCAGAGAAGGACTCTGTTTCCCCATGCACTGCATGGAAGGTTTGGTATTACAGTTTTATATCTTGATGCCGAGAGTGATATTCTCCACTAGTATATTACGTAACAGTCCGTGTTCTGCCCTCATTCCCCTTTCACTTAGGTAAAGATGTTATCAGCTGCACTGATTGCTGGATACTTTCTCTAGAGATTAAGAACAAGACCAGCTTGAGTGTTGTTATCCAGACATCATTTTAAAGGCCTTGGAACCTTTAAAAGAGGATAAATGAATTAAAGACTGCATTATTAGCCCACATTCAGTAGACTATACTTGTCAAAGTTGGTTGAATATCCAAATTAAGTTGAAGCTAATCCCTGCACGATCCTATAAAAACCTGCTCCCAATAAGCCTACATAATAAATTCTTTGTGCCAGGAAATATGAATTAAATTGTTTTAAAGCAATAATGTTTAGGTAAGTTAAAAAAAAATGCCTCCTACTGAGAGATATTTTATGAACAAAATTAAATATTATAAAACCATATTATTAAATTCTGTCAAAAAGGTATTAATCTTGTTACTCTGGCATTGGTACCTCAGTTCTCCATAATTATGGATTAAGTCTGAAAACAAAAATATAGTGTGGAGGGCGTTTTCAAAGCTCCCAAAAAGGAGAATAAAATGCAAAAGCACAAACCTTCAGATTTGCAATATATCATTCTATTATTATTATTAACATATTAAGTGCTGACTTTATAATCAACATTGTCCAAAGCTCAGTGTGAATACTGTCCCTGCACAGACGAGTTTGCAGACTGTGCAATCCATTCTAAAGAAGATACAGTTTGTGATACGAAATGGGACAATGTAGATCTACCTGTATTTTCTGAAGTTAGAGAAAAGTCATACATTTATTTGTGTGATTCATATCTGCCTGCTCTATTGCTCTTGGACCCACTGTAGAAAGGGAATAACCTTTCTAAAGGAGAGTCAATGATTGGGAAGGGAATTCCATGCATCACAAGAAAAGGTGCAAGGAAGAGACAGTTTCTTCAGATGACAGCTTTGGTCTCAGAATACACCAAGTTTGGATGCATTGAAAAGCTAGGAGTCATCTCATGTTTTAGACCTGTTCCATGGGTTATGAGGACCAGTCATGGTCATGTTCTCTAGACAACAAAGAAATAGATTGCTTGTTTACTCTTCAAAGCCTTTCCAGGTGCCTCCTTCTCTATCCCACTAACAGTGTAATGAGACTAGAGTTGTTCTGGAAGTGACCAAAAGCCCCAAATTTTAGTCCAGGTTATCAAGTTGAATAAGTGCACAACTAGCAATGAAGTCAATGGAAACTAAGTTCATCCTCTTTGAAGATCTGTGTCTTTGCAGATAGAGTCATACCTGAAAAATGGGTATGTCAGGTTGGATCCAGTTTTCATCCTTGAAGCAGCCACAGTTCACCTCTAGGAGAACTCTCTTAGTGCATGGAAGGAACTTGGGCAGGATAAATCTATCAAAAAAGCCTTGATGCTTTTTTGCCTGATCAGTCTGGCTTCTCTCTGAACAGAAAGAAATCACGCATAAGGAAAAACTGAAATACAAGCAAAAGAGAGAGAGAAAAAGTAGGGTCACAAAAGGTGAAGGTCACTCTGTTCACTCTGATAGTAAGTCATGGAGAGACCTGATACGGTCCAGTTCTTTGCCTAAAGGACTGGGTGCCTAAGAACCACAGGATTGCAATGTGTCTTTGATGGTCCCCAGTCTCCAGTGCAATAAGAACTGTTATAGTACGATGAAGAATAAATTATATGATTTCCATCAATTCTAAAGTTTTTGAGAAGAAAGGAGCATAAGAAAAAATTATACCAAGAACAATTCCAGATAGAAGCTATGGTTTTAGGATTTTTTGTGCCAATGTAAATTGTCCCACATGATCTTTTTTAATTTCTCCACTACAACTAGTAAAAACATTCTGCAATTTACAACATTGCCTAATTAGATGATCCATGAATGGATGCAATAGGTAGATGATCCCATACCAGTACACATACACCATTGCTCTTTCATTCTTCCCTGTAAGTCTTTGTTAATGGATCATAACCCTGGAATTGAGTCAGCAATTTTTGCTATAATCCAGGTCATTTATTCAGATTATTTGTTGGTACTATGGCATGCTTGCAAGTTCATTACGCTTTCTTTACGCTCTGCAGCATGTGCAGGTAACCATTAAGCATGGGACAGTGCTTAATCACATTTTACAATGTCTGATATATCTATGCTGGTAATCCACGAATACAAGCAAAATAAACCCAGCAAATGTGTAATGAACTGGGTTTTCGTTGTTTTCTTCCAGCTTCATAGAAGACTGTCTCAGTTACTTGGAGTCTGTGACCTCCAAGTAGTAGTTTTGTTACCAGTTCAGAATGACTGCTTACTGACGGTAGCTAATCAGTCTAGAATGAGTTAGTTCAATCTGTTTCATCGTGAATAAATGTTCACAATACTGTTTTACACATAGGATTAACTGGAGCACATGCTTTTAACCCCTGTAAATGTGGCAAGAATTACCATTTCATCCCACCTGTTCTCCCTTGAACTCCTCCAATCCCACACTGGGGGACATCTTGCACTGCAGCTGAATATTACACCTACCGTTCTTATAGACAGAAAAACAGAAAGAATTGTGCTCAGTGAGATGCACACACTAACAATTACACAAATTCTGCAGTGATTCACAAGGTTTAAAAAATACCTTCAGATTACATCATTAATACCTGAAGTCTTGGAAATTTTTGGATGGGAGCACACAGCTGTAGAATTCTGCACTTGTACGCCTTAAATTTTGCTACACTTCATGCCAAAACTAAGTTCCAGTTAGCATTTCCTTCTAAAATTATTCTGTTGAGACACATAAACTTTGGATGAATCTGTATTGCAATTTAGACAGAAGACATAATTTTCTTTAAAATCATTTTTTCTAACAATTATGAGATCACTCTAGAACTGTGAAGATGCCTCATTGAACATAAAATATGGGTATATAACAGGTCAACAGAAAAATTTAAGAATCTATTGCTTTTTCACAAGGATCTTGGACAAGTTTGGTGAACAATGTTCACTGTAATGTGAAGAGCTACCAGCCTAACGCCAGCTTATGGAGACTTGCCATTCAAGGGCAATCTGTTTTAATGTACTATTTGTTACTCCTTCCTGCCATTCATTTCTACTGCTAGACCTCTTTCTTCCCAACATCATCATTTAGATAATAACATAATAAATCCCTTGTGCTCAGTCTCAGTGGGTGAATTTCAGAGAGGATAATTGTTGATGAATCAGTGAAAAAGTTTTCAATCTTTGATGTTACTTCTAAAATCTTTGACAACGTCTAGAATATTTCTGTTTGTTTTTATCTTAATAAAAGCAAAGAAAAAAACCTGTCCCTAAAGCAGAAGAAATGTGTTGGATTTTTTTTTCCCATAAAATATGTGTTTCTATGCATGGAGAAGACTAAGTAGGATAGAAATTTAGTGTAATCAAAAAACTTGCTGAGGAATCATTCTAAGTCTACATCCATATTGCTGATAAAAATGTTGACCAAGACTGACCCTAGAACTGAGCCCTAGGGAACATACTAGGGACAGACTAGTCAGATGTAGACCCATTCACTATAGCTTTTTGAGCTCTACCATTGAGTAGAGCTCAACCAGAATAGCATGAACTTGTTTGTCTCACAGTTGGCCAATCAGTCCAGATGGTTGTCATGAGGGACAGGCCTAAAACCCAGAAAGACGTCCACCACCTTTCCTTCATCTACTAAGCATGTGATCACTTACAGAAGGAGATCAAATTATTAAGGAAGGACTTTCCCTCCATGAACCCATTGATGATGCCTGGTAACAGCTTTGTTCTTTAAATACCTTTCAGTATCTCCCAGGACAATCTTCTCAATAGTTTTCCCAGGTAATAAGGATAGACTAAAACGTCTGTAATTTCCAGGGTCTTCTCACATCACCTTTCATATCATTGACTGGTTTAAATTTTTTTCTCTACATTGCTCAAGTGGAATATATATCTTGATACGCAGATAAAGCCACCTTTTAACATTTTTATTTATTTCATGTAAAGGCAGCTGAAAAATGTTTGAATTAATTTACATTTGTTTAGGGTTTCTTCCTTGGAAAAGAAAAAAAATACCAAAACAGTTAAAAGAGGTGATCTCCTCTGAAGATCTTTACATCATCTGATGTTTCAACAGATGTTCATAGTGGCTGGAGATCTGTCAGTGACTCAGAAGGAGAAAGAGATTTGATTCTGACCAGTCTTTTTCACTCATATTTTTTGGCAAAACAAATTCAGTGGGAACAGCTGAATGTAACAGCATCTTAAGAAAAAATGTTAAAATAAATCCAAAAGTCATAAAATTATGAAAGTCAAGAAGATTCCAGAAGAAGAAGACATTCTAATATAATGACATGTGCAACCTTCTCATTTATGAACACCAAAGGGAGTAGTTGAGTTGGGACTATGGACAAAACAGTCAGCAGTGTATCATTCTACCAGCTTTGAGCTTTCTTCTAAAACAGCTCTGAGTACCAAATGCCTGACAGCGGAATCTGAATGGGGAAGATAGAGGGGGATAAATTATTTCAATTATTGAAATTTTACTATTAGGATATTCTCTTAAAATTTTGCTGTTCAGTCAATGAACATTAGTTGAATCTAAGATATATTTGTTTCGTTACCACTTTTGTTAAGCATTGCCCAATACTTTACAGGGAGAAACTGAGGGTCTGTAACATCTAGCAATTACCTAGGTGCTTCCGCTTACACTGATGGTTAAATGGAGAAGGGAGGTGTGGGGTAGACTTTAGACATTTGTGTTTTTAAAAGACTTAACCTTTGAAAACAGCTGATTCAAGAGTCATATACTGTTGAAAATATTTTACTTATGTTTAGAAATTATGAAAATACGTCTTAATTGTTTAAATGGTTAAAAAAAAAGTTGTGTATATCATTTTTATTGCATTGAATGTTTGAGGAAAAGAGAATCTTCTGTACTGGAAAACAACTCAAAAACTGTCTAGGGTAAAGCTATTTGTAAAAGTAGAAAGTTTCATTTAATTAAAACTAATATACTTTATGGATCAATAATCTGATCTAGTAACATTGTTTTTTTGTTTTGTTTTGTTTTGTTTTTTTCCCCTGGAGCATACTAGTTCATTCTTTGTATAAAGATTCCACATGCCTCCCAACTCTTAAAATTCTCATGCTGCCCTTATTACAATCTACTTCCTAACTCTGAGTATGCATGCTGCCATCTCACATTTTGGGGGCAAATTTCTTTTTTAAATACAAACAAGAAGTGCTTGGATTTGTATTTACTACCCATATTCACCAGTTTACACTGACAAGGTCAAAAAACCTCAACTGAGTTTTCCTTCTTCACACCCTTTCTTGCCTTCTCCTCCACAATTTCATCTTCCCTTCTCTCTTTGTCTCTCAGATCTCAGCAATTGCACGCATCTGGCCTTGATCTTTTAGACTCTCCTAGTCATTTTTTGTTTCCTGGATTTTGCACTGTCAGGAATTCTCCCACCATACTGGCCTTTCGTTTTTCCAGACCACTGAAACAGAAAATGAGCAAAAGTAAATTGCTGCGCTTGTATGCATGCTGCTGTGATTCCAGGCTGGGGTCTTCCTGGTGATTCTCGAGGCAGCACAACTTTGAGAGTCACTAATGCCTGGCTTTGCCCAGGAGGAACTCTGTGGACACTTCCACATTACTACATCGAACAGGGCCAAGGAAGAGTTCTAACACTGGAATGTGACAATCCATACTGTGAAACAGACAAATTATGCTCAATTTATTATAGGTTGAGAGAGACACAAGAGGTCATCTTGTACAATCTCTATTCAGTAAACATACTTTCTTTCATCTTCAGCAAATGAACATTTTTCCAGACTGTTCCTAGATATGATTTGCAGAAAAGACTGTTTCCATCAAACGATTTGCATGAAGTCACCCTGCTTTGGAGGTTAAAGGAACATAACGGTGTGAACATGGGCTCTTCCATGACAGCTGTACTCAATGCTGTGGGGTTGCATCAGGTACACTTGATTAATAAGTATGACAGCAGCCTCTCAGCAATATCAACACTGAGAATTTGCCATTTACTAACACACACAGCTTATGTTCTGTGCATGCTTTGCAGTACTATGCCACCTGTCATCTCCTTTCATCTTCTATGTTGTTCAAAGAAGGAATTTACTCATCTTCATGGCGGAGTTAAAAATGAAACTCCTGATGTAGGAGTAAGCTGTACAATCTATTGTTTTCGTCATAGGAAAAAGGAAAGTATTGCATTGCATTGCAGAGCCCACATCAGTGCATTTCACTCTCATGCTTTTTTAAAAATAATTGACAACTTTGGAGTGAGGAGGGAGATTCTCCCTTCAGCAAAGAAACTGACTTTTGCTTGTTGAAAATACACCAAATTTCTTATGTTTTTGTTTGTTTGTTTTGTTTTGTTTTTAATATTCCTCCTCTACATATCCAGGGACAATCCTTCCTTTTCACTAGTGGAAGATTTTTTGTTTGTGCTCTATTCTTTGAAATTTCTTTTAGAGAGAAAATGGCATTGATCATAACGAGTATTTTGAACTAGAAAACTTTTGAATATCTGTACTTATTAAAAAAAATAGATGCAGTTGAAGAAAGGAATGAAGAGTGAAATGTCAGTAGAAACCTGAACCTCCTTAGTTTGTTGTACCAAGATTCAATGTCTGAACAAGCCCATGTTTATGGATATCTTTGTGGGATAGATACTCCTTGTCGGTATCCTTAAACTGAGAGAATTCTATGATTTTGTGTTTGGAAGAAGAAATTCAGCAATTTATTTCACGCAGCAAACTGAGAGATCTCTGCCAGGAGTGATGTTCTTTTGGTATTACTGCTATTAACAACTGCCACTACAAAAAGTGAATGAATAAGCATTTTTTTCTATATTGCTTATCATCATTCTAGAAACATTTGTAGGTAGCAAAACAGACCAGCACAATGCCAGGCTGCTTACAATATTACTCCTCCGAAAGCAATACTATGTGTAATACCCCATAGAAATGCCCAAAAAAGAGCCAAACAGATAGGGCAAAACAGTATGCTAGCATGACTTGGCTGCCTCAAAGAGAGAGACTCCTTTAGTCTAAGTTTGGGTATCACTGCACAAAATTGCATAATACAGGCACAGACATACCCTCGGAGTTTCACTGGCCTAGTTAGGGTGGTGCGGATACCAGCAGAGTTATGCAAGCAGATTGGGAGCACAGGCAACTCCCACCGCTCCCTTCCTCCTGAAACATGCAGATGCTCCTCCTAGGCATAACCTGCCCTCCTTGAAGTGTGTGAGCCAGAATACATCCTCCCTGCACAGTGCAGGACGTCCATCTCAGCTCTGTAGCATTACCTTTAAGGGAAGAACCAAACGTTTGTCAGCTTCAGTTCAACGTGAGGGTGAGGGCTCTGAGCTGCCTGGTGGCTTCAGCCTGGGTCTCCCTGGGGCTCAGTGCTTTCCATCAGCTCTGGCACCTGCAATCCCCTGTGGGGCAATTTCCTTTTCTGAAAGCATATACTTCTTTTTTTTCTTTTTTTTTTATAGTAAAATGACAGCTCTTTTATACTTGCAACCTTTGCCCTCCCAATATTCACAGTACTTCCTTCAACAAACCATTTAA
>JAOWBP010002978.1:7804110-7814429 GCA_028571105.1 Tragopan temminckii
GTAAAATGACAGCTCTTTTATACTTGCAACCTTTGCCCTCCCAATATTCACAGTACTTCCTTCAACAAACCATTTAAATGCAGGATATGATGAATTTATCCCATCTACTCTAATTAAAAGTAATGTATGGATGAATATGTCAATGTATTTTTCCCTTTTTCCTGCAGTCAAGCAATTATTATTAGATTGACAATTGTTACTGATTTCTAAAAAGCTTGTCCTTGAGTTTACTTCAAAAATCCATTTCTGTGAAGTGAATTTGATTAAATAACCAGCAAACTGTCAACTGAAGTGATTAAATCTTTTACTAACAGTGTTTCTTTCCTTCTGTTAAAAAAGTTAGTTTTTAATTAATGTTTGTCTTTTAAGTGCTAAGTATTATGAGGTTGTCATTTGCAAATGGCTGTTTTTATTTATTAAAAATCTTTAAATTCTTCCCCTGTTTGCTCTAGTACTCTCATTTTTTTGCACTTAAAGCACATGTGGTAGAAATTTCTACAGTCCATGTTTCGTAAAATAATTGTTTGCTGGGATGATCTTTGCCCGCTCTTGATTTTTAACACATGATAACATGGAAGATTTGAACTGTAAACATCAATATACAGGAAAGAAATATGTGCTGTCTGTTACTTTGGTTTGAGAAGGAGAATATTGGATTGAGTCTATAGGATATTGCCTGTGCTTTAGCCATACCCTATCCCTGCATTGCAGTGGGAATGGTCTTTACCTTTCAGTACCTTCTGTACAGTATGGAGATGAGTGTGCTGAGACCAACATTTCAGCATTTCATTTGGAGATGACCACATTTCCAGTCATATCTTGTTACATATGTTTTACTGAGCTTTGAATCCAGCTGCAGAGAAACATCAATCTTGTGGGAATTGAGCAGTACTTTCCATGATAGGTGACTATAGATCCAATGTATTCAGAGTTCTTTGGAACATAAACTTGGCCTGATCCTACATGGATTTATGTACGTAAGCAGCACTGGGAGAAATCCCAATCCCATTGAAATGAATGGGAATTCAGAGGGAAATGCTCATTAATCCTCTGGGTGGGCTTCTGAAAAGCTAAGACTAATCTACTAATAAGAGATAGTCATAGACTCACCATGACAGTGTTTTTTAAAATAGTTTTATTCTACTAAATCACAGCAGAATGTATAAAGTACACAGAAAAGAAATATACATGAAAGCTACACCATGTAAAGAATGCTTTAATTTTTAGAAACTATTTATCTTCTGAAATACAAAATACTCACTGGGAGACTCTCTTTTAGTAGAGGTAGGCCATCCTGCAGTGAACAAGGAAAGACATTACTAAAGTTGTTTACATAAAAAAGTAAAGAACTATCATGAAGAAAAAAAAAAAACAGTTCTGTGAAACAGCACTGGGCCACAAATCTCTTCCTTTAGATGCAAATATAGTACTGTACAAGCTTGCCTATGGACTTCCCTGGGCTCTGTTCTACTTACTGGTACCCTTCTGCTTGGACTTTGCCTCAGGATAATGGTTGGCTGGATGGATCTGCCTGTTCACACTTGATTAGGGAAATAAAGGAAAGAAAGGCTTTGGGATCCAATCCAAATCTCACACGTGTCTCCAACACAGCCCAATAGAGAGAGAATTTAAGACTGAACTGAACATCGTTTTCTTACTCTTGATCTAAGAACATCTTAGGCATCTTCCTCTAATTACAAGGCATTTAATTACCTCTTTAGGTTTGGCCTCAAGAATTTAACACATTACCGATCCTACGAGGAGCTATATCTTAAGGTGAATGGATTTCAGTTACTCCTTCTTTCCCTTCTTCGCTGAATGCTGTTCATCTGTCAAACTGAAATCTTTTGTTTGCTTTGTCACCAGTGAGTACGGCTGAGTCCAATAGTGTGCGACGCTGAAAGATGAATTTATGGCCCAGTGTAGGTCTCTCATCCTTTAAAACAGATGCAGAAAAGTTAATTGCTCTGCTGAATGGTTGAGGATAGAAATGAATTGCTGTCCCTGTAGCTTTCATGTACGCAGGTGGGCTTAGGCAATTTGCAGTACATCTGAGCACCTTACTTTTCCCCCTAAAAAACTGTCCAGCTCACACCACTGACTTGTGTAGATAATATACTGACTTTCTTCCCATTAAAAACAAGACAGAGAGGGTGCAGGGGCATTTGCCAAGCTATTAGTCCAACAGGCAGTGTTGTGGCAGCCAGAAGATGCATCCAGGCTAAGAATCAGCTAATCCAGCTCTAGAAATTTAGAGCTAGTGCTTATCCTTTCTACCAGAATCCTTGTCCCTCTTGGCACAATTGCTTGACAGGAACCAGTTCTGTGATCACATCTTTATCTTTTTGTAGTCATCCAATTCAAATTCTGGATTTTTAGGACAATGGGTTAACAGATTGCAAATTGCTTTCACAGTAGTTCTGTCCTTCAGTGGGATTTATGGATACCCTTTCAATTCTGGTACGTGAAGATCGTCTTCTGCCTACACTTTATGAAACAGCAGAAGATGCATAGTTACGTTTTCCGGGCATCCAAGTGACCAGGTTAAGAAAAAATTGCTGAGAAAATTCATCTACTCAGTATGAATTTTTATCCACATGTTTACATTAACACACACACTTGATTGCACAGCTTTGCTCTTCACCAAGCCTTCTCTAACCTGGGATATGTCATTAGCCACAACTATTTTGTAAGTTGTATTTTAAGCACAAGAGATAAACAGTAAGAGATGAGGAAAAAGCAAGGGTGGATTTCTATGTTCATTCAGCCAATTGGCTTTTTAAGAAAATATCTTTAATCCGTGACAAACATACAGTTTGTTAGTTTTCCCCGCAGATTACTCAGAGCACATGGGCTTTAATCTGATTTGACAGCCTTGTGATATTTTCTGCCATTCTTGTTCTTAGCAAAGTGCTCTAAAAATGCATCCATAATTTATTTATGGGACCTTCTTTAACTCTTGAATAACTAGAATATACACTATACCTTTCATCCTTGAGCTGTCAGTGCTGATTGTGGAAAGTGCCATCAGATATTTCTGAGGTTAAATGGTTGAGCATTCCTCCTTCTTTCTAAAAAGATAAATAGCAAAGAAGCCACTGTTTTCTTGTCAGAATGCTGAAGAATAGATATCAAACTCTCTAACACATTTCAATTTCATAGTAAAATTTGCTAGCATCATGAAGACACACAGCTATTAATAATTGTGTGAGATACTTTAATTTCCAACAAAGGAAATTCCCAGGCTGATTTATTTTTGTCTGTGGCATGAACTATTTTTTCCATTAAAAACATACTGAACTCGTTTTAACATGAATATACCATTACAAATCCTATACAGAAAGCTCTTCATAATGGACACACTTCATGTCTCTTGTAAAGCTCTTAACTTCCTTTGTAATATACACCTCTTACTGTATCTGGATTTGTTGCAATTATTTAATATTAAATAAAAGTTCTTTTTTTTTTTTTTTTTTTTTTTTTTGGATACAAGAAATAACTATTTAGTAGAAATAGCCTAATTACAAAACTGGCCAAACTATTATTATGATAATATAAAGAATAGACCTGGCGTCTACCACTTCATCCTAGATTTGGCCTGACTGTCTTCTGTGAAATGATAGGGCACAATTCTCCATTTTTTTAGGCTAGGAAACATTAGCAGATGAGCACTGTGTCCTACATTGCTTGTTGTTCTACATCGGTATTGCAGTGCTGGATGGAGAGTGGAGAGCTGACTAATGCAAGCTTGTATTTCTTAGAGTAAGAGAATAGTTGCAGTTGAAAGAGATCTGATCTTATCTATTCTTATCTACTTTGTTCTTCTCCTTAAAGTAGTTCTATTTAAATCAGATTTCTCAGGACCTTGTCCAGCTAAGTTACATCTCTTAAAACGGAGAGCTCGAAGATTCCCTGGGCCCTGTTCCATTGTTGGACAGCCCTCATTGTGAGTAGTGTTTCTTTCCTAATATCCGATTGGAATTTCCCCTTTTTACAACTTTTGTTTGCTGCTTCTTGTCCATTTACTGTGCACCCCAAGAGGAGTCTCACTCTCTCCTCTTCTGAGGAGATAGAAATATCTGGGTTTGTTCACAGTTCTGGATGTTCTCTTGCATAGATGACAATCACTGATCAATCCTGCAAGTGAAGAGATGGTTGAGGCACCTCATGAGTGTGGTCTGGTTTTGCAGCGCCTTTCACGTAAGTGAGGACAGCACAGGTTCATCATCATCCTGTGCCAACTGATGGCGCTACCCATCCGAATGTACATGAGAAGTCAAAAAACTCAGGTGAGACTCAGCCTGCTCAAAGCAGATCCCATGCTCTGCTAGGGTAATTGCTGGGACACTGATTTTGCATTATTTGGGGGACCTTGGACTCAATGATCCTTATAGGTCCCTTCCAACTTAGGATATACTATGATTATATGATTCAACTTTTCTCACTGGTTGGCAAATTTTGACGGCTGCTGACCAATAGCAATAAAGAAGTGATCCTCGAAACATGCAATTTTAAGCAACCTCAGTGAGATGCAGATGTGCCTACCAACCTCAGCCATTCAGTGACTCTTCCGTGATTTCCCTTGTCTTTGGGAGAATGCTTTGTCTTTACTGCCTTTTGAAACTTAGAGGTCCTTTCCATATCTTAGAGAGTCAGTGTCCTTTTTGACAAATTATTTTAGCACACATCTGCTCAAAAATACTTCTCACAATCTTGTTAAAGTGAAAGATTCTCTTCTTTCACTATTTCACTTCATTTTATTCTGCAGTATGTTTTTGTGCAGCCATGTGATGATAAATAGTGCTGTAACTCAATGGAAAATGTTCATTGGAGACTCAAATGTATTTTTATAAGCCTTATTTGACTAATGCATACTTGCTACCTAGTAATATTTATCATCTTACTAGGTTAGCTTGAGCCAAATTGAGAAGATGATTCCTTTGATGTTCATTTATTAACCTGATTTTGTAATAGATCCTGAGCAATCCTATCTCTAAGCTGTATAAGAAATTACCATCTCAGTACTCTATCAGATACAGAACTCCCTCGATAAGCAAAAATTAAGAGCTTCAGTTAGGCTGTCTGCACCCCTAAAGGCTTGTTTGCCATTCCTCAGTTCATCCCTCATATGGGAACTTACATAAACAAAGATTTAAAGGGTTTGATTGGGTTCTCCCTACAAGTCTTCCTGTTTTCTGACTATGAAGCAGGATTAGGGTTTCATTTTCTAGCATGAAGATAGCATAGGAGAGTCCAAAACAAGGTAGCAGAGTGGGTATGTGTACAGCTAGACCAAGATCAGGGGCAGGCTGGCTAGACAGGAGCAAAATCCCTTTCAGAAGCTGTGCAGATATTAGAGTATGAGGAAGTGCCCAAGTTCACCAAGCCAAACAACTTCCAAGGTGGGCACCATAATACAAATCTGCAGGTGACACTTAGACCTGTCCAAATCTGCCTGACCAATCAGCCCAGCATCCCTGGGTAGTGCAGCCCCAGGTCTGAGGCAGCCGCAGCTGTTTGGGAGATTTGCAAGGAGGAGCCAGGAATTCCCCATCACAGCCTTGCTGCCAACTCCTTCATAGCCTTAAGCAAGTCATTTAACTTTTCTGACTCAATTTCCCCATCTGCTAAATGGGGATAATAGCAGAGGAGTATTGTAAGGATTAATTAATTAGCTAATGTTTGTAAAGTGCTTTGAAGATCAAAAGCACTAAGCGCTATTGTTGTTATCAAGGGTGTTGAATTAACTTTCCTCATTTTGGCACACGAAACCCCAGCACTTGGACCGTTACCCCAGGGCATGTGCTGGCAGTAAGAACACAATGATCATCATCTATTCATAAACAGAGATATCAAAGCACTTGTGGAGGTGCAGCAAGTCTCTGAGCCTGGAGCTCCCCAGGCAGAGATGCAGTTTGCTCCCTATGAGGAAGAAGCGCAGCAACAGCAGAGTGACCTCTCAGAGTATACAGTGGATCAGGGGAAGCTAAGCAAGTGCTTACTGCTTCTGCAAACATGTCCATGAGGAGTGGAGACCATCAGGCCTCCAATCCTTCTATGCCTCTCAGGTCCTTCTTTCAGCCTATTCCTACTCACGTTGCTTTTTTTTGAGAGGTGGAGACCTTCTTCCAACCATGCATTCTTTGAGCTGTTGGCTGCTCTCAGAGCTGGGAGCACGTTGTGCTTTTTTGGCAGAGATGCATACTTAAAATAACATAGGTTGTATTCCAGAGGCACACACTCCAACCAGCTGCCAAAATAGCAGGTGTATCACCAGGTTCATTGACCGCTACAGTGGTCAGGTTCACTGACCATCGCAGGCCACCGTGTACTAGGACAGAGGACAGTATGTGATCTCTTTCACTGCTGGGCACTGGTGCTCTGGCCCCGCTGCTCTGGATCGACACTTGAGATGCAGAAGTTAAATAACCCCTGCTGCAGGGGGTTTGGAACTACATGATCCTTGAGGTCCCTTCCAACCCAAGCTATTCTATGATTTTTCTGAGCAGGAAGCTCGATGCATTTCTTAGCCTTGGAAGAGCAAGGCCTTCGGTTGTTATCTTTGCACAGCCCCCAAGAACAGATGAGGAAAATAAAAAGATTGTGATAATTACAAAGAGAGAACAGAGGGCAAACGCTGGTTGATAATGGGGAGTTGTTGTCAAAATGTCATTTTAATTCATCTGTCATCAAAACAAGCTCAGTTATTATTAGCAGTTAAAGACTATAGAAATAAAAACAAAAAACAAATCATTCTTTTCACGGAAAACAAGCATTCAAAAGACTGCAGTGACATTCTAATATCACCTTTTATTATTGCTGAAGCAATAATTCACACCAAAACACAACACTTTCCCTCCCCCCAGCCATGATAAAGACAGCAATTATAAAGCAAAGAACACCAGATTTTCCTATAGGAACTGCTAAGGAAAAAACATATTACTGATAAAGCAGTGGTGTGAAAAACATCTATGTATGGCCTTGCTTGCATTTACACTCTAATATCTGAGCTGTTTTTTCTAAACCTCCTTGAAGGGCTATTTTAGAAGTGAGGCTCTCAGACAAAATGCCATTCTAGTTATTAGGGTTGATGAAGAACAGGAGAGTTCTGAAACAGAAAAAAGTTCTGAGTTCAAAGCGTTATTTCTGTTTGTAATGTTCTTTATAGTAACTATGCCCCCTCAATCTGGCACAAAATATACGGTTTTGAAGTTTTCTAAATACACCTGAATTACTGGTATCAGTCCTATGAAGCTGTGATACTAAATTGAACACCTGCATTGATACCGTTGTGCCCTTAAAATTTTGCAGCATACATAATAAAAAGAGAGGTTGGAAGACTTATTAACTGAATAGCAACCAGATTATATGTTGATAGTGATACTAAAATAAACTTTTTACATTTGATGTTTGTTTTTAAAAAATCATGAATGGGGATAAAACTTTGCTAATCCTGTTTGTTACAGACATTCTGAAATATGAGGGCTACTCTGACCACTACATCACAACAAGCTGAAGGTGATGAGTTCCAGAGACAGGAGAAGAAGACAACCTTTCTTTCGCAACGGAACAATGCCAGGCTCCATACCAATTTGAAGACTGTGGAGGACACTGTTAATTTTGGCTGGACTGTCCTGCCACACTCACCATATAGTCTGGATTTGTCACCTCCTGACTTCCATCTGTTCAGGTTGATGAAAGACAGACTGGATGGGCAACAATTTTCTGGTAAAAAAGACTTCACAGCAGTGGGTCACCACCACTGGTGCAGATCTTTTATGAGCAGCGCATGCAAGCTCTTGTCCATTGCTGGTGAAAATGCATAGCTAATGACAGTGATTATGTTGAAAAATAGTGTTTTGTAGCTGAGAAATTGCTCTATCATATAGTGTTATTGTGTTCTTTGTATCTGTTGCAGTTCCTTTTGAAAAAAAATAGGTGGCAGTACTTTCAGAACAACCTACATAGCTTCAAATAGCAACTGTTGAATGGAGAATTGCACATGAAACATCTATGTCCCAGACTGGGACTAATTTCTGACCATGGCTTGGGTTCACCCAGGAGACTCCCTCTGATGTACTACTGCAGAGCAATTAATGATGAACGTTACCTCAGCTCAGCAGCCTGTTAGGTTTCTTTCCAAGTTCACAAGGATGTTTGTGCAATTTGCGTGTTCCCTAGATAAGCGATCCTGAAAAAATATAGTGGCTCCTAGAAATGTTCATATGCATTTCTTAAAAGAACAGTGTGATGTGAAGTGTCTAACACAGCTGGAAATTGATATAAGAAGCTTCACCTCACAAGAACTGTCATAGAAGTATGAGCTGAACCATAGCATCTGCATTAAATTCCGTATCTGCATCTTCTCATATAATTATAGATTTTTGGACAAAAGGAAACAGGTACTTATATTAATTCAATAATTCATTACCAGAAAATCATAGAACATGAGCTGGAACATACGAAGCTCTAAAGCCACACATAAATTAGTTAATTGCTGTTTCACTATATGCAAATTTTGCATGAACCTACATAGGAGTAATATTCATTTTATAGCTTATTTTTAAGAAGGCAGCAAGCATTTTTTTGCCCTTTTCCTTGCAGAAGAGCTAGCACCATCTTCCTTTGGACTTTTCTAGTAAACTCACAGCACATCACATGTATAAATACACCTGCTGAAGCATCAGGACATCACACACGCAGAAAGGTACATACAGTCTGTATCTACCCCAGAGTTAAAAGTGATCAGAGCCATAAAGATGTCAGGATAAGGACTTCTGAAAAAATAAAGGCAGAGAGTGGGAGGATATAGCTCTAATCTGAACAGGGGAGATGGGCAGAGATAGTGGACATGTACTAAGTGTTCACCTAGAAGTGGGATGGGTGTGTTTTACTAATATTAGTTCTTTATTTGCACTGTAGCAGGACCAGAAAGACTATTTGGGTGGAAGCGCTTTAGTACTGAGTTCTGTATGAACACATAAGTAGGCAGAGTCCCTGTACCAATTATAGTCAATACTTCTGCCATCCCAGAGGGTTCACAAATCCAGAGTTCAGGCCCCCAAAACCTTGAGACTGGCATAAAAATAATGAATTTGGAAAAAAAAATCCACAACTGGAGTTATTTTTATTTGCCTTCTGGTATCTAAGCCTTTTCAATACACTTGAGTCACACTTTCTCCACAGCCCTAAGGACTAAAAATGTAGGTCTTGCCTATGTGGGATTATTTTTTTGGCATAACCGAACGTTTGAATTTAAAAAGATATTGTTAGATCAGTACAATCCCTTTCTCCCATTGGCCACTTGCTTTGGGCCCGGTTGATATAACTTGGGCAAAGTTATAAAAGTTACAACTCAACTCATTTCCAAATGTACTCCACTTGTAATGGAGTCATTGTTCAAAGATAGTTACATCAGTACAGTACCATGCCTACTGACATGGAATATAACTGCCAAAGAGAAGGTACTCCTTAAACCCCTTGAAAAACAACTGTATATCATGAAAAACACATGACTCCAGGAGCTGAATTCTAAACCTTGAAGTAAAAGGTTAGATGTGAACCGCAAGGGAGAAATCTCAGATGTTGGCAGTGCTGCTCCTGGAGGCAGAAAATGAGTAGGAAGGAGGACAACATGAACTGAGATTAAATCCAGCTAGGAAAGAAGCCAAATTGTTCTGGGTCACTCACACTTGGCCTAATTATAATTTTAGTACAAGTCAGATCATGAACAATATTAAAATAAATAGCATGTGCCTTAATGAACTCCTCTTCTTGTCCCTGTCATGCAAAGAACTCTCTAATCCTCTGCCTACTAACAATCTCATGGTTAATTGCTTTTACACCCTCCCTTGTACGCTCCTCCCCTTAACTATCACTCTATGTTCTACAATGGTGTCCAAGTTTAAACATTTTCTGACCAACTCTGTATCACTACATGCAATTCTAGCAATACACAGAAATCAATTTATCCTCAGTTGGCAAAACAAACTATATCAGCAGAAAAATATTTTACTATTGTATCTTTCTTGTTGGGCTATAAATCAGGAGATTCTAATTCATCAGATTTACACCTTACATTTTGCATTAAGACCACAAATGTTCTTCCCTCTCACGATTCCCCATTGTTCACTTGCTATTGAGTTGTTTTTCCAGATCATCCCTCCAACCCTGTGCCAGGATAATGTACCAACATACTGCAGTGAGTTGAACCCAGAAGCAGAGCACAGAAGACCAGTGTATCTCAGTGAGAAATTCTAGAGTTCTGAGTGTGATCAAGAGATTAGTGAAGATTTGCTTCCACTGACCCATCAAGATAA
>JAOWBP010002978.1:7828123-7841379 GCA_028571105.1 Tragopan temminckii
GTGAAGAAAGAAAGGCTATCTGTTTTTAAGACTGAGAAAAGAAAACTCATAAATTGTCCTTTCCATTTTGCAAAGAAATATCTGCAGATTTTGTTGAGATCTCACATTTCAGTTGAGTTCAGTTCAGTTGAGGCTTCTGAAGCTATCAAAAGAGACTGATATATAGAAAAGTCCTGTACATTTGTACTACAACCAACAAAGTTGGAGAACTTGGGGGAAGGAAACAAGAATGCTTTGACACATTCAGCAGTCACTCATTAAACTCTGACCATAGACCTTATAATGGCTCCTACTTGCCGTACTGAGCAGTGAGATGCTGACCCAGATCAAAAACTCTTCCACAAACAGTAATAAAATTTTAGACCCGTGTCTTAATATAGTGTCTGTTTTCAGTGGAAATACTAACAGACCATCCCATATTCCAACTTACCTTGGTCACACAATGCTCATAGCATCCCTCTGCTGCATTACGCTGCTGCCATCCCCCCGCAGCCAGGAATAGCAATGCCATGGCAGCAATGGCTTCACTGGGGTTGAACTTAAGTGTTTCTGCTCATGTGGGAAACAGAAGTAAAACTCAAATTCTAGCTCCCCTCTCCACCAGGTCTTCAGAAAAGATTACCCACAGGTTAGATGTGAATTGATCTATCATTTTTTTCTCACCGGCATTGTTACTCACTAAAACAAAATACTTGGGTTTAATTCAGTAAACTTCCGTAGAAGCTCCTTACAGAGTCAAGCTCATAATCCGAAAGTTTAGTGCACTATACAAAGATGCTAAACCATCCTTCCTTAAGGAGGCTGTTAAAGTTCTAAAGTGGGAGCTTCTGACTTGTTGTAACTTTGCATCACATAAAGTCACATAGTGTTCAGTGGTGTTCTCCAACCTGTTTCGAATATAATTACAATGCTTAAGGAGTTGAATGAGTTGCATAAGTTAGTACAAAGATAGCATCTACAGCACTTTCCTCATAGTGCTACCTACCCATCTACAAATATTTACAGAAATGTAATGCAGCTAACAATAAAACTGCATCTGATGCTCTTTCTTTATGTAAGTGCATATAAGCATGCGGAAAGAAAGAGTGAATGTATGCATTTATGTGCAATTTTTTCATTTTGTTTTGAAACAACTTTTTGTCCGTGCGTTTGAATAGTCCCTTGGAGCCTTTAGTTTTGAGAAAAGTGGACCGTGTGACAATAACAAACATCAAACTACTGTTACTTAACAAAGTTGGTTAAAAGTAATTCCACAGCCATCATATTTCCAATTAAGTTTGAAAGTGATGCATAACAAAAGGACTCGGAGAAACTTTAATTTCATATTCCAAACTAGTTAGTCCTATTTGTTTGCTTTGAATCACTCATTTCAATAAGGTGAAAACTTGTGTTAATCCTCCATTCATCAGTTGCCTGGGTGCGTGTGAAATGAGTCATGTGGACAAAATAAACCGCTGCTAGCCGCAATATTCCATTGTCCTCTAAGCTTCTTCAAGGGGCCTCTTCACAGGTACCAAAAAGCCACTCTAGACACTTCACATATTTTTGAAGATCCTCCCTTTTTTCACATCGCACATTACTCACTCATTGAAGAATAGCAGAAAATGGGCATAAAATGAAGGAAAAGCTGAAGTGGGCCAAACTCATTTTCTACACAGAAAGAGATAATTGGCACTGCAGTAATTTTGGAGAACTGAATTAAATGAATAAATTGTGACATGGGAAAAACTGAAAAGGACAACAGTTTCCTGGCTTGCACATAATGGTTACTTTGGGCAGCATTTTTCCTGGAGACCAATTGATAAAACAGGACAAAAATGTTTTTCCCATTAATTGCTTTCAAACATTGTCCTGCTAAATGCCCAATTAAAAGGTAGAAGTGTGAGCTTCTTTTTTGCTTATAATGACCACATATTGGGGGAAAAAAATCAGTAGCAACGTCCTAGCATTTTCTTTTGTGGATGTGGAATAAAAAGATCAATGGAAAAAGGTTCTTAGCTTACCTTAAACTAAAACAACAGCCTCAAAGCCTGCAGGGCAGCAAGGGGGTGAGGATGGGGAGGTGAATGATGGGGCACAGACACTATCACTGCTCTATGTTGAGACTATCATTTATCCCCCAGCCCCGAAAAAAAGATGGCACTACTCATAAACATAAGTTCATAAATTGCCTATTGGGATTTTGAATGAAATATAAATGGGATTATTGCATGTCGAAGAAAGAAATAGTAGTTATGTATAAAAATGTTATACCAAAGCTTTTCCACAGTTGATTTCTAAAATACATTTTCTGTAAAGATGTGGTTTTCTGACCCTTAAAAATATTCTAATGCATCAAACAGTTATTTCTGAGATAACTGTACTAAATCAAAAGTAGGTTAATTCATCGCCTTCCACTAACGATGCTGCTTGATATCTTTAAGAGCTGTCATTGCCAGTCAGCATTGGAAACATTCATTTCTCGTTGCAATGGTATTTTTAACAGAAATTTGTTGTCACAAGGAAATGCCTCTGTTCTAGGTGAGAGTAACCTAAATGTAGTAAACTCATTTTAAGAGGAACATCCTACAACAAAGTACTTTTTTTCTGTCCATAACTGAGATGCACATCAGTAACGTCTACATGATCTATATGTCTCACACTGATTGACAATTTCTTGCAGGCCATCATGAAAATTCATTGCAGACCTTGAACAGAAAAACCTCTGTAAAGAGCTTTCACGGGGCTACACAGCAGGTGCACGCCACTGCATACAAACCATTGATAGCATGTGTCCAAATCCACCTGAACTCTTGCAGAAAGAAGATAAGCAAAATGAAAATCCCCTCCTAGCAGACAGCCACACAGCCACCGTGCCAGCGTTGGTGGCCCATTCAAAGCCATTTCTAAGCCAAAGAAAAGAAAGTTTCTGAGGATATTCAGAGTACAGTGACCTTACAAGTTTTGCCTCTCAGCAATCTAAATGAAATTTTCAACCCTTGTCACAGAAAAGAGATCAGTCCCTTCAGGGCAATAGATTTCATCTTCTTTCCTGAGGCACTGATTAAGTGAAGTGCTTAAGCACCTGAGTGACTATAAGCACAGGAGAGATTGCACTGAGTCAGTTAAAAGTTAGCCAAGTGCTGAAAAATACCTTGCTAAGGGAAAGTTGCTATGCAGAGCTATCTATTAACAGGATCACAAGTCAAAGAATACCTCATGGTTCTACTGCATTTTTTTGCAATATTCACTGGCATTCAGTTATATGGAACAGATCCTGCTCACAATTTTAAAACTGTTAGGTGAGTTGGAACTAATAGGAACAAATAGGGGGGTTGGAACTCCATGATCCTTGAGGTCCCTTCCAACCCAAGCCATTCTATGATTCTATGATTCTATGATATTGCACAATTTGTTTTGCCTTCCCTTGCATTTCCCACCCTGCACTGTCTGGACAACACAGAAGAGCTATGGGTGACTTTTTGAAGAGACATTAAAAGTCTAACAGCTGCCTCCTAGAGGTGCTGCCAACACTTAGTGTGCACCAAAAGAGGACAAGGAGAGCCCTGACTATGAAATTACAAGGCTCCCAGCACCACTGGCTGGAAAAGATAAGGAGATAGAAAGGGTGTGGGGAAAGGAGACCTTTCTTCCTGGAACATCTCACAGCAACTCTGTATAACTCCCTTTCTTAAAGGTCTTTTTTTCCTCCATTGTAGATTGAGATCACTGCTTGTGTCATTTTTACTATGCATGACTTGCATGCAATGATCTGCATTTAAAAGTAATGCACATTTTCTGTTTCTGAAACACTCTAGTGATAATTTTAAAATGTTTAATATACAATTTCCAACATTTATGCTTTGCCATGTTTTGCTCTCAACCAGACAAAAACACCTTTTGAAGGTTATACATGAGTGGGCATCTAAGTAAAAATTTATTAAGCATACAATGAGTAAAAGTCCACTAGCAATTTATTTTTAAGGTCTTCTATGCCACCAGATCCATTGTATACTAATGATTTCAAACTGAAGAAGGCTGAATTTACATGTACCTTGTATAATTTACATGTACCTTGTACATCAATAATAACCATAACAGATACTGAAATTATTGCATTTTCTTAACAGTACTCTGTAGGTTATTATAGTTTCTACGGGAATATAAAACAGATATCTTGTGTCACCCAAGCAATTTATAATTTTTTTTTTTATGTCCCTGCTACTTTAAATGGAATTAGTGAAGGTTGTACGCTATCCTCAGCCATCATCCACCAGAATTTACGTTAAAATTGATTAAAGTATTACTTATCTTAACTACTGTTGACCTATTTTCTTTCAAACCCATCACACATACATATAAGATTAAATATGCAATTGAAATTGTATATTTATATGTGCAAGGATGAAAATCTGGCTTTTAGAACACAATAAACCAGCTGGTTGCTTCCTTCTGAAACCTTTTGAACATTCAGAAGATATAAAAGGGATGTATGTAATTTTAACATGATGCTGGACAGTGGAAGTTTTTTTAGTTACTCATTTATTTTTTTTTCATCCTCCATAGTATTCTTTTTCACACTGTTCTCTTTTCTATATTCCTTCTATCCTTCTTTTCAACCACAAGTCATAACTCTACCTTTGCCTTTTATTAGATACAGGGAAAAAAGTCCTGCTTATCACATCTCTTTCAGAAAGTATGTTGCTTCACTGCAGGGTTTGTAACCAAAATAGGCTGCCAAAATGAAGGAAGAACGCAACTGAACATCTCTGTGAGTATGTTTTCATGAACATTGGCCTCCCCATTGCCAGTTCAGCTGTTCACAACCACTTTCAAATCCAAGTATTTGTTGCATAGGCAGAAATCATGGCCTACCATTCTATTTCAAGGCAGAATCCCGAAAGTGCTGCAGAAACACAGGCGTTTCTGAAAGCCTTGCTGTGGACAACATTTTGAAGCACTCACAAAATTCAAACAAGTTATCTTTACTGGATGTAAAAATAAATAGAGGGAAAGAAGAAATCCACAGAGCCCTTCTTAGAAATAATCCAAGGTACTGCGCAAACAGGCTTTCAAAACTGAGATCCCATCTCCGTTTGTCAACCACACAGAAACAAAATGTGATCAGTCCCCTCACCTGCACTCTTGACACTGTGTGTGGAAAACCATCCAGTTTGAGACCACTCAGTAGAAGCACGATTTTGGAAAACTGGAGTGAGGATCATCAAGACAATTGGAAGGATGAGACACATTATGCATAAGGGAGACTGGGGATGCTGACCTTGTTTAGTCTGGAAAAGAGAAATCTAAAAGGCAATGTAATTGTTGGTTTCAATTAGCTAATAAGGGGTTATGAAGAAAAGAGAGCTAAACTCTTCAGAGATACACAGAAAAAGGAGAAGATGAAATGACCATAAGATACAGCAAGGAAAATATCATGTGAATATGAGGAACAAGCTGCCCCAAAAGACTTTGATATCTTCATTCTGGAAGATTAAAGCTGATTGCATACATTCCTGAGCAACCTGCTCTAATGACAGTCCTACTATGAAAGCAGGGTTCAACAAGATGACTTCCAAGGTCCCTTTCAGAGTAGATAATTCTATGCCATTTCTACTGAAATTCTGTGGATTCTTGTAACAAAAACTGGAGACTGATGTTTAGATTGCATCCTTTAATCTCCTGAAATACTCAGCACATTCTTGTCCTTGTTATATAGACTGCCTTTCTTTTTGTATGCATACTTGTTTTCAGAATCTCATTTTATTGTTGTCCAACTTCAGTCCATTTCTTAGGGTGTGTTAAGTTTCTGTCAGCTTTGTGGACTGAAGATGAAGTTGCGTATTTTCAGCATTTCAGAAAGGTCAAGAGTCTTCTACGCACCATCTCTCAAAAGAAACATCAAAAAATCAGTACTTAAAATATAAAATTGTGATTATATCTTTCTCTCAAAAATTTCTTACCAGATCTGAGGATATGTCCCCTTATATCTATAAATACTAGGGAGGAAAGGGAAAGGGAATTCCAGGGTTGTCATTGCACTTTATTTCCTATTCTACCTGTGCAAAGAGAACATGCTCTCTTCGCTGTCTCAATAAGGATGAGGTACTTAACTAGATTTCATAAATTACAACTTTAGCCTTTAATACATAATCTATCAAAACACAGAATCAAATTGCCTGGACAGTGAACAGCTTATGCTGGGACTGTTCACAGGGCAATTCAGTTTTACACGTGGATATAGAAATCCCAGTTGAGTCCCATCACAACCAGGGACAACCACATGCTGAAGCTGTGGCACAGGTCAGAAATAAAAACTGGATTACTTGCAAGCAATTCCAGAACATCCCAAAAACTCTTGAAAGTGAATTCTTTGCCCATATATTGTGGAGGAATTTTTTTTTTTTTAATTAAAAGTACAAAGTTTTTTATACAGTTCACACTTTAAAGATATTGGGTTGCTTGGTTTCATAAGGGGTCCATGTGCTCATATGGATCTCAGCAGAAAAGTCAGCAAAATTCTCTCAAATCTTTAAGTTCTTCATGATCTTTCTGACAGTAACTACTAGCAACATAAGAATGTCTGTCTGCCTCCTCTGTGAGGCTGTAAGAGGGATTTTAAAGCAAAGTACTGGTGAGTGTATGCCTTGACAATCCATCAGTAAAAGAAGTGGAACCGAACAAAGTCTGATCCAAGCAAGTGTGAAAACAGGCTCAGAATCACTTTTCTGTAGGTAGGATCCTTGTGAATTCTATGGCTAGCAGTCCTGAAAATATTATACAACATTGTACCAGACACCTCGAAATGAAATGAATTTTAATTATTTATTTCCATTCATTCTACTCGTAGAAGTTAATAAAGATCAAGAAACAGAAATCAATCAAATATCTTCAACTGATTTTTTTCCAGATAAATTAACTTTTTTTCTTCTTCTTCAGAGCATTATTTTTCTGTGAACATTTCAAATTTCTCAGCAATATGGACTTGTCTACATATGGTTTAGCTCTCATACCAGCTCAATGGATTCTTCTTAGAACCTAGAACAAACTAATCTAATACCATCAGATTCAACATTCACAAAGCTTTATGGCAGCAATCCTTATTGTTGATTTATTTGTTATGAACTACTATAGAAATATTGATCTGCCTCTTGGAAGGGAGTTTGTATGACAGACATTTTGATGAAGCATTATGTATTGTTATCTCGATACTTCAACTGCATAAATATGAATCTTAAAAATTTGGATGTAGATCTTGGCAACGTCCTCCAATTCAGGCTCAAAATTTCTAAGTCTGTCCATGCAGTTCTTTCATATATATGTATTTCAATTTCAGTATTTATGTGGTATAGCTTAGTTTTGATGGCCTATAGATCAAGTTGTGTATGTTCTACATGAAAATGCATGAAGAAAAAAAAAAAAATCAAACAACTGGAATGACCTCTTTGCCCAGTGAGACAGTAACGTAAGATCAAATACAACTTCTTTTGTACTGTAAGATCATATATATTTATTTTTCTCTCATACTTCCTTTATCTGTCAATTCAATTAGACTTTTTTGGTTTGACAGCCTACCCAAGCAGTGCCAAACGTTCACGAAAGTCTGCCTTGGTACCTGGCAGTGCTGATCATGAGTAGGTATTTTACAGCAGGTTGGACAAACTTCTGTCAGGAATGACGCAAGTAGACATGATCCAGCCTTAGAAGGACCAAATTACCTCCTGTGGACCCTTCCAAAAATTTTTTTTCTAATGATTTCACTCCCTTGGGGTAAGGTGACACATTAAGTCTGATCTTATTGCCTGGAATGTTGAAAAATTTCTACATTGGTTACTTGTGGCTACATAACATCATACTCTTCTGGCCACTACTTTTTATTTCTGTCTTTTACCTTGGGCTATACACAAACTCACACGCTTCCTCAGATTTCTCATTAAACTATTATTAAACTATGAAAAATGAAAGCATAATGAAACAATATTAGGGGCTGAAAACAACCTTTGGCATTCCACTCATTTTGAAGTCTGTACTTTCCCTACTGGAGTTTGTTTTCAGAAAGATGACTTAGGCTTTTAACGTGTTTTGCAGCCTGCAGTGTGGTGTAGGTGTTGTAGTATTTGTGAAGTTTCCTGGCTGGTTCTTACAGTTTCTTTTGTAGAGCCAGAGGTTTGTAATTCTGAAATGCTGGGAGACAGAGGACTGCAAATGGGGGAAGGTAACGCATTTGTCAAGGGGACTCTGTAAATGCTGCTTCTGCCCTCTTTTGGAAGAATTCATGCATCTCTGAAGTCTGGTGCTCAGCTCAGGGAGCAGAATCCAGTTCAACACTTCAGGAACAGCTTTCTCCCTATTTCAATGTGGTCCCCAGCATCGCTACCACAGATTTTAGTGACTGTAGTCAGCTTTACTTCTACTGGTTTTCTTATTTCATTTAAACTGCTAATACAGAATTGTCATAAAATGTTATGACTTCACACAGGGCCACATTGTAAGTAAATGAAATTTTTAAAAAACCACAATAATAATTAGAAAAAAAAGTCTTGCACAAGAGCAAAAATTTATTACAGGATATGTGAAGTACCTGCTCATGAAGTACCTCCTATTAGCAAGAAGGAACCCACATCGCACCATTTTCTGACAAGCATTTTCTCTAATAAGTCTGCAGTCTGTTTGCCTTCAAGCAAATGGTTATGAATATTCAGCTCTCAATATAGTGCTGATATCTGGGCATTCATTCTGAGAATGGATTATCTTGTCATCTCTCTTTTCCTTTAAAAGAGTTACTGTCCTAGGAGAGAAAAATAATTAAAGACATTTACTATTCAAACTCACGCAAACATTGTACTACAATCAATTGCTCCAGATGAAAGTCATAAGAGCCCACCTTTGCATTCTGTCCTGAAGGGAAATATATGCCTCCTTTTTAAGAAACAAATAAATGCAGATACATTTGCACAAGAAAGCACATTTATTCCTTAAGTCCCAATCCAACTCCATGTTTAGTGCATTTCAGTTCAGCTACTTTTTGCTTCAGAGTATGATCATTTTTTAATGTCTATATTTAATGTCTACCTTTCTATACTTCAGTCTTGAAATCTGTCCTGCTTATGTCTGGTAAACGCTCAAAAGAAATTTCAGTGGGCAAGAGGACAGATTGTAAATGTAACGTAGCAAACAACAATAGTTGAATTACTCTGTGTGGAATGGTCTTTTATGTTTATTCCTCTTTGTTTTCCTTTATTTTTTTTCTTGATCCCTGGAGAACTCACATCTATTTCAGGTTCAATATTTGTAAGTGTTTGTAAAGTACTTTTTTGAGAATAATGCAGAGCCTACAAGTTCTCTTCCACCCATTCCCTGTCAGCATTCACCAGATGCTCTCCAGGCTCAGTTGGATGGGTAATCTAAGACATGGAATTATTTCTTCTCCCCGACAAGACAATTTCCATTGTTTAAAAAGAGGTAATAAAAATAATTATCAAGTGACACTCTTTGAGTACCACTTGTAAATATTCATCCCTGGCTCATGTCCACGAACTCTAGAGAATACACAGTGATTTCATGATCATGCGAGCAACCATCTGAATATTCTCTAATACAAGAAGATTCCCTGCAAGGAACAGAGGAGTGAAGCGATTGTATTTATGCGCTTTTTTCCTCCCCATTTGTCAACAAGCTCTGCTTTTTAAAGTGTAGTAAGAAGACACACAGATGCTCTGTAAGCTTATTTTTTTGTATTCTCTCACATTCTAAAGAGCTCACTGGAAAGGCACCTGCATAAGACAATATCACAAAGAATGGTCAATAACGACTGAAAATAGTGTTAGTACAGGTGTTGTATGAATATCTTTGATCTTGAAAGCTTTGCTTCTTTTAAAAGCTTTAGGAAGAATGAATGCGTTTAAGTCAAAGAAAGGACCTATGAGTATTGTTTTCTAAAGTAGACAGGAAGAAAAATCACTGACTTTACTCAAATACCTACTACACTACAACAAGAAAAAAGACTGAAAAGAGGTTAAGGCTTATATATATATAAGGAAATATGAGTGGATTACTGCAGCTACCAGTACCTCACCACTGGCAAAAAGTGTAATACATTATTCATAACCCTGTGATGAGCTACTTGTAGGCAGCCTCAAAAAAATGACATTTCTAGAGTAAATCTGATACAAACATCTTTCTCTAGGTTCATATCTGTTAATTTTCTTGCATAGTGGAATAGCAAATTTGAGTACACCCTGAAGAGCTGACTCCACTCCTTTGGATGAAGCAAGATGTGTGGAGGATTTGTACAATTGTGAAGACCTCTGGGCTCATGAGAAGTCCTCATGGAGACTGCCTCATAGCCAGGAGCCGTGTGTGTTCGCTTCTTGGAAGCAGCAAGACAACACAGCTACGAAAATATCTATGTGACTAGTAACAAAAGTCCTGTGACAACTTCAGAGCACATACATAGCCTCAAACATTAGGATCTATTGGATGGGCCGAGCTGGAGGCATCTGGCCATGAGAAGGAGGCATATATACTAAAAGATGAGGCCTTTGAGAATACAGTGTGGTCGCCTATGCTATGAGTACTGCAGCACAGAACAGGGGATTTATTCCCTTGTACCCTCTTCATTCTGAGACCCCCACTACAGCTTTTCTTCAATTAGTTGATCCTTACAAGCAGAAGAAAACATCAGAAGTTAAAACAGAAAAATGCTGTATCCAGCTGAGGGTTAGACCTTAGGGGCTCAGCAACAACCTCTGGCTCCACAACATGTAATATCCGAAGGTTCATTTGAAACGGAAGTTACTCTCCCTTGAAGAATGATCTCAGCTTAATTCTTACATCTCCCAACAGCAGCCTTGGCCAGAGAATAAAGGCAGAGGCCTTCTGCTGAACTATTTGATCCTCAATTTCAGTAGCCGAGATCAGGGATCAAACCCAAAATTCAGACCAGTGAACTGAGAGGTTTCTTTGTTCATTTTGGTCAGACAAGAGTGCAATCTAATTCCCTACATGCAGAAGAGTTAGAAATACAAAAAAAAAAGACAAATGCAATGGCTGCCTTTCCTGAGTCTTCCCTGTAGTCAAACACAAGATAAGGTTGTATACATAAAGTTAGTGTTCTAAATTTGGATACTGGTACTTTTTATGAAGTCTTGATAGAAAAAAAATGACAAAAGGACATTGAAGTCTAATACTGGTTTGAGTTTCAGGAATATTTACAGTAAAAAAACAAAAAACAAACAAAAAAAGCAACCCATTTGTTTGTTTTATTTTTATAAGGGAACAGTGAATTGTGGACAATATCCCTATATTGAGATTTGTCAGTGAATTTTAGAGTGATACTAGCAGGAAAAACAAGCCATTTAGTATTCAGCACTTATCTGAATATATTCCCTACCAAAGTAATTTGGCTCTAGTGGGAAAGAGAGGAGGTGGGTGCTGAAACACATCAGCCAGTGGAGTTTGATACTAAAGACCCCTTTTAGCAAAGTGATTAAACAGTGGCATTTTCGTTAAAATGAATCTATTATTATAATGTTCTTAATGGTACAGGTAAAGGGTGGAGTTACAGCTACAATAAAGACTAGAATAAAGTTCTACACTCTTAACATAAACAAGAGCACAGAAGAAGACATATCAGAAGAGAAAAAAAGGACTTTGTGTCTCTAACATTAATTTCAGCAGGAAAGTCAGGCTGAAGAAGAAATCAATTAGTTAAGATTTAACATCAATCAGAACTTTCATCTGATTGCTTTTGTTGCACTTCAGAGCTGGCATTTAAAACTTGCTCTCTCCTCTGTAGTTCAAGGAACTCTGCGGCAAGTTTCCCTAAAAAGAGACACTGCTTTTTAGGATCCCTGTAGTAACTCTGCTTCATTGTCACACTAATCCCCAACAATGAGATCCTCAACCTCAATAGCAAGAGAGAGGATTTACAATTTTACCAAATTTCCACAAAATCGAAGTGGCTAAAAGCTACCGTAGCTCCCTGTTCCCTGAGGTGTCTTGCAAAAACATTCAGAAGCTTAGCACTGTACTTAGCCAGGCTTTCTTTCAGTTTTGCCTACTCAGCCCATGTCTGCATTAAAAAAAAACATTCAGCATCTCGGGATTACAAGAGCAACAATTAAAGTAAAGCCTAAAAGCTGACCTCTCTTCAAAACCTTGAGCTATTGCTGTGCAGGAAACTATTTTATACTTAGGTGCCAATCTTTGCATAAGCCTTAAGCTTCCCAAAGCAAACAAAGACTAAAGAAACATTCGTCTCCACCAAACACCAGTGGCAAACATAAACAGAGTTTTTTGTGTATCTGGTGAAAAGATGGTTTGAGAACGGAACCATAATTCACTCTAATTGCAAGACCTGACTTCTGCTCTTTCAGAACAAAAAGACAAATTTGAAGCCCCACAATCTTGTTGGTCACCTCACCTACACCAGACATCAGATGTTCTCAGTTTCACAGAGTCTCGTTACAAGTTTAACTTGAAAGTTTCCTTTAATGTCCTGGATGAGAAAAGCAAAGTGAAGAAACACCTCTGATACATTAATGCTAGGCCTCTTAAAGCAAGTGGTATAAGAAATAAAGATGAAAATAAATCCTGACCATCAGCTATTCAAATCACATGCTCATGCAATACAAAACCATTTTTATTTAAGTGTCCAGTGTAAAATAGATGCTCAATGCAATAGTAAAATCACTTTTATCCAAGAAAACAGAAAGCTCACAGAAAGCTATTTTCACTGAGATGTTATAATCAGGGGTAGAGCCCACTGAGGTATGGACATTTCACTATTGAATAGCCCTGAACTGGGACAGTGACTGGGGTACAAAGTGACAATATACTGGTAAGGAGGAGTGGAACCAGTATACTTCCAGGAAATTGAAATCCATTTTCTCAGTGAATACAATGGTGAACAACCACATTATTTAAAGCAATTTGAAACAAATTGTAAAGCCAGGCTAAATTTGACAATTAAACACAGACTCCTTACTCTTCTCCAGCAAGAAAGCCAGACAGAATATTGCATTTCAATGTTTTAAAAGTGTACAATCAATGGATGTATAGATGTTATAAATACCAAAGAGCTCGGCTAAGCTGTTAATATACCAGAGCAAAGAAAAGATAAAGTGCTCACCCATATCCTGGGCTCGCTAGGAATCCCCAGAAAGGATGATCTCCAGATGGGAGGGATGACTCCCCTGCTAGTCAGCTCTTAAATGGGTCTAGGAGAGGTGGAGTCAGGCTCCACCCCTTCTGGCAGCACAGGTGAATTGCCTTCA
>JAOWBP010002978.1:7845763-7888551 GCA_028571105.1 Tragopan temminckii
CTTTCTTCCTTTCTTCCTTTCTTCCTTTCTTCCTTTCTTCCTTTCTTCCTTTCTTCCTTTCTTCCTTTCTTTCTTCCTTTCTTTCTTTTTTCTTCTCATGTCTTGTTAAGGTTATAGTTGTTTTTGTTGAATGATCACAAACTCATTACACAAAACAGGGTGTTGAACCCATTTAGTCTATAGGTACTAAAAATTCTTGAAAAAATAATGTCTTTTCTAAGGCAGCCCATCAACAAAGGTGAGGGAGGAATATAGTAATAAGAATGATCACCAGCTCCAGCTAAGTTTTCTTGAGAAAGAAACTACTATTGCTTGTGAGTACACAGATAACAAAATTCAAGATATCTTAGTAAAATGAACAACAAAGACATTCAATATGAAGTGGACACAAAACCAAGTCACAGACCGTCAGGAATATTTCAGGTCTGTGGGACTTCCCAAGACTGGAGGTTGGGAATAGGGGACAAGGGGACTGTGTAGGTATGTACTGAAAATGGGGGCCTAGTGAGGAAAATATTTCAGATTTACAGTATATGGAAGATTTCTTGTACAGTGTCTGCAATATTATTTTTTATTAAACAGTTAAAAAAGAATGAGTATCTATATAGAACAGGTAAGTAATTAAAATTCTTAACTGCACAGTCAAACACATACAGCAGTGCATTGCCAACTACAGACAAAAGTAGAGCTATACAAGTCTGAACATGCACCTATTTATTAAATCTAATTTAAAACATTGAAGTAAGTGCAGTGTCTGATGAAATATTTAGGGTGTTTAAGTGTGCTACAGCTGACAGAAAACATTTTTTTCTACTGGCACAAGATTATTTTATTTTGATTTTTTCATTTTTTTTTCCCCCACAAAAAAGTCGAAGTTGATTATTTGAACTGCATCTAAATACATGGTAGGCTTTCCATGCTTTCAGTTTTAGCACGGGATTCTTGAAAAGAAGTGCTTCTGATTAACTGAATAACTTTTTGTTTTGCTGGATTTAAATCCACAGAATTTCCCTTGTATTTCTAAAGACACAGAGTTTGCAACTGATGTGATGTTGTGCTACTTGATGTCACTGCGTAGTTGAGGAATTGACCTCCTGTAGAATTGAAATCTAGAAAAATTATTCCTTTGAAGTGGATGACCTGGTAGCATATCTGGCAAAGATGAAAAATAGGATGTTGTATTACAAATTCTTCTAAATACAGAGGTCTTATTGTCCCATATCCTTCAAGAAATAGTAACCATTAGTAGTACTGCTAAGAGACCTGAACCTTCACATTTCCTTGCCATAGCATAACAGCCTCACTGATACTGTTTTGGTGAGTCTTCCACAAGCTCCTTTCCCAAACGTGTTCTCTTTCCAAGGCACAACCTTCCAATACAGGCATCCACTCCCTAGTGACATATTATGCACACTGAGAAGTGAGATGACCATCACAGAAATTGCTTTTTGCTACTTTCAGCCTCCACCAGGCTCTGTCCATTGGCTGGCCCTGGCTCTTTGAGCTCCACCCCACACATCGCTCACTTCTTAACTTTGTGTAATGCTCCACGAACCCAGAGGTCATTGTCCCACAACAGAGAATAATCATTTCCACTTTGTAAGTGTTGTTTCTTTTATGCTGACCACTAGCTGTTTCATGCCTCTGTGCTTACAGAGAGCTTCCTGTCAATAGCAGTGTTTGTCTTGGTGTGTGTTAGCACAAAATATATTCTCTGATCACAGTGAGAATTATTTGCATGCACACACACACAGTAAAAGTCCTCTCTACCTCCTATCTCTTTCTCTCTAGCCTACAGACCTGTTACAAATTATTCTTGATAAGGTATTAACACAGTGCATTTGAATGTGTTGACTTCCGTCCCTCCATAATAATCAACTGAGTCCACTTTTTAGTCTTCAAGTTACACTGCTCATTTTGCAGGCTATTAAGCATGGGTACAGTGCAAATTACCCAGGAAAGCAATGAGCACCTCTTAAGTCATTTTGAGTCCATTCTCATTTACTGAGATTCTGCTGGTCAGCTTTCTCATCCATGTGCATCCTGAGCAACAGCCCCCACCAACAGAAAGATGAGGGGGGAACAAATCTCAGTGAGCTCTGCCAGGCTATGTCACAGCCACTACTGCTGGGACCTGGCCTTTTTTTGAGGGGAGAAAGATGGAGATGGAGAGAAGGCAAGCCAAGGTGGAGCAGCAGGATGAGGTTGAGGAAGGAAACAGAAACTTAAGGGAGAGAAGAAAGCAAGCCAAGGGGGAAAAAGTGGGAAAAGTATAATTGGGGAAAAAAAAAAAAAAGAGAGATGATAATGTCTGTTCAAACAGCACTGTGAATCAATGATCTAGAGCTGGATCCTCCCGTAACTAGCATGGCTGGGTGCAAAGCCGGGCATTACACCACATAGAGAAACTCTTAGAATAAGATTTTGGCTCCATGAATGACTATTTCAAACCCTGTCATATAAACAGTCTGAGAAAACACTTCCCACAACTATGACGGACTTATTTCTACTCTGAGCACTGCTCGTGGGATTTCCAGCCTTAGACACAAAACTGGGATGCCGAAAAGATGCTGTGTTGGAGGCCCAAGGAGACAGCAGCAGCACCAACACATCATCACCTAAAGAAAACCAGAAAAGGTGGCCGTATTTCACTCCTGACATGCAGAATCATTTGTGGATATTGCTGGTCCACTATATCAGGTCCATGAAAGAGTCTCTATCATCCTTGGTAAGGCAATGACTCCAGAGTCTGAATGAACTCCACAAGAGCCTTGATCCTATAAATACTAGATTGAATGGAAGCATTTGTTTTGCAGCATGAGTTGGAGCAGATCTTAATAAAAAATCCCAAATACCATTCCAATTTAGAATGAGTAGCCTAAAAGACACAGAAAGTAGTATCAATTTGTAGGTGCTAGTTTAAGATGAGTAATAAATTTATAAGTTATGCAGTTAATTATTTCATCCTGGTGTACTAAAACATTGCTGTTCTCTCATGATTGTTCATCCTTCAGATTAAAGATTTTTTTTTTGTTCTTTGATTGTTCTGATGGCTGAGACAAAATTTGGATAATTTTGTTCCACAAAATTAAAAAGTCACACAATCTGTGTAGTTTCAAATTCCAGACTGAATAAGTGCAAATTCACCCACATTTTCAGTTTTAAAACAGCTTTCATAACTGGCTTTTCAGAAATATTTTTACAAAATTGTCCACTTCAAACTGAAAACGGACTTCATTTCCAAATTGCTTGATTACTTTAACTAGTTGGCATAACAGCTGTTAGCCAAAATGTGTAACATATTCTGTGTTTTAGTATTCTAATTAAAATCTCAGATTTTATCAAGAAAATATTTAAGTGAAAATGGTATTTCACTCCTCCAGTATTTTCAAGCACAAGAGTGCATATAGATTGACATATGATGCATGAAGTAGACCTGAAGTTGGCAGTTATAACAAATAAAATAACAGTCCTTGGACCTTGACAGAAGAGAGACAACCAATGCCACATACACCCATGTGTATAACATAAACCTTGGTGCTGCTTTAAAATAAATTCTTCATGCGTCCTTTGGAACGGATATCAAGCCTCACACCACCACATATTAGGAAAAGGTTCTGCTAGAACCACCCAGAAGGCAGTGAGAATGAAACAGGCTGCCCAGGACAGCAGGCACAGCCCCGAGTGCCGGAGCTCATGGAGTGTTGGGACACTGCTCTGAGACACAGGGTTGAGTTGTCTGTGGTCCTGTGTGAAGCCAGGAGTTTTACCGGATGAGCTTTGTGGGTCCCTTCCATCTCAGGGTATTCCATGACTCTATGATATGGGTTTTTTGCCTGCTGGTAGCTTTGCGCCAGGCAGAGCAGGAACTGATACAAACTTAGCAGGCTGTTTGGAAGTCCTATGGGATGTTTCATTTGTGAAATAATACAATCTGCAATTATGCATACAGCGCCAGTAAGGAAAGACTCTACTCAGAGAAGCATGTTCTATTAGGCGGCATGTAACTGTTTTAAAAAATCCCAACAGTTTCTCCTCTGAAGATCTCAACCTTTTTGCATGAGTTGAAAACAACAGGTGGATGCAATGAAGAGGGAAATAAAGGAGTCGGGGTAGCAGCATATTTATCATCTTCAGCAGAATACGTGTAGCAGCACACCAGCTGCTGGGCTATTGTCAGATATTTTCCATCCACCACAGAAAAAAAAAGTGAGTTTTAAGGAGGAGTTTGAAGGAGAATAGATTAGCAGCCTTGTGGTGTTTTTATGAGGAGATATGCATATGCATAAGAAGCAGCTCCGAGAAAGTACGAAGGCTCTTGGACTAACAAGTGATGAAGGGTGGCATCATGGGGTCTCCAGAACACAGTGCATATAAAAACTGCTTTCATATGTAAACATACAGCACGCTGCAGTCTCACAGGATGGCTGCTGCCTTTTATTCAGCATCCCAGTACTGCAGGAGTGGTGGCTGCTCTGTCACTGGTACATTACAAACATTCAGTAAATAAATATGATTAAAAATGTCTCGGTGTTTGAATACTGAGCACAGATTTCAGAGTCGTGAAAGAAACAGAAGAAAATGACAACAAGTAAATTGAAATGGAAATAATGGCCAGATTGCTATCAATGTCACTGGAAGCTAGGTTTCACTCCAAACATTTCAGAAGGAATATAAACCGTTTAGCTTCAGGACAAAAGCACCCGCAATTGGGTTTTGGGAATGCTTTCCATACAAATAGGTTATTTTACAGCTCCTTCTGCAGGATTTCCACTTTTCTCATGCACAGGAATGTCCAGACCACAGCACCAGTCCTTGCAGCAAGCCTCACATTTCAATGGAATGCACTGACAAGGCTGCCTTTTAGTGTTGAAATGCTGGAAAATATTTTTGAATAAGCTTCCAAAAAAATTAGAAGGAACTTTCTCTGTTTTCCAGATAAATCTGATTGCCTTTTTGTGTCAGTTCTTTGGGAATAAAGGTGGTTTTCTGATGACAGCATTCACTTCAGGACAACGAATGTGCTTCCACATGAAACACATGGGCCGTGTCGGTACATGTCCATGGACTGCATGTAACCTTTCCATTTGAATTGTACATGTGTTAGGAACATTCACTGGGGCTGCAGTAGATGCTGAACACTAATATTTGCACAGGAGGCTCTGTTCCTGCCTTTATTCCGCAGTGGGCAGGCTCCTGCCCTCCTTTGAAGGCTTTTACAAGAGTGTGGTTCAAAAAAAAAAAAAAAAGTACTGCAGGCTGAAATCTCCCAATGCAAAATTATGGATGAAGGCTATTTGCTGTATGGCGTGGGGCTGAGGTTGGATCATACCGCTGCAAAAAGCCATGGGGACTGGTTTGCATTTTCATTAGGCACTTAGACTTTAAATGATTTGAAAACACTTCAAGTGGAGTTAAAAATTGCTGAATAGCCTCTTCTCCCACCTTGGGAAATCTGCAGGCTTTCCAGTATTTCAGATATTTCCACTAGCAAATAGGCATTTCCAGGATATCTCCTATTATTTATCATCAGTTCTGCTCTGTATAGAAGGCCACTGGAGTGCCTTAGCATTCTGCAAACACCTTGAACAATTTAGAAATGTTATTTTGCCTCCTTATCAATTGAGGGAATACATTACACAGCCCAGCCCTGATAGAGAGCTCCTGCTCACACAGATTGTGGACCTAGCATCAGAAAGAGATGTTTAACTCTTTCCTTTCCCCTGGCACCTGCCCCACCAAATCCTTACATTGAGGATGACGAGGGCAGGTGAGAAGACTTGCAGGAACACTTACAGCTCCATCAGGTGCTCAGAGCCCCTTCTAGCCTTACCTTCAGTGTCTCCAGGGATGTGGCACCTACCACCTCTATGGGCAACAGTGCCCCACTGCCCTTATTGTAAAAAATCTTTTTCCTTATATTCAATCTAAATCTCCCTTCTTTTAATTTGAAAGCATTTCCCCTTGTCCTGTCATGTATTTATTGAGCAGGGTGAGCTGTGAAAGGCTGGGGGATTAGGCATCTCCCTTTATCCTTAGGAATGTTATTTAATTTCCCTCCAACAGACTCAGAGGCAGAGCCCTATAAAAAGCTTGAGAAAGAAAACTGAATTTCAACAAATTGGTGGACAAAACCAGTTCATCTCAGTGTCCTGAACTGCTTTGGCTTTTCTTTTTTTTTACTTTTTTTTTTTCTTTTCTTTTCTTTTTCTTTTTAAGCAGTGCCATGGGCAATATGAGTGGTGAGCCTTATCTGTCTCTATCTGCTAAAATACAGGGTGGATTTTCAAAGGATGGGTGGGAATCCAGCTCCTGCTTGCTGTTAGTGTGCATCTTACCTCTCCAAATAGCCTCATGAAACACCCCCCTGCAGGTGGAAAACGTGCTGGGGAGCCACGAGCATCCTGCAGCCTTTGACACTTGGGTTTAATCCCCTCTCCAGGTTGTCCAGAGAGGTGGTGGATGCTCCATCCTTGGATACATTCAAGGTCAGGCTGGACCAGGCTCTGACCAACCTGATGTAGCTGTAACGTCCCCATTCATTGCAGGAGAGTTGGACTAGATGACCTTTAAGAGTCCCTTTCAACTCAAATGTTTCTATTATCCCATGATTCTCTTACGGCTCACTCCTGGCTGGTATCACAGGCATGGGCTCCACTTCCAGGAAAGTGAGGGGCAAAGTGGAAGAGGGATGAAACCACCCTATCAACTCCCCTTCCCCTAGGAGTTACAACAGCACACAGTTTGCACAGAAATGTCCTTTTGTTTCTCCTCTGCCATGACCTCTGTCTGTTTGTCTGTCTGTCCACCCAGAGACTGAAAGCACCAGCTCTTCCTGAAAGCCTAGAAAGTGTCTATAACACTTTGGGTACTACCACAAACAAACATTAGCAAAGACCAAGTCCCATAAGATGTTAATAGGAATGCAAAAGTAAATAGTCTTGCAAAATGCAGGAGATCAGACTCAATTATTCAAAGAGACTTTCCTGAACCTTGTTGTTTATCATTCCATGATAAGGGATATATTTATCTTTTAAATTCCTGCTAGTCAAACAGAGGAGCTTTGCTTTCCCAGAGGAACTCTGCTCCTCCATCCCACCATGAACGCCACTGTGTGCCTCCTGCCCTCCCCAACACACACACAGCTCCTTGTGCGTGGAAACAGCACTGGGACATGTCAAGTACATTTTTTCTCCTTAAAGCACATGTACCTGGGAGGTCACAATCTTTACAAAGTCAAAGTTTTGTGTGTTTGAGAGCTTTGCCCTACTACCATGTAATTGAAATCAAGCTTTTAAAAGCTCACGGTAATATGTTTGTTCTTTAACCTCACCCAACGAAGAGAGAGCGCTTTGCTGAGAGAACCCATTGTTACACTCCTGCACTTAACTGATAAGGAACTGATACAACCAGTAGCAAAGAAAGAAACTAATAATAATAAAAAAAGATTCACATGCCTCCCTTCCCCAGCATGCTAGTGCCCTGCCCAATGAATTTCCCAAGTTGTTAACAAATGAGGTGCAGTATATTTAATAATATTAACATATTGTTGCAAGGCTTATTTAATAACGGGTAGGAGGAATGAGTTCTCATGTCAGAAAATGGAGGGCCTCGTGCCATTTGGAGATCTGCTCATTATCCGTTCCTACAGTTTAATGATATATGTGTCTATTACCGAGGAAAAGTAGAGGATCCACTCAGGAACTTCATAAGATTGATTGACTGGAAAAGCGCATAAAGGCTTAAACTATCTTACATCATCTGCCATGCATACAGGACACTTACACTGTTATGTGAAAAACTCTGAGCAAATGGAGACAGTGAAAATATGTAAATGGGACTGGGCTGATTTCAAGGAGATTACACGCAGGTTCTGAGTGTGCTCGGCAACCCAAGAAATCACATCCTTCCCCATTCCAGGAACCAGGACCTCAGGAGCGAACTTTGTAAGTGTTTTGATTCAGATTATTTTTTTTTATTTGTGCCAAAGACTATTCACATAAGCCTTTATTTACCCAGTTCAAGCATTCTCACCCTGGCTAGCTTGATGATCCTCAAGTTTTTCTTTCTTTGCATCTTGATATTTCTGTGAAAAAGAAGTCCTGGTAAAGCCACAATGGAATAGAATTTCAGTATAAGGCTTCTATCAGCTTTTGATAAGCCAGAAAGATGCCTGAGATCCAGCAGTGAAAATCCTAGAGTGATGGTATCTGTAAAGATGAGAAGTTTCCAAAGACACTAATTGAATTCAACTGGCAAACATTTTTTAAATGGAAAATTGCTAGTAGCCAAAAGGTTTTTCCTGGGAAACCACCCAAAGATAGAACTTTGAGCTGACTTCATCAAAGGAGATTCTCAACTGTGAAAAATGATAATACCCCCATGGCAAAAAGTGCTTCGAAATCAAATAAGCCTTGGAACAGTAGTAACTGGAAGGGAAGTTTGTTGTGATACAGCAAATATCCATGCGCTGCATCTGTGAAGAAGCACTGGGAGATTTTGGAAGGGGAAATTTTCACAGCCTTTCCAAAACACAGACAGTGACAGACTGAGATATATTCACTGAATGGTAAATAATGACAAAATTGGAATAATGAGAAAAGTCTGCGTAGTTATATATTCCACTTGTCAGAGGAAATTCACAAGAAAGGAAGAGAAAACCTAAAAACAGAGCCATTCCCTGCTGCCTGTCCAATCTTTACGAATGAAAGCTGCCCGTGTCCCTGTGTGTTGTCTATTCATACTACTGAAGGGTTATATTTTGTTCCTCCCCAGCTAGAGCTCTCATGAAACCACAATGGAGAGGTGCTGATTTACACAACCAGGGATCATTGCCAGCAGTACTCAGTACCCAAGGAGGCTGTTCCTAATTTAGGACTTATTTACTGCTTTATCACGGCAGCAGTAGGGGTGCAGCACAACGTTGTGTGGTTCCCTCCAGGCCACCATCTAGCTTCCCAACACAGAAAACAGGTGGATGCAAGTAACACTGATTCAGTTTTGAGCAGCATATGAGGCAGCAATCACTTCACAGCACCTGTCTGCATGTTATCAGGGGTTTTAGATGCATCACGACCTAATGATAAATAATTCAGCAGAAACTGAGAATCACACACAAACGTAGACAAAGCCAGAAGTGTAAAATAAAAAAGATCAGAGGAAAGATCCATCTCTAGATCTGAAAGGTCACCAGTGAAACCCTATTTATAGGCTTTTCTGGCCAGCTGAAACTCTGTCCCTGGAGGTAAAAGCTCTCTGAAATGTCCCCATGTGGGCAGAGCAAACAGAGCCATTCTAATGAGTGAGGAAAGGTTAGGCTCAGGGATGAGTATGAGTGAAAAATATTTGGCTAGACTCCTGGTACAAACTCCCACGCACCGCTTTGAAAATCTACCCCTCTGTCCTTAGCATTGGTTTTCAAAGTACAGCAGCCTAGAGACAGATGTGCCATTATTGTTTATGGTTCAAAGGCAGAGAACACGTTTGGTGGGGAAATAAAATCCATACTAACAGAGCAAGCACCAAAAAATGTTCTAAGAGGGAATAAGCATGTTCTAAGGTGTTTTAACAATCTTCTGGCTCCTGGCCCAGAACTCAGTTGGAACAGTTGTATTCATCTCCAGGCCACCACTCTTTGAACTTATGGAAACCCATGGTTATATTTAGCTAGTTAAAAGATATATGGCAGCACATTGTAACCCTTTTGTCAATGACTCCCCATTACAACTTTTAATTTTATTGCTTTTTAACCACAGTTGCTTGATTCATGGGTTCAGCTAAGAGGGACGGAAGGCAGTTGATGGATGATGTGACAATGGCACTCCTGGCTGCTGTTACAGCACTCACCGTCTTAGGAGGAAGAGCCAACTTGCAGCACTCTCCTCAAAGGCTGTTCTCAAACCTACATATGTTCTGAGCTAGCCCACTCTTATGCTTGTGGGACTATTAATATATCTGCCATCAATAAGATAATTTGCAGGTAGAACACTTCCTGAGATATGCAGCATACACAGATCAGCACTAACAGTAGATTTCAGAGCTCAGGGCTGAAACTTAGCAGGCTCTGTTGCTGTACAGGTGCTCATCTGTAAGTGAAAGAAAAAATACAAAATCACTAAATACACAAACCAGAAAAGGAACTCATTCAGCAAGCCCAGACCCAAAACTTTTTGGGTATAATAAGTTTCTTGTTCTTTCTGCTATACAGCAGTTAATCAGGAGTAGGTAAAATCTTGACAAAGAGAATAAAGCAAAGTAATTCAAATATTCATAGAGCTGGCATTCCCTTCCTGTGCAATCATAAAGATCAGCTCTGCAGATAATGTGCCAAAATGTCAAGCAATTAAAACCACTGAAGCTCCAGTTTTCTAGTAAGTCTGGTAAAAGAAAAGTAAGTGAGAAGCTGTAAAAGTATCTTATCTGTTTTTCTGGGTAGACAGATCTCCAGCAACCCCAAAACAGCATTACAGATGATGGGCAAAAGGGAGACCTCAGAGAGGGAATGGGGCATATTTTCCTAGTTTAGTTTCTAGATTCCAGTGCCAATGCTGAGCAGGCAATTTCGTGCAAACCACTTGCGTTCAGCAGACACCAAGCAAGATCATAATGGCACCATGAAGGTTGAAGGAAAGATGTGAGGTTGAACATGCAGTAGAATTGAATGGCTGGCTTATTGTCACTCTCTCTATTTGGATGGCAATATATTGGCTTGGGAGTATCAGACACAGAGTCAGCAAGGGCATGTGATCAGAGAGTCATGTAGGACCAGATGCCAAGTCCATGGAAGACAGCAGGACGACCTACACAAGTCATGCAACCAGGAGACTTCAGCTCCTTAAAGCTGAACCCTCAAGCTCTTTAAAGCAAACCAAGGAGCGGAACATCAAAAAGCACATGTGTAAAGTCAGAGTACATTTGTGCTCAAATGTGTAGTCCTTAGGCTTTAAATGCAGCATTTTATTGTTATAAAAACAATTTTTAAAGTCCAAAGAGAGCGTGAAGAACTCAGAGTGAAACAGATTTTAGTTAGGGTGTTTCACAGATGCACAGCAAACAGGGCAAAGCAGCTGAGGCTGTAGGATGAGACTGTTTTAGGCAGATATAATTGGAGGCTGTTGTCACAAGAGGTTCCCTTCCTTCTCTCACTTCCCTCCTGCTGCAGGCTCCCAGAGCATCAGGACCAGCACTCATGCAGGCAGGTGATGAGATGGATGAGTTCCCTAAAATCAGTAGGGTAGCAGGGCATTTTTCATAGAATCATGGAATTAAGGAATCATAGAATCACAGAATCACAGAATCATAAAATGACTTGGGTTGGAATAGACCTCAAAGACCATCTAGTTCCAACCTCCTGCTGCAATCAGGGCTGCCACCCACTAAGTCAGGCACCAGATCGGGCTGGCTTTGAATGCCTCCCAGGATGGGGCACGTCAGCCCCACTAATGTTTCAGCTCTCATGGATGTTTGCATGAGTATGCATGTAATGGAGGCAGAAGGAACTAGAATTCGGAGGGAGGAATAGGGAAACCTCTATCTTTGAGCTGCAGCTTGTACAGAGCTTTCCTCAAAGCAATCATGAAATCACAGCTTGCTACTTCATTAAACCTACAGATCCCTAGAGGAAGAGGTACGGAGTGAAGGGAATGTGCTGCAGTTTTTTTTCTAGAGCTTTTCTGTAATATCTCAATAAGGACAGTTACCATACGTCCTCTGTCTTGAGAGCTAAGCCCATCAAAGTGCTCAGAAAAATGGTTATAAATAGGAGTTGGAGGCAGTCCTTCACTTCGGTGCCTAAGCAACAAAGCTGTTAGACATACATCTGCTTATGAAGACTGCTCCTGACTGCCAACACCTTGTTAGACTTCACATTCCCTGTTTCTCTTAAAACCAAGGAGAGCATTAGCTGTGGGCTCAGCAACTGCAACTGCAGCTGTCTACAGGAGCTCCTGAGCTGTTGCTTCCTCCAGAAGCTTTGGAGGCATCTGGATTTCATCTTTCTTAGGCTCTGGAGAAACCTAGTGAGATGTGTGAACAACTTGTGCAATAAAATCAGTGAGGAATGGATATCAAAGTGTACTGCAACATGAAAATACTTTGAAAGGGTATCAATATATCCACAGCCTTTTATTTTCATATGTTTAAGTTGATCCAGAGCATTTCTAAAACTGCTGGCACATGTTTCTGATGATGCATTAAGTGCTTGCTTGCTAGTGTTTGGCTGCTGCTCCTTCTAAAGCTCTCAACCACAGTTATTAACACCTACAATAGGAATTTCACATGTAGCAACCTTGAGATTTAATTCCATGCACAACACTCAGAGTCTGAGCTCATCAGAAAAGAAAACTGAGGTGCAGAGAAACACGGAGAGCAAAGGATTATGCATATTTCAGCTCCCTCACACCTCTTTATTGTTACACTTCCTGACTGAAAATTAGGTTCCAAAACTCATGTGTTTTCATTCATTCTTTACTCCAAAGTATCTCAGTATATGACAAATGTGTCCATCTCTCCGCATATGTCGCTGGTAGAGCTGAGCCCAGTCCTTCTGAACTTTAACAGCTTTTTTCTAATTCCCCTTCTATCATTATTTCTTCTCACTTCTCCTTTACCAGCTAATCTTCCTGGCCTTCCTCACAGATGCCAAAACACATACCAAGCATGATAGAGGAGGAGAGGTAATGGTCTTATGTTGTGACAGAGGAGGTGGGGTTGGATATCAGGAAAAATTTCTTCACAGAAAGGGTAGCGAGGTACTGGAACAGGCAACACATGGAGATGATAGAATCACCATCCCTGGAGATGTTTAAGAAATGTGGAGATGTGGCACTGAGAGGCGTGGTGTAGTGGCAATGGTGGGGATGATTTAATGGTTGGACTAGATGATCTTTGAGATCCTTTCCAACTGTAATGATTCTTTGATTCTATAACAGCCAACACCATTTCACCACCTATGCTCCATCCAGTTTTACCTCGAGAAATCTTTAAATAAGATGCCCCCGAAAGAGTTAAAAAAATGTAATACTATCAACATCTATGCATCTACATATATATTAATGTATGAAGCTAGGAAAACATTTTTGTCCCTGTCTCACCCCCAAAACCTGTGTTATTATGCAGGAGTTGTCGGCATTGCAATTGCATTGGAGCAGAGCCAGAGCCTCCACCCCTGCACGGCATGGGGTGAAAACATGCCCTCCCTGCAAAGCTTTCCTTTTCTGCTGGATGTTTTGTAACCTTTCCACAAGGATGGACCTTATCATCCAAATGGGAGCAATTTCCCTCCTCGCAGCATCATGTTAACTTATGAGCCATCCGGTCCCTTCCTGCTCTTCTTTCCTCCATGTGCTGTGAGCATTCACTTATCTCCTTCCTCACCAAACATCCCAGAGAATCATACAGGGATGCAGAGAGCTGTGCAGTTCAGCAGAGAATGAGTGTACTTCTATCAGCTCAGTTTCTGTTTAGCCATCTGAGAGCAGCACGGATATGTTTTCCAGCGCCATTCAGAGCAGAGCTGGCTATTTGACAACAGGCCCCTAATGGGAAACTGTGACAGAATGGGGATTCAAAGGAGACAGGATTTGGAGTAATCACATCAATATCTTGTGGGGAAGAAAAGCCTTTGGTCTCACCTGGATTATGCGTGCAGACTATGAAAGCAGAAACTGCTTCATGATTTTATAGCCTAAAACCAATTTTAAAATACATAACAAAGGACTGTAACAACTCCATCCAAGTTAAACCAGTGAAATCTGCTGCTACCACACACTGCTGAGCCCTAGGGAAAGCACTGCAAGAACCCAGGATTTGAGTCCGAGACAATTAAAAGGAGGTGTATTCATCACAAGTCTGGAAGCACAGGGTGGGATTCAGCTGCCTAAACACTGGTGTCTAGTGCCATTTCTGATGCCTTAGGGTCCTGCATCTGGCCCCCAGCTGCTGTTCCAGGAGCAGATCTTCCATAGATCATGTGTCATATCTGTCCCATGGGGATGTCTCAGGTGGCCTCAGGCATCAAAACTGACGGGACATGTTTACATTTTGGCACCTGAATCTCTCCAATACTTTCTATAAGTAATTTCCGGTTCTCTTTATTAAGTATCCTTTTTTCTCTCCCTCCTCAGTCTCCATTACACTGTGGAGATGAACTATCTCCTTGAGAGCACCCTTTCAGCACTCTGCATCCCTGTAGCACCCAGTCAGTCCCTGGATGGGCACAGAGGTATACTTTCAGTGTGAATCATACCCAGGCTGTGCAGAACTCAAGACGTAGGTCTTGATGCCATTAGAATCATAGAATGGCTTAGGTTGGAAGAGACCTTAAAGATCATCAAGTTCCAATCTTTCCATCATGGACACAGTTGTCATCCAGCAGATCAGGCTGCCCAGGGCCCCAACCAACCTGGCCTTGACCACCTCCAGAGATGGAGCGTCCATAACTTCTCTAAAAGTCTTCTTCAAATGATAGAATTTTATCTCCATCTGTGCTAACTGCAGTTTAGGCATTGTCTTGTAAAATATATTGCTTTCTCACCTTATTTATCAGAACCTCATATTTTTGAAGTAAGAGTGATGATGGCTAACCCTTACATTTCAGCCAGCAATTTGTTCTCTTGAAAATTTTATTTTCAGTTACAAAGACACACTGCATTGGCGCAGGGACAAGGATTTCCTCTTGTGCTCCCAGGAAGGTAAGTTACGTCATTGCTACAAACAGTTTAGGTAGGATAAAATCGTAGAATCATTGAGTTGGAAAAGAGCCCTAAGATCATCTAGTCCAATCACCAACGCTCCCACACCATGCCCTCTAACCACATCCCTCAGTGCCACATCTCCAAAGTTCTTGAACACCTCCAGGGATGGTGACTGCACCACCTCCCTGGGCAGCCTGTGCCAATGCATCACCACTCCTTCTGAGAAGTTTTTCCTAATATCCAACCTGAACCTCCACTGGCGTGACTTTTACCTCTCGTGCTGTCACAATGTTGATACTCAGGATAGTAAAGAGGCAGTACATGGAAGATCTTTGATATTTCATTCAAATTATTATTTTTTTTTAATTTACATTAGAATATGATAAATTGCTTTGGCTATGAAGATATAAAAACACTTACTGATCCAGAGAAGCATTTTATAGAATACGTCTGCTACAAATAGCTATAGCATAGTCTAAGCTGGACTACTAGTTAATCACAGATAAAACCCATCTCAGGTTTTCCTACAGATAGTACATGTTCAAGAGCAAACCCTGACACATCAGTGAGTAAACCTCAATAAGCTGCTTCAGGATAGTGGCACTACAACAGCTTCATAACACCTGCAAGTGCCAGCAAAGGATGCCGAAGCATTGGTTTGCCAAGACTGGAACAGAGCAGCGACCACAGGTGCTTATTTTGCTTTTTTGTAGTTCATCAGTGTCATGCAACTGTTGGCACAGTCAGCAGATGTGTCAGCTCTTGGAATAACAGCTACTTATGTAGGTTAGGTACAGTGCCAAAAGGTAAGTGTTATAAAGAGTAAAATTGTAAAGAATTATGAACATAAAGCCTGTGATAGTAAAGGTGACTCCTTAACATTATGCACCACAGCAACACATTTTTCCAAGGGCAGGAAAAGTCAGCTTTATTTTCACGCCCGTCACAAGCCATAAGTGCTGACTCTGTGCAATTTCCTGTTGGATTTAAATAGACACTTTTCTGAGCCCTAATTTTCACTCTTTTCATCTCTAGTAAACAAATTGCCAGTTAATAATAATGAGTTGGTCTCACACGGCACAAACTTGTGCAAAATAATGCAATACCCCACTACCATGCTTTTGGTAGCACTGTGAGCACATCTGTATAGAAAATTAGTTACAGTTCAGAAAGGAGACCTGAAGAAAGCTCAGCACAGGACCCAGAACATGGTCAAGGGCCAAGAGCGCCCGACTCACAGGGAGAGGCTAAAGAAACTGGATTTGTTTAGTCTGGCAAAGAGGATAAGGGGTAATGTAATAGCACCTACTTGACAGGGAGTTACAAAAAAATGACAGAGCCAAACTGTTCTCAATGGTCCTAGACAATGTAACAAGGGGCGATGGCCACAGAGTGCAGCTTGGCATGCTCAGGTTGGACACTGGAAAAAAATGCACTTGAAGAGGGTTGCAGCACTGGAACAGATGCCTAAGAGGTTGTGGAAACTGTCCTTGGAGGACTTTAAGACTCAGTTAAAGTTATGGTTGAGCACATCCACAGCTGGCAGCTGTCCCATGTCATGTGGGAGCTGGATGAGAGACCTTCCTCCCAACCACCATTTCTATTTATTCTTTCAACTCTCTGCTCTAATAATTTATGCCTTAAAAGAGTCGTTTGCACCTCTGCTTTTTGCACACTCTTAAGTTGTCCTCTCAACCCTGGAGATTTAGGGTAAGAAGTCAGTCCTACTTCTTCCTTTCATTGTGCTTTGGATGAATCAATGAAGTGGTCACACTCAGAGGATGTCTGCCAGGAGTGAGCACTGTTGTCAGAATGTGCTTGTGCTTGTGTATAAATCCAGTTGTCATGCCACTGTCACTAACAGAATGCTTCTGATGTGACCAGGGGCAGAACTTTAGATGTTTGCTGCTTTCAGTCACTTGCATGGTTAGGTAGCAGTACACGTTCATGGAGTTCAGTTTTTGGATTTGGGCAACTGATGAGCTTGCTCAGCTCTGTGCTTTAGCAAGCAATTTGGTTTAAATTCTAGGAATTAATGTTTATGAAAACAGATGTATCTGAGTCCCTATGCCTTTGCTGTATAAATGGTCTGGGAATTTTTTTCTTGAAGAAGATGTAGCCTGATCCTCTGATCTGAATTCTCCCACAAAGGTAGTTTGAAGCCATCTGAAAGATCAGTCATTGGTTTGGGCCTTTATATCCTCACTGGGGCTTGATGCATTCTGGAGGCACACCTGGACCAGAGCTTCCAAGTTAATCTCTGAGAGATCGAATCTAATCTCAATGAGATCAGCACACTAAATGTTATATATGATGCAGTATTTTATTACCAGTAAATACAGAACTGACCAGTTCTGTCTAGTTCTGGACTTCACAGTTTAAGAAAGACAGGAAGATGCTGCAGAGAACCCAGCAGAGAGGTACAAAGATGACTGGGTCCTGGAGCATCGCCAGGCTGAGGGAAAGGCTGAGAGACCTGCAGCCGTTCAGTCTAATGAAGAGAAGGCTGAGAGGAGATCTTATCAATGCTTACAAATATCTAAAGTGTAGGAGTCAAATAGGTGGGGCCAGACTCTTTTCAGTGATGCCCAGAAAAAGAGGCAGTGGGCACAAACAGGAACACGGGAAGTTCCATCTGAACACAAGAAGGAACTACTTCACTGTGAGGTTGACAGAGCACTGGATCAGCTGCCCAGTGAGGTTTCAGAGTCTTCTTCTCTGGAGAAATTCAAGACCCACCTGGATGCTCTACTGTGCAACCTGATGTAGGGAACTGCTTTAGCAGGGTTTGGATTAGATGATCTCCAGATCTCCCTTCCAACCCGTACAATTCTGTGAAAGACACACTTCATTATTCATAATGGCTATAAGAGTTTTCTACGGATGTAAGAGCAGCCATACAGCATTAAGCCAGTTTACACCAGAATCCTGTCTCTGGTATTGGTCAGCAGGGGAAGAGCAAATGGAAAGATCAAATTCAGAGTTCTCCTTCCCAAATGTAATTCATTCTTCATAGTCATTCTGTAATGGACTCCTAAAAACAGTGACCACATCAAGACCATTAAGCTTAAAAGTCGCCAGAGGATCTATCCTTCACGACTTTGTTAAACTCTTCTATTCTTTATACTTTTGGCTTCCATAAATTTCTGTGTCAAGTTGTACTACAATTTGATCATACATCCTGCTTTTAAATGCCTTTTTTTTTTTTTAATAAATTTTAAGCTTACTGCTTCCTAGTTTCACTGCATAGCCCCTAATTCTTACATTATGAGAAACTGTGAAGTAGTCGCAGAGAAGAGCTGTGATGACTACACTGAAGCACTCAAGAGGAGTAATTTTGAGCAATCTGTCCTTTGATTACACGGTATTAAAGCAGATGGAAAACCAGACCCTGCAAATAATTTATATCCATTTTCTGGTAGCTTTGATTTTTTTGACAAAAACACCTAGATTCAAGTTAACAATGAAAATTCTCTCTCTGGGAGAAACAGCATGATCTAAAGCAGCACATCTATGTAACACATGCACAGCAGTCGATTAACCACTTTGGAGTATTACCTTGACATTGTAAGATAAAAAGAGAGCAGAGCAAAGAGGAATGATGAGGATATTGGTGTGTTACAAAGAAATCTCCAGAATGGCTTAATTTCTTTGCACAGTTCAGTTCTAAATCATGCTATAAAATTCCCTGGTACCCTTTATTGTGTAGCATTATAAATACCACAAATCTTTTTGACTCTCATCCATTGCTATGTAAGCTGCTACTGCTTATGTTTTTCTTCTTCATGAAAAGCAATACAAATTTTAGGGCATTCCTTTCACTTTACACCAGAATCTGACCCAAGAGAAGACATGGCACTCTTGAAGCAATATTAATAAATACAAAGGGTCATGGTGAAATCTTTCTTCTGAGGTATCACTCCATTTCAGCAATTTGTTTCCAGAGCAAGCTGAAAGCAAAGTGCATCCATATGACAATTAAAGGCTGGAGTGATTCATGCATGCTCTTTAACAATAAATTACCTATGGATTTCTGAAGACCCCAATTCAATTCTCATTATAATCTCACAATAAGCACTACCATCCATGCCCTTCAATATTTGACATAAATTATTGGAGGCAGTATGTATTTCATCTTCGTTGATACAAGAAATTACAAGTGGCCTAATGGTTAGTGACAGAAGTTGACATATCAAAGGATTCAGAGGAACATAAACAAAAAATAAATCACCATCCCACTGCCCCTCCCAATACTAAATTCCTCATTTTACAAAGACCATATAATCCTTTCATTTTCAAACAAATACCACTGTATCACTGTTATTTTAGCATAAGCTAGCATACAGCTTACAATAAGGGCATGTTTAATGTGCTTTTTAATAGCCTGTTTGAAGGACTTCTTACTGACATCATATCGTTGGGCGATCCAAAGGGGATTACATGTGTCAGTCCAATCAATTGGTGGTAATTGTAGCACAAAAGACCCATCTGAGAGCTCATGCAGACACAGTAAACTGTGCTTCTATATTCACCAACCTTGCTAGAAAAAGAGAAAGCAAAAAAACAGCTATTAAATTAATTGGCACTAAAAGCATGTAATAGTTATCTAATCTATTAATTTTTAGTTTAATATTAACTAGGGTGTCTCCTATGACAAGTATTTGACCTGTAGAGAAAGAATGGAGTAAGATCACCCCTGCCGTCTTTCAAGTTAACAAAACAGTTGCTTGAAGGAAAGAGGTGAAGGCATTCTTTAGCCTCTGCCTCGTACTCTAAGATTTTATTTGTTTTCACACAAGTATTGACTTTATGTGGGGCCAGCCTGGTTGTGCCTGACGCAGCATGTTTCTCTGCAAACTTCAGAGCTTTCAGCCCAGCCTCGGGGATGGCAGAGGCCACATTGCCACTTTGCAGAGCGTGGAGTGAGTGTTCAAAGCTCACATCGTCTCTGCAGCCACAGCAGGGCACAGAGAGGCTCCCAACACACTCACCAAACACCTGAGCACCACTGCCTTGGGTCCATAGAACTCATCCCTTCCATTACGTAGGTCCATGTACAGGGTCAAGGAAACAGCCTGGGAATCAGCCTCCTCTTCCTGTCTCTGTCCCTTTGATTTGAACACAGGTCCAAAACCCCTTTAGCAATCAATTAGTTCTAATTATGGCCAAAAGAATTGTTTACTGCCTTCTACTGCCCTTCAGGGAGAGCTTTTGGGAAAGCATTAGGAAGAACAAGATAAATATCCAGCGCACAAACCGTGGTTTCACCCTTTCAAAAAACTGTATTCAGGAGGGCTGACATGATTTATGACCTTGATAAAAGCAGCATTTCTAGCTGGAGCTGCTGCCACAAGCAACACGTGCACCTGCAGTGTTACCCAGCGAATCCCCCATCACTGCGGCCATCGTGCACCCTGCATGCCCCTGTGCTGTGGTAAAGCTGACAGAGCTGTGAGTTAAATGCAGCAACACATGAGCTCAGAGTTTCAAAGAGAGAAGTACATTCCCTAAGAATACTCAGTCATCAGCTAATCTCAATTGTCTTCTATTCCAAATAGCTCTAAAATAAGAAAGAGTTTTGCACATGTGCACCCTACCTGCCAAGGCTTTCTAAATACCTCACAAAACAAATAAAAGTCATTTAAAGCAACCAAAATGATCTCACAGGATGAAGAGTTGCCTGAGCAATGAGGCTAACACTCATTTTCACTCTGCCAGTAAAGAGGGTCAGAAGCGAGTCCCTTAGAGGCCAGGTTTGTCTGTGCAAAAGTATACACTCCTCTTTATTCACATTGGCTAAGACTGAAGAGTCCCTTATGATGAGCACAACTGATGCACAACTGATGTTCTCTTTTACCAGTGCAAAAAAACTGCAAGCACAGTTATCATATACACTGTGATGAAAAGCGAGAATGGAAGTTAGATATACAAATATGTCTTCTAAAAGTACATCTTTCACTGTTATCCCAGTAAAATGATCAGTAAAAATACCACAATTTTCAAAAATCTGAGTTAATTCATGTCTCTGAAATCTTTCAAACCTTCCTGTGAGAAAACAACTTCAGATCTTTAAACTAACAAAATAATGTGCTGGCTTTTTGGTGTCCTCATGACCTGTGAAGGTACAATCTTTTGTTTCAGTGGAAAATGAAATTTACGTAAGAATCTGAGTATGAATGCAAATATGTCAGTGCATCTAGTGTATTAAAGAAAAGTTGCGTGCTTCTGGCATTGGGCAATAACACTTCCTTACAATTAGAATATAGGAAGCAAGGGCATCATGTCTGAAAAGCATGAATACTGAATAAACTATGTAAACTTGTCAGGTAAGGAAGAACATTTTGAAAGCAGAGAGTCTAGAACAGCATTCTTCCTTTCCCATTGTCAGATGATAAGTTACTACCCTTTCTCAGTAGCTGCAGTAGTTTCAGAAGGTTAAGAGTTATGGTCAGATTTTAGACTACACAAAATGAGATTACAGCCTTCTTCTGGCATTTCAACCAAAGAAGTCAAGAAGCAAATGGCAAGACCAGCAATTCAAACACTACCACCAAGACAAAAGGTAGAAGTCAGCCTATTCTCCCAGGTAACAGCAATAGGTCAAGAGGTAACGGCAGTAAGTAGTGCCAGGAGATGTTCAGATTGGATATTAGGAAAAGTTTCTTCTCAGAAAGAGTGATAATGCATTGGCACAGGCTGCCCAGGGAAGTGGTGCAGTCACCATCCCTGGGGGTGTTCAAAAACTTTGTGGATGTTGCACTGATGGATGTGGTATGGTGGGGATGAGTTGATGGCTGGACTAGATGATTTTAGTGGTCTTTTCCAACCTTAATGATTCCAGGATTCTATTCCCAGCAATTAGATTTTGGCTCACCTGCAGAAACTGTATTCATACTGTATGCACAAGTTCCTTTTCTTCACTGGATCCTGAAGGAGCTGGGCCTGCAGTCCCAGAGAGCGGCTAATCTAAATAGCTCCTTCTTTGCTTAGAACTGGGTGCTGTGCCACCACTGTATTCTGAATCACCACAATAAGCAATTTATTAAGATCATGAACCACAGCCCTGTCAGCCCTGTATTTGCAGGTCATGTCCTTTCCTCATATCTTGTGGAGAAGGCTTCAGTTTGTCCTCTTCATGTTGCTCTTGTGCCTCTGATTTAGTTACCAGCTGCAGAGCAGTGGGATTTATTAAAGATGGATAAATTAGACAGTCAAGACAGAGATATAACAATGTAAAATTCCTATATTTTCCCACTATTAATGTAGCACCCAGTGTTCACAACCTTTAGATGCAAAGGCACAGATTAGTGCCATATCTCAAAAATCAATCAAAATCTGCCTGTTCTTTTGATCTAAATGATAAACAAAATCTATTTTCTTTGTGAGCACACAAGGACTGTTAAGCTTCTCTGCTCTGCTTGTAATAGTTTCGCTTTAACTTCCTGTGAACAACAAGGCTAAGATCTCAGTAGTAGAATTTCCTTACATTCTTCTCTGATCATTTGTTAGGGCTCTTGAGTGATAAAATCACGATTTTTGTAATAAGTGGAGTTAGGAAAGTATGTTTGGAATTTGAAAGAAGTGTTGAGCTCATGATGTGCATCCCGTTCCAGTTAGGCAGCCTTTTGCAAGCAAGTGAAAGGCTCAGTGCAAAGTACAAATTATTCCCTGTCCTTCACAAGCGCCTGACAGCATGGATCCCTTTGAGACAGCAGCACATCATTAGTATCTTTGCAATACCAGTCCTGGCTGTGCAGTTGGCACCAAGACACCTTGGCACATTGACATGAGCAGTGACATTAGCTAATGTCACTAAAATTTGAAAAGAGTAGAAAATAAGTTGCTGCTTTAGTCTTGGCAGGAGAAAAGGTCATGAGTGCTTTGGTTTTGCTGTTCTGTAGATGTTTGAGCATTTCTTTTCTGCACAGCTGAATTTTCCTAGAAAACAATGGGTCAGTTTGCTGTACGTGAGGTCAGCAATTGAGCATTATTTTACATCCCATATAACAGCAAGGGAGTAAAGGGAATACTGCAGTTACTACACTACAGTGCAATTCCGGAGACACATGCATAAGTTCTTTCTCTTCCATAGATCATGTCCTGTGATCTTGAGCAAGTTCTTTATTTTTCAAAGCCTGGCTTCACATTGTTATGCTGGTACTTTCTACACCTTCCTTCTAGCCTTTGCACATCTGGCCAAACCAAACTGTAGTTGAATCTGCAACTGAACCCCAGATCACAGTCAAGTATACTTTTTCTATATAATTCATACAAAGCACCCCTTCCTCTGGGCGCTGCTGTAGTACATATTACCTTTAAAACACTATATGCTTTGTAAAGAGCCTTAATTCCATAATCATGTGGCTAATTATATCAGGAAAGTGAATAGTCTGAATAGGTCTCGCTGTGTCCTGGCTAGAAAAGAATTCATCTGAGTGCAAAGTTTACCTTTCCTGACACAAAAGATCCCTGCAACCAACCACACACTGTATCACAAAGATGTGGCACAGTCCCTACACAACAGTCAGATGCAGACAAAGGACAGCAAATAGCTCCCAGGGTAAATAGCAAGTGAGGGAGTGTTATTATGGTTATTATGACAATCTAGCCAGCCTTGACCCCAGAAAAATGGACCATGGGTAATTGTGTTTTGTCTCAGCTGGAAATTAAATATACCACTTACAGAGCAGAAATGTACTTTTGACTAATTTCCCCTTTCCTACCGAACTTGCACAGACTCAGCTGCCTCCAGCTGTTCAGACACCAAGAACATGACACTGAGGAAGCTGGGAGATGGCATTCCTTGAACCCCTGCAACTCCAGCAGTCTCACCAGCACTCAGATGGTTAGAGGATAGTTTGCTCTGGTATTTCTTAACGTAATAGCACACACATATCAGACCAATGTTTTACACCTCTTCAACACACAAAGTGGCTGAAATGGATAATTTGGAAAAGAGATGGATGGCAACAAGTGTTTGTGTGGAACACTAGTCCTCAGCTGATTCCACCGAAGTCTTATACTACCTGTTCTATAATAAGTGAGAATGAAGCAAAGGGTCTGTCCATATGAGAGGGCTGGAAGTGGAAGAACTGTCAGGATTTCATCTGAATCAGTTTGCATTCACATTTCTTTGGTGTCAATTAATTAAATATGGTTTAATTCTTAGGGAGCCCCATGTGGAGACAGGAGATGGACTCAAAGATCTTTGGGGACATTCTGTGATTCTGCAATTCTCCACCTATTAGGCATAAATTGAAATAGCACCAAGAACCACAGTAAAGTTCAGCAAATTGCACAGGGAATTGGTTTTCATCCATCAGTTAAGAAAGAACAGCTTGCAGGCCAAAAGAGATCAGAAGTCTGTACATTGCGTTGTGTTGTCAGCATCAGCCACTGGCAGGCGGCAGCTCAGAAGATGAAACAGCCTACAGAGTAAAGAGAGGGAGTATTAACAGGGAATCTTAAAATGAAACGTACCTGTTAATACCCTTATGACAGGACAAAACAGAACTAAATACAGAATAAGATAGGACATCTCCCATGCTTCTTATTACACAAAACAAATTTTCACTATCCATGACAATAGCTATTGTAGAAGATAGATGGCATTGACACAATATGTGATTACTCAGATAGATTTTCTTGGTCAAGACAAATGTTTTTGATTGAAGAAGAAATATTTTTCACTTCTTATTATAGCTGCTGTCTGAAATCCACTGGGGAAAAACAATTATAAAAAAAAGTTTGGTTTTTTTCCTGATTATTTTCCAAAGGAACTCTGAACAAAATACATTCAGGAGTTGAAAAATCCAACTGGCTCTGATGTTTCCTGTTTCCCTGGATTGCAGCAGTGCTGATAGTCAGATATGGCATTAGAAGGATGTGGGAAATGGCAGCAGAACATATCCTGCCCTGTCTTGGAACATGAGGAACTTCACCTGCGCTCGAAGGGAAGATCAAGGAGAACTGGCAGAGGGGAGGAAGCATATCTGGAGTGTTTTGGCTGTCATGCAAAATTAAAAAGAATGTATAAAACCATTCCAAAAGCTGTGCTTTGTAGCAATCTTCTTGCTTGAATTTTGCTTCTTTCTGAAATTCCCCGTCTGCAAACTTCTATTATATTCTTCTCAGTTCTTCCCTGATTCTTCTTTTTTATTATTATTATTGAATCCCCCAGGATTTTCCAGCCAGAAGAACATGTAGCTCTCATAAACAATGTAAACCTGCATCCCTTTGGCTTCTCTGCTCTGATGCTCAGGGAAAACCTGAAAATAGACATCAGGATGGTTTCTTCACCCTCTGCCACTGTGTGACGTAGATGACCTTGGTCAAGTCACATCATCACACACACCCATTTATAGATCAGAGAGGGCAGTACTGCTTCATTTGAGCACTGCTGTGCGTTATGGGAGACTTGCTGACTGCAGGGGCTGTGCGAAGGGAGCACTGCACAGGTTCAGGCTGTCCCTGTGCAAAGATTCCTCCGACGGCAGCACCGCCACGTCCCATCTCGCAGCACCTGACAGCATTCCAGTTGGAGCTTGCACTTTCAGGCAGAGGCTTTCAAGTTTGATCCCTTCAAATCTCTGAAGTTCACCCGCACAATTACCTCTGCTGTTCAAAGCAAGCCAGGGCTTAGATGGAAATAAAGAACACGAAAGGATTTCCCAGGGTGCTCTTGGACACTGGGAAAAAAAGAAAGAAAAAAAAAAAAAGAAAAAAAAAAAACTGTAATGGAAAGGTTAAAAAAAAAGAAGAAGAAAGAAAGAAAGAAAGAAGAAAAAGAAGAAGCATTATACCTTGAAGTTCTTGTAGTTGTGTGATATTAAATGGCCAAATTCTGTTCTCAGGTGGCAGAGGCCAAGCCCTGCTATGCTGCTGTTGCAGCCATCAGCACACATCCCAGTGCTCTGTGTGCTCAGGGGGAACAGCTGTGGGATCCCTGAGGGTATGGGGACCTAATTTGCTCTAAAAAGCTCAGAGGACGTTTGTTGGCAGTTGTGACACCTGTCCCAAACAGTACTGTGTTTTCAGCCAGAGACAGCATCTGCCTCTTGCAGAATTCAGGCTCCGCCAGACTGAAACCCCAACCCATTGTTTTATGAGAAATTCACGTACTCTAGCTACATATTAGACATATTATGGATTAACCTGCAATAGGCTGCTCCTTTAGGTTTAAAATTGTTACCAGCGAGCTGCGAATTTTAACTGTTATCTACACCTTATTCCCTTTCTGGCTCCATTTGCCAGCACTGGCCTTACTTCCTGCTTTTCTCTTTCTTCTCCCGCTAATTAGGCATATTTGTACATCTTAGGAGGGCACCTGATCTTTCTTTCTGCTTATTTCCCACTTGGACCAAAAGTCTTTTTAAAAAGTTTCAGCTTTTAAAACACATTTTACGAGATGACTATATATATATAACTAACCTCTTAGGATCGATATTGACCTACATCTTTTTCGTCTGTCATAATGGGCTTATCTTTACCTGATGCTTAAAATAATCTTTTCACCTGAGCAATTCTGTCATTTACACTTTCTTTCTCTTTCTGTCTGTTAAAAAAACATTACAAGGAAAAGAAAAATCATCTATTGGACACAGCCTGTTTGCACTGGGCACACATGTTTATGAATCAGATAAGACCTTTGTGTGTCAGGTAGGTGGTGGCACTAAAAGCTTTGTATATCACGACATCAAAGCAGCCAGGAGATGAAAGAGCATATTTTTGCATCATAAACAATATTTACATATTGTGATATTCCAAGAATCTTTCATTTAAACAGGTGGAAAAACAGGGAAGCAAGCACACATGCAAAGCAAAGTCTTACTTGTGGTTGATGATTAAATTTTATATGGCTTTGATATAACCACTGCAATTAAGTGCAGTGATGAGCAAGGACTTGTTTTGTTCTTTATAGGGTACACGTTGTTTACTAATCCCTGGTTCATATGATAAATCCGTCATCATCTGGGCACAGCTGCAAATAAAATTTTAAAAGGACAATTTTCACCCAGTGGAGCAAATTTCAGACGTTTTCTCTCTCCTGCGCACTCTCACTGTATTTTTTCCCTCTGTGCAAACCTTAAAAGAAGCAACTTTTGTATTCAGACTCAGACTTCAGCTCTTTGGTCACCAGATTCTACCAACTGTCAGGCTCCGGATCACATATTCACAATGTAAATAGAGGCTGGAGATTCATTTAGCACTGCAGCCGAAGGTGGTTGTTAAAAACTGGAACGCGCTCAATCACTGCAAATCAACACACTGCAATTTTCACTTTTCCTGATTTTGAGCATTCATCACCACTTGCTCTTCACCCTTGAAAAGAAGGGCAAAAAGACAAATTACTTTAATTAGGAATTAGTTATGAGAGAATGAGCTGTTCTAATTATATCTAGAACCTCTTAAATAGTTTCACTCAGGCTTATTTGATTTCTTAATTACTGAAAGAGAAAAGCCGCGTGCAAATTGTGTCAGTTTTTTAAAAGTGAAATGCTGTCATTCTTTTGATATGATGGATTAGTCTTCAGTGAACAGTGGTAAGGCAATAACACCTCTAAGACAGCACATGCATTAGCACAGGACAATTTTTTTTTTAGTTGAAACATTAGATAATCACCTTCTCCCGTATCTCAAAATACATTATTTTATACACTATGGTGTGAAACCATAGATGTGACAGGCTGTAATGATTTATTTATGAGACATTATTCTTTGATGCAAGAATACATTAGGTTATAGATCCCATTTCCACAAATATAATATGTCATGCACTGTATCTGAGCTCCAGTAAGATACTGTAGGATGTGAGTTTCATTTTGTATGTGTAACACTGCATATAAATATATATTTTATGGCTCTATCAAAGACCAGAGTTGAACAGCAGCTTCCCTTTTAATGGATCCTTCAAATCATATTTTTCCTGGGATTGGCTGAATATATATATCAAATTGGTGGTAGGGCTGAAGAGACTGTGTAAACAGTATTTAGTTTATAAATGCTTTGAATACTATTCTTCTTATGGATGTTGAATGTGTCTATTTTAGCAATTTCAGGAATTATTTAGATCATTTTGAAAGTAATTATTTGGAATATTAACAGTATTTTTCAACTGTATCTTTGCTTGTCTTAATAACATTGTCCCGCTCAAATTCTGAATCAGAAAGAGCAGTCCAAATTTAAAATCTCTCTAAAAATGATTTTTATGATTTCTTATTCTATTTTTCTTCCTCTCTTCTTTTACTGAAGGCAAAATTTGTGAAAGTGTCCATCAGTGTTGGATGGACATCTCTACCAGGCAAAGACAGCAGCCAGTGTTCATCACATCTGCAGTCCCACTCCAGCGGGATCAGGACTCGGATGGCCAGTGCCTCTGGGACAGAGAGTGAGGAGGAACCTGGGACCTCGTGAGGATAGGAAAAGGTCAGACATGCCATGTATCTTGCAGAAATTCTCAGCCTCTTGAAAAATCATTTTTTAAATGTGTGATACAGGATCCGGCCCAATTTTTTTTTAAAGATCCCTAATCAATTAGTTGTCTTTTAATGTGTGTATAGTCCTTGTGGTACAGAAGCCTGGTTCAAAGGATGTCAAGGTGGATGACTCCCTTCCTTCACTGCTGGTAGTCATGGTGAGCAATATGTGCTAATGGAGGAGTGTTTACTTTCAAGCCAAACATAAAATATTATTTCTTTTCTCATCGTGTTCAAGGTCTTGCAATTGTAGTCACTGATTACCAGTGGATTACATTTGTGCAATAAATAAAATACCGAGAATCTAGAAAAGCAGATCTGCATAATAATAGAGGGAAAGCTATTTAGAGTCTCCACAGTTCATTTGAGTTGCTTATAAAGTGCAAAAATAAAAACCTAGAGGGATGAAAATGTCCAGTTGCACAGGGAAGAGCACTGCAAGGGGGAACAAAAGATTTGCAGTAGCAGCACTGACAGGAGGATCGTCCTGTAATTGAAAATCTAGTGTTGACTATCAATTATTATCCTAATAATTAATTAATTATTTAGGAGGCAACTGTATGTTGTGCCAGTGGTACACATATGCTGGGTCTGCAAGTGGGTATAAGCATTGGTTATGAACTGCTTCATTTCACTCTTTTGTTTGGAAAAAGATATATTTTCAAACCTGATTTTTTTGCAAAATAATTCTGATTTTGAGCTTTGTGCTTCTACATGTTATGTTACTTCTTCTTTTCCCTTCAGAACAGATTGGTTTTTAAATGTCAGTTGGTGTATCCACAGGAAAAATATATCAGCAATAGTAACTGCACTGAAATGTGCCAGAATTGTCAATTCAAAACATCGTGTTTATTCATTATTGACTCATCAACTTATTGCAATTCCTGCTTTTTATTGCACTTCAAATAGAAACATTTTCAAAATTCAAAATATTTTGCAGATATAGGAAAAATATTTCATCTCATAGTTTTAAAACCATAAAGGTAAACCAAAACCAATTTGTTGTTCCTTTTAAAAATTTCCTGTGATATGAAATCTGTCCTCTGATTCCAGCCATGTGGACTTTATATTATTCATTAGCATAGTTTGGAGGTCATAATCTTTCTATTACTATTTACCTAAAGGCCTCACACCTAAAGCTTGTCTGCTTTCTCTAATACCTCAGTCAGGCAAACAAAACAAATTTCTTTGTCTTCATAGAATCACAGAATGGTTTGGGTTGGAAGGGACCTCAAAGAACATTTAATTCCAACTCCCTGCCACAGACAGGGTTGCCACCCACTAAATCAGACACCAGACCAGGCTGCCCAGGGCCCCATCCAGCCTGGCCTTGGACACTTGCAGGGATGGGGCATCTTCTCGTGTTCAGATCTTGCCATACTCCTATCTTCAAACCCTGTTACTTCGTTAATTCTAATGAAATAAACATTATGAATATTCATTATGCAATTTACGTTAAAAAAGTATTGTAATACATCACTGGAAACCTTTCTCTGGGCATTGTTCTGGGCTCCACAGGAAATTTTATGTGTTCTCTTGAAGTTCTTGGGCCATTCCTATGACTATTTCTTATTTACTAAGATTTCTAACTGTACGCAAAATTATGAAGTGTTCCCTTAAATGAGCATCATTCAAATTTAGAAAAATATACTTTGAAAAACATAAAACACAAACACAGGAGAGATAAAACAACTCTTAAAAAGGGTAGATAACAGCAGTACAAGCAGAAATGGTTTTAAGTAGAAGGAGGGAAGATTTAAGTTGAATATGAGGGGAAAGTTCTTTACTATGAGAGTGGTGAGGTGCTGGAACAGGCTGCCCAGAGAGGTTGTGGATGTACCGTCCCTGGAGGTGTTCAAGGCCATGTTTATTGGGGCCCAGGGCAGCCTGGTCTGGTATTAAATGTGAAGGTTGGCAGCCCTGCCTGTGGCAGGGGGTTGGAGATTCATGATCCTTAAGATCCTTCCAACCCAAGCCATTCTGTGAAAACACGAGCTAACATAGGAGTCTGCATGTCACCACGCAACCTCTGATGCTCTTTGATCTGAAGCCCCGTCAGAGTTTGAAGGAGACAGAGAAGAGCTTTCAAGAAAGGATGCTAGAAGGGACCAGTTGAGGGCAGTTTAGAGGATGGGGAGAGGAAGTTGGGTTTTGGAGAGAGAGTGGGGAGGTAAATGTGATGGCTATGAGGAGGTTTCAGGACACTCCAGGAGGTAAAGAAGGAATGGGAAAAAACAGAACAGGGATGTTTAATGCCTCTGGAGCAGGGATGGGTGGGATCCTTAAGCGAATGCCCAACCAGCTCCCCCACCACCTCTCATCATTTGGGAGCCAGTACAACCTGCCATGTCCCTAAACTACCTTAGGGCTCAATTAACTCCTCCTCCTACAGTCCACACTGCTGCCAACATCCATGTCTCCTGTTTGCTTCTTCCAGAAGAGTCAGGCCCTGTTCCACGGAGAAGTAGGGGGCATTAGAGTGTCCTCCTCTCAACAAAGACACTTCTTCCATTTCATGGAAAAAGGATGTACCAGTGCTTGCTTCGGTCTGCTATAATATTTGCAGAAATTGCTGACATCATCTACATTCAAAGCCTGCTCTGTAATGGGCAGTGGGAGGCTCTCATGTAATTAAGCAGAGGTAAATAAACAGGTATATAATATGCATTTAAGCTAATCATCCCAGATTATCAGTACAGTCAGTGAGGACCTAAACAGGCTATGCATAGGAATCTTGAGTGTCACTCGTCCTCCTAAAGTAAATGTTTATAGTGGGTCAGGAAAATTGCACCCTAAAAACACTTATTTCTCTTCCTTGCCTATAAAGGGAGCACAGAGTGATTAGCACAGCTGTAGACATTTATTCTGCAGATGCCGAAAGAGATCTGACACAAATTCCACCCTGATGTCTGCATAAAGAAGTGGAGAATTTGCCATAATGATGGTGGCTGAACTGTGGCTTGCAAAGCACAGCAGGAATACGTGGAGATGCTTCTAGCTTCTCCCAGATGAACTCTGAGCACAAATAGTTTGCAGAGGTGTCTCAGGACACTTGTTGCTGCAGTCACAGTCAGTCTGTTGGTAAGGTGGGACCCAAATCAGATTTAGATTCCTGAAAGAGATGCAGCCCTTGCACTGTGAAGGATAAAAACAGAACATTTATTGCCAAATAGACATATGAATATGTCGATCAGAAAACAATCTTTTTTTTCTTTTTGGGAAGTACAAAGTCATTTCTTAAGTGGAGGAACAACTGGCTAATGCTCCATAGAATCATTGTCACAGAATCATAGAATCATTAAGGTTGGAAGAGACCACTAAGATCATCTACTCCAACTGTCAACTCATCCCCAACATGCCCAGTAAATCATGCCCCTCAGCACCTGAACTCTTCCAGAGACAGTAACTCCACCATCTCCCTGGGTGGCCTGTTGCAATGTGTTATCACTCTTCCTGAGAATAACTTTTTCCTAACATTCAATCTGAACTTCCCTTGGTACAACTTCAGGCCATTGTCTCTCATCCTACTGCTGTTACCTGGGAGAAGATGCTGACCCCCACCTCACCACAACCTCCTTTCATGCAGCTGTGGAGACCAATAAGGTCTCCCCTCAGCCTTCTCCAGACTGAACAATCCCAGTTCCCTCAGTCGCTCCTCATAAGACTTCCAGGACTTCCAAAGGCTGAAGGTCTCAACATTTATTAGGAGATACCTAAATGATCTGACATGTAGGGACGCACCCTGTAGTAGTATGATCCCCAGTCTGAGGATTTGGGGCCTCTGTTACCCCATAGTAGAGCCTGTCTGTGGCTCCACGCAGAAACCAACAATGTCCTTCCTACATGTGGATGGGTGGAGGCAGAAATTAAGGAGCAAATTTAGGCACTGTCTTCTCCCTGGGAACTACAAGCATTGACTCTGGAGCATATTCCAGCTCTTGCCAGCACAGTAAGCATGAGATTTCATCATAATCATTTTAATATCTTTTGAATGTTGCATGGACGGATAGCAGTCCAGGAAGAATATACACTAGAGGGTAGTCAGGGAGCATGATTAGTATTGGAAACAAGTATTTTTCTTGGCAGAGAAAGAGCATGCCATTTGACAGATAGCAAAACACGGCAAGAATGCTGCTCAGTAGTAGCAAATGCCAAACATTCTCCCGTGTGCATTGAAGAAACTGAGTTTTGTTTTGTCTTGTTTTGTTTTTAAGCATAAGGGAAGGGAGGGGGCTTACCACTGTCTGCAATAGCACACATGGCAGTAACTGCTTCTACTGCACTGCGCTCACAGCAGCTGGGAGCATTTTCCATGTGGGATGCTTCTTCTCCCAGACCAATCTTACGGGGTTAATAAGCCATCCGAAAATAGTGACTAGGATTTAATTCCTGTTGGAGGAGAGCAAACCGTTACATTCCCATCTTTCACACACATACATGCATCTCATTTTCTGTGTCTGTCAGCTGTTGAAGTCAGCAAAGAACAAGTGGGGTTATTTCTGAGCAGTTTGTGTAGTCCTCTAAATTAAAGTAAAGCTCTAGATCAACAAAGTTTTATTTTGGTATGTTTTACTCCATCCCCATACGCTGCAGAATAAAGTGTTTGGGAATCTAAAGAAGAAGTTAAACAACAATTATTTAATTTTCATATAGTCTCCGGTAGGCATCCAGGGCAATGAAATTTTGATAAATATTTTATATGGATTTTTATTGAATGTGTATCATCTGCTCTTCTATATGGAAGCAGACAACTTCTTGTCCATGCTGCCAATGACTTTTAACCTAAGGCATCTCAAAGCATAGTTTGAGAGGATAGTTTTTTAGAAGACAAAGCGCCAGGATAAAAAATCACCCCTTGGCCTGGGAGAGTGATTTTCCACTCAGGTGCAATGCAGCTTCTCAGAGTCATTCAGGCAAAGGCTCTGCCGTCCTGAGCAGGTCTGGTTTTCTCAGCTGTGGCCTTTTTCTTATGAGGGGACAGCTGATTGCACGGCCCCATGAAACACAATTTAGTGGATAAATCCGGAAGGCAAAACAAATCCTTGCTTTGGAGAGAGCCCAAGAGAAACACCTGGGTAAAAAAGGAGCCATCACACAGCTTTTCACAGAACCAGCTCTTCCAAAGTTTGGACACAACACTTTTCATTCTTCATTCATTTCTTAGGGCTTGTGAAAGTAGAAGTATTTTCTCCAGCTCTCGATTTTACACGTTCAGTCATGCTACCTGTTATGCTTGGAACAATCTTATACATCCTTTCGTGAAATCTCCTCCCACCTCTCCATACAAAGCATTCCCACAGCAGTTCTGCCTCTTCTTTTCCTCTAAGGTCATTGCTCTCCCTAGAGTTTGGGCCAGCTGTTCCTCCTGTGGCATTGTTCACTTTCTCCAGATTACCCTGTGTGCTCCTCAGGGATACATACCTTGCTACGTACTGGAGAAGCAAACTGAAGTCCAACCTAAGTTAATGGCAAAATTCCCATCAGCTTCAACAGAGCCAGGATTTTGCTCAAAGTATTCAAATGAGTCCTCAGCTGGGCGTCTGTGATGCAGATATTTCTGTGTCCAAGGGCAAATCATATCTCCTACCTGCATGTAAAGCAGATTGAACAGCTAATATTTTCAGTGTAGCATTTCTGTCTAAAATAAGCAATTTCGTCTGACAACAATATAGAATTTTATATAGCATGAAAAAAAAACTGATTATATAAAGGTTTTTGTTCTTTTTTTTCTCTTCAGTTGGCAAATATATATTTGACGATATCTTATCTATATGTTGCTGTTTCCTTGAGCACCTCAAACAATAAATTGAAACACACCTCATGGTAACATTGTTGAGTATTTTTCTCTCACCCACATACATACCTACAAAGGTTTAAAATACAACTTTTGAAAAGATTCAAGACTGAAAGGGGAAAATAATCTTATTATGCAACAATTAATTGCCCTGCCAAATGTGGGTGCCTTGGAAGCTTGAACAACCCGCCAACACACCTGTGTACATTGGCATTAAGTTAAATCAATAACAAAAAAACAGGCCAGCAGCCAATTACCTGTCACAGGGAGATTCATTTTAAGTGGAGGTTTTACAAGCATAACTTGAATCATATCATACTTACAAGATAGTCCATATATGATATTTACAAAGATATTTGAATTGAGAATAACACTGAACCAAAAAGCTGTGTATTACAATGTCATTAAGAAGCAATCAACAGCCACAGTAACAATTAATTTTCTGTCACAACAGAGAACAGTAACTTACCAAAATACAGATAGGAGCAAAAAGAAATGTGTTTTCTCTAAATTGCAATTTCTTGCGATTATTATCATACATTAGGCCAGGAAAAATGTCATTTCCTACTTCCTGTGTTCATTGTCTTGATATATATGCCTCACGTATGCACATTTATTGCTTTGTAATTATTTTTCAAATAGTTCTTTGGTTGTTTAAAAACAGCTCAGAGCCTTATTTCTTGTATTTTTTTTTCCAGTATATGAAGAAATTACATGATTACTGTTTCCTCCTTTACAGTGATTGCCAAAACAGGTTCATGAGCGTAACAAACATGCAGTATGGAGTAAATAAGAATCAGAAGCACTGTTCTGTCCCATGTGCCTCTTCCACTTCTGCCCATGAAGGCACTCGAAACATCGAGGATGGTGGTCTCATAGGTAGTTTTCATAACGGGAAAGGACCTAATAATGGTAACAAAGCCTTGATGTGCAAGATGCTGTATGAATCTTCAGCTCCCATCCATTTCAATAGATGTTAAAAGTGCAAAGTATTTGGTGTAATTCATCAACTTGCCTTTCTCTACTTACATCTTCACCACAGAGGAACTCAAAAAGTCACTGTTTGAGCTGTTCTCTGCAATCCTGTATTTTAGATTCTTTTTTTTTTTTTTTTTTTTTTTTTTTTTTTTTTAAGTTATATTCATTTATTAGTATGAATCATGGTCAATTTTAAAAGCTTTCATGTTAAAGACAGCACTCAAGCACTCATAAAATCTATAATGGATATTTCATCCATTTTCCAGGAATTCTGAAGATTGTTTTTTAATCATGATGAATCAACAGCTCCTTCTTACAAAGTGCTGTTTCTCCACCAAGGTCATTGCATGGCGTGCAGGCATGTTGTCAGAGCAGAACCAGCTTCAGGATGTGCTCTGACTTGACCTGCTTGGAAGAGGGGATAGAACATCCTCTAACTTAAATACTGTTCCAGCTGTTCTCCCATTGTTTCAAAATTATTTGATAAAAATGCAATTTAGGTCCTCCTGAGGTTCATCTTATAGTGAAATATACCTTTACACTAATACACTGGTATAAGGCTAGAATGTGACAGATGAGAACTCTTACACTGCAGTTGTTCTAACTGCTGTAATGTTTTGTGAGATAGGAAGATTTCATTCCACTCCACTATGAATTTGATCAAGTTAAATTTCAGTAAGAGAAATAATGATAACATAATGCCAAAGATCCATTAAACAGGATCCTACCGCAGTAAGTGTTGTATATATTGAATTAAAAGATTACCTTACTGTTGTGACTTAACCCAGCAAGTGGGAAAGCACCATACAATCATTCGTTCACTGTCCCTCTTCCAAGTGGGATGGGGGAGAGAACTGGAGTTGCACCAGGGGAGATTCATGTTAGATATTAGGAAAAATTTCTTCTCTGGAAGAGTTGTCAGGCACTGGAATGGGCTGCCCAGGGGAGTGGTGGAGTCACTGTCCCTGGAGGTGTTCAAGAAATGTTTAGATGTTGTACTGAGGGACATGGTTTAGTGGGGAAATATTGGTAGTAGGTGAATAGTTGGGCTTGATCTTGGAGGTCTTTTCCAGTCTTAGTGGCCTCAATGACTATGAATTATCATGAAGAGTGACACTCAGCAGAACATTTCCAGCTGTTTACAAACATGTTTTCCCTGTCAGACTTGATTTTCTATACTTCCATAATTTTTTACTATAGAACGTGTGTTTTATAAGATTTGAGGGTTCTCTTTTGAAGATGTTATTTCAGAATGGTTTTATTCTTTAAATACTAAGATGAAGAGAACCAAATATTTTATACCCTTCCTCTCAAGCTGACTTATTCTTTAAAAAATATTTAGAATTGCATTAACATCTTGTAAATCTATAGCATTAGCAGCTTGAAGTCTCTATTAATAAGAATATACATTAATTAATTTTTCCTGTGTTAATGTATCCAAATCTTAACTGTAATTGAGTAGTCACCTCAGTTAGGTTGATCTTTTTATTTTTCCAGACCTTACACAGGATCGATCAGTATTTCCTAACTGTTATCTGAATAACAATACAATTTACTCCAGGATCGTAAAGTTAATGTGTCCATTAGCAGTGAGTCTCTCACTGGCCCTTACAGCACCCACATCCTGATTTGAAAATAGGGCCACAGTCCTGAAGACCTGAGGCTGTTTTAAGCTCCTCTGATAATGAGTTTCTCTCAAAGCAGAGTTAGGTGCTGAAGATAACAGAGTGCAATAGTACTTGTGAAAAGGATGTCAGCAATGTCAGTTGTCATGGTTTCAGGTCTGAGAGAGCTTTAAATTACCGAACTTGTTCTGTTATCACAGCCACTCTCTATTCCCCATTTATTGCCAAACTATGTAGACTCAGAGAAGCTGGAAACGTGAGGGACCTGTCTGGCGTCTGAGTTCAGGCTCTTTCAGGAATCCATACCTAAGTTTCCAAAACATACCAAGTGCTAAATGGCCTCATCCAGAGACCCTTGAAGCCACTGAAGTGCAGTGTGTCGTTGAGGTACTTTTCTCTTCCAATAATTCTAATTTTTGTAGAGTTGCTTGTAAGGTCTTTCATCTCCAAAGCGGAAAAAAAGATTTAGAAAGCTTTTTTCCCAAAAATTAAAAATTAAATAAAGATTAATTTAATAAAGTTGATCATTTTCCAATTTAAATATATATATATATATGTATATACAGTTCTTTTTCATGGTTTTAACATCAGAAATGTTTAAAAAGCCAACACCTCCCAACCAGGCATCTTTTTTGAAGCATCTATATATTGAACAAAATAAACTGTTGGGAGCTATCATCTCTATTGTGACCTAGTAATATTTTTGATACAGGATTTCAGATTAATTAACAGAGAGTCAAAGAGTGAGTACTGCTTAAGAGTGCGTCCCAGGTAGGGCATTGTCAATGGTACAAGCCAAGCAAAAGACAAGAATTCATCTTTTAGATCCAACTGGAAGATGTCACTGAAGTGCCAGCAGTTTCTTCTGCCAGACTTCAAGTGGACAGGATTGAGAGCTTCCCTCTTTGGAAAAAAAAGCCTATAAGGATGCCTTAGTGGAAATATGCCAGGTTTCTATGTAATCACCCACCTTGTCAAGCTGGTGCTTGACATTGCTTCATCATACCTTGACCTGAATTACACTATAACTTTGAAATCAACGTTTTCTAGCTGTCTTCTTGAAAACTTCTCAAAATGATCCTCTTATCTTTTCTGTTCATCTGATGCTCATAGTATTTGGAGTACAGTATCAGCTGCAACTAAGGTTGCATATTTGTACATACACTGACTATAGATATGTTTGCATTTATATTTGTGTAGGTATATTGCATTGCAGTGGGAAAAAAAAAAAATTGTTTACTTAAGTGAAATTGGTATTACTCTGCTCTCATATGGATATGCAGAGGGCACAGCTACCTTCCAGTGGGAAATGGATACCACAGAGGCATTTAACATCAAGCTGATGGTGAAACTACACACGCTTTCATATAAAATGCCACAGAAGTAAGTTATTGCGTTCTTCAATATTCTTCGTTGAGACCACTTCTAACTTTTATGATCCCTCTAATTCAAACTTCAGTAATAGAGAATGTGTCAATACAACTTTTCCTTTAAGTATTGCTAAGGAGCATGCAGGAGCCCACATGTTTGCTTAACAGGCCCTGCAACCAACACTGCTAACAATAAAACCAGAAGTTCAAACCCAGTTCCTTGCTTTCAAGTATGTCCTTCAAACAGAAAATACCAGTTTGTCATCCTTCTAAAACAAAGTGCACGATAAGCAGGAATAAATCTAATGTATCTACTTAACACATGAGATACCCCATCATTTTACTGACATTTTTTTTAACACATACTTCTACCAAAGGTAACAGCTACTCATGGCATATATGTGCGTGCGTTGGTGAGCATGCATCAGAGACATACAACCTCCCCCACCCTGCATTTTCAAGTACTGTAATACACTGCCTGCTTCCTAGTCCTGCAAATACCCTTGAAGTGGAATAATGTTTAACAGAGGGCAATACTGCTGGAGAACTGCCAAAGAAATGAAGGGTGAGGGAAGCCAGTCAAGGCATTGTAATGAATATTTTTGTACCTCCAAAGACGCAACTATTATGCAAACATTGACCTATTTGTCAAGCAATCACAGTTTACTATTGCTTAAAGGTCACAGAAGTTTCCAAGATTATTAAATAATGCACGGAGCCAAAGACCAAGGATATTATTTAAACAGTGGAGGTAACTTTTGTTAGTGAAGGACAATACGATGACAATGCCCCTTTATTTTCCCTTGAAATTCTCTAGAGTTTGCAGTGTAATATAGTAATGGCCATTTAAGCTGGAAGAGGGAACTCTGCTGCGGAAATGTGGGTCAGTACTACAATAAAATATTACATGGGTTTTCTCCCCCTTTCTCTACATTTGTTGGTACATGATTTATGTTTTTCTACAGGCCTTTCAATGGTTCTAGGGAGCAACAGTCTCTCCAGCAGTCTATACACATATATTTGTGAATGCAATGGTCAGTCCTCATTTGTCTTTCCAATACGGGTTATGAGCTAGTGCAAAAATTGCTTTTCAACAATTGAGAGTATGTGCTGTGCACAAATGTACAGGGATCAGCAGAGGTTTACAAAACCTAGTAACAACTTTGGCATCTGTTGAGACAGCTTCATGCTAATAAGTCCCACACTTACTGTTTCCCAAAGTCTGCAGTCCCTTCTGTTCTCATTAGATCTTCCAGGTCATCTCTTCATGGCCTTCAGAGGTTCCCAATCTCCAGCTATTCCTAAGGCCCTGGTTTCAAGGGGAATAAAGGCAGGCCACATACAGTCCTGCTGGTTTTCTACTCTCTGACTCACAGTAGGTTTCTGCTAAGTGACAGTCAGTTTTGTGCTGCCATGGTCCTGGAGCAGAGGCTCAGGAGGGATGACTTAGGCAAAATCATCCCAAAAAGCTCATCATCAAACTATTCGTTCTCCTCGTCCAGAAGTCTCTCTCAGCGCACTCTTCCCATGGATCTGCTGTGTCTGTGTGGCTGTGACACACCTTCAAAGCAGGTGGTCATGCAATGAGTACTTGCAAAATCCACCCATCAGTTGCAACACAGAAATAAATCAGTAAGATTCTCGAAAAAGTAGGACATTCTGAGAACAGTTCCTTCCCTCAACAATCCTGTGTCTTTATGGTCTCAACACGGTAAGAAACCAGTTAATAGGAGCCATCATCAGGAGGAAGATTCGGTGGCAACTAAAGCATTGCCTCCAGGTCCCATCCAATGCAAAGAATTCTGCTCCATGACCTTCAGTCTCCAGGTAGCTGCCCTTACGACAGAGACCTAGAAGAGTACATTTCCCCCAATTCACCAAGCAGCTACCAGGTTGTTCTGAAAGCTGCAATGGGCTGGCCCTGGGATCTTCATCAGAAACTACAGATAACATCAGTGGGTTTGTTCCATCTCTGAAATAATCTGAATAATCTGAAACATTTATAAAGCACAACTGTGTATAAATTGGAAGATAACGGAAGTATTAATGACAGAATTTCGGATTTAAACAAAATGAATAATAAAAGAATAGCAGAGTCACGAATTTGCATGGATTCTAGCACTCAGTGTAATATTTCTGCTTGGTGGCACTTGGCTACTGTTGCTTCATTTTTATGAACATTTATATTTGGAAGAGTCCCCATTATCATTCTGCTTGGTTGCCAAGAGCAAGAGCCAACAACGACAGGTCTGAGAAGGGACAGAGAAAGAAGAACATTTGGAAGCCGAGAGATAACTAAAATTTAAGTTTCATTCATCTTGATCATGAATATGCACTCCCATCAAAACATTTATAGGTGACTTACAGTAATATGAAAGACAGCTAGCTGCCAAGAAACCTTTGGTCATATCACAGGGCAACTGAGGTTATCCTCATGAACAATAACTAATCTTATAAAAAAAATCCAATAAAAAGACAATATCTCTGGACAATTATTTCACATGACAAATACCACTACTTCATAGAATAACTCAGTCATTCCAAGAAGCACTATTTCTCCTGGAAATTCAGATGAAGTGATTTGTGGAGTGGGAGGTACCTAATGAAGATTGTGGAACTATTGGCTGGGAGTTTAATGGCACAGCACCAGAATGACACTCCTGACCTTACAGTTGAAGAAAGATGCCTTCAGAGAAGAAAGAGCCTGTTATTAATGGAGTTGACAGACACAGAATTAAGCCTGATGAACTCAAAATACGTTCTTCAAAGTCACCTTTCCACTGAAACTTATGGGCATTTGAAATTACAAGCAGTAACTTCATTCCTTATCCCAAGAGGAGGTGAGCATTCATTTGTATACCCTGGACAGTCTTCAAATAATGTCTGCCATACCCATCTTCCCTATGATCTAGGGGAGAAAAGCATGAAATGAAAGCCAGAAAGTTCACACAGCTGGATGCAACCCGGCGGTACTAAAGTGGGACTGTCTGTTCTGTTAGCAGAGATCCCCAGCTCCCAGCTCAGTGCAGTGCCAGGAGGAGATACCATGCCAGGTCACGAAGCCAGGAGATCTGTATTCGTAGGCTGTTGCACCCAAATAAGAAATCCTCTCTGTCCACATCCAGCAGTAACACATGGCATGGACCCAGTGTGCTCAGTTGGATTATACAGATGTGTGCAGTACCTAAACCTCACTGCTGCCAGCTGTCATGGTGACTCCTTTCAGCAAAGACAGGGAAACACTTAGGAAGGCAAACTGATGCAAGAGAATTTAATAAGTCTGGAGCCTACATGAAAATAAGGCCAAGCTTTCCTTATCCTGTCTTGTCCTCACTGTTCAATAAAAAGAATGCAAGAAAAAAAAGCAATCTGTAGAGTATAAATCATGACTTGATAAATGTAGGTCCTTAGAAGCCAGTTGTGTAAATACAGATACACCTGCAGGCCCTGATAACCAGATTAGCAGCAACAGCTGCCAGACTACGCAGCAACAACCAAAAGATATTGTTGTGTCCTGGCCAACGAAGTTTCCAGATTGACTCTCAGGTGCTTCCCGTACATCACTGTTAGTGAGAACAATGCATCATGAAAGTAGATGATCTCCATTGATCTTGAAAATGTAACATTTTTCTCTTTGAATGTATACAATGCAGTTTGACACTCGCATTAGTTCACAGTACCTCCAATGTACAAAGGGATGAGACTTTGTCTGCTGGCAGCTGGGAAGGATTTCTGAACAGGAAAAAAGAAGTTGTGTCTGGGTTTGGTATGACCTCATGTTAAATAGTATATTCTTATTGGGTAAGTATCCATATCAACTGATACATCCTGCCTTAGCTGCTCTTACTGACAATTAGAATCTAAAAATTAACATTTTTTCTTGGCGAAACTTCACTTGAATTACATGAAAAAATCTGATGAGCCTCAGAGTGACAAGAAGTACAAGCCAGATCTAAAAACACACAAAGGCATAGGCAGAGAGGAAAAAAATCTTTTTGTCCCTACCAACAAATCTAACATCAGTGGTTCCATCATGTCAGCACTGCTCTTGTTATTCTTCCTAGAAGTAGAGATAGTTCATAGACAATATCACAAAATTTAGGCTTGTGACCCATTGAGACTGTTGAGTCAGGCCTTCCTTGGTGCAGTTCCACTGGGGCTGAGGCAGTGGTAGAGCCAGGGCTGATAACATCGTCCACTGGCAGCCCCCAACACAGCAAGTCATCAACCTGCCATGAGCAGAAGGAGGTGGACCCAGAGACAAAGCCGTTGAGTAGTTCTCCTGCAACAGCAAGACAGCCAGCACCAGGTAGGACTGAAATGAGGCTCCTGGGCATGGGAAGCAGTGGGTTGAGGCTGCCACTATGAATAGCATCCTCAGGAAAATCCTTTATAGGAAAGTATTTGAATACCTTTATAACCAAATTCATGTAATAATCATGTGCTAAAAGACCTAGGCATGAACTAATCAGCAATGAACTAATCTTCCATCATGAATATGGGGTCTAGACTAAAAAGCCTGTGTTTCTACTCATTTCTAATGGTTCAAATGACTCCCTTCTTGACAAGAACATCTTCTGCAACCAAAAACAGTGCAAACTTGATATGAGTTGAAATGTTGACTCAAAATAACTGAAAGAATGGAAGGGTTATTGTATGCTGGATGTCTCTTGTCTTTGTGAGTAGTGGAATGGATACACATGAGGACAGGTTTTCCCCACAGGTAAGCTGTTGTGAAACCAATTCAGCCTTCACATTTCCAGTCAAGGGGCACTGCACTGCAGACAGAGATCTGAAGAATAATTACAAATATATTGTGGAGAAATTGCTTTATAATAAGGTGCATTCTGACA
>JAOWBP010002978.1:7899998-7912536 GCA_028571105.1 Tragopan temminckii
AGCTGTAGCTTCCATTGAAAGGAGTATTTTTTTCAGAATTTTTTGTCACGTCATTAATATCTTCATTCTAAGATCGTCTTTACTTCAAACAAAGCATTCAACCGTACAATAAACATCTTGCTGACCTCAGTTACAAACAACCAGTGACAGCTAGTAAGGGATTCAATGATCGCTTAGCACCTGCCTTAACCTTCAGGAATATTTAGTTATAATTCACACGCTATCATTTTTAACTCCTTTCCTACATTCAGAACATTAGAGTCTGAGCCGAGCAGCAGTAATTTTCTGTTATATGTCATCTCTCTTAGCACTCAAATTTGTTTTGGCTTCTAAATTCTGGTTTCTTTATTATGTTTTTGTTTTTGCTTTTTGTTTTTACAAGGAAATAAAATCATAGAATAGTAGAATTACAGAATGGCTTGGGTTGGAGGGGATCTTAAACTCATCCATTTCCAAGACCCCGCCATGGGCTGATTGGCCCCTGCCAGATCAAGCAGCCCAGGGCCCCATCCAACCTGTCCTTGAGCACCTCCAGAGATGAGACATCCACAGCTCTCTAGGTAATCTGTGCCAGAGGATTGGGCCTCCAATCCTTCATAGCACTTATGCTTCTGGGATGCAATTCTGGATGAAATACCATCTGCAAATGTGGAAATGAATAGCAAATGTTTATCCAGCTCACTGGTGAGTATGTGGTGGTGTTCACTTATAGGACTTCAGTGGTGGCTGTTAAATCTTGGTTCTTTGGATAATACTGTAACAACTCCTGCCCTCACCTGCCTGTGCCAGAGCTCAGAATATCACTTTACAGCAGCCAAATTTGTTACTAGCAGTGAGCTGTGACGGACTGACTGTGCATCCTTTAACACATTCTCCTCACTGTTAGCACATCCTGACACCTATGAGATGTCTTGCATGACTGTCTGGAAGGCCAACAGTATCCTGGGCTGCATCAACAGAGGGGTGGCAGCAGGGAAACGGAGGGGATTGTCCCGTTCTACCCTGCCCTTGTGAGGCCCCATCAGGAGTATTGTGTCCTGGTCTGGAGCCCTCAGTATAGGGAAGATGCAGAGGTTTTAGGAGTGGGTCCAGAAGAGGGCTGGAGCACCTCTCCTATGGAAACAGGTTGAGGGAGTTGGGCTTGTTCCACTTAGAGAAGGCTGAGGGGAGACCTTATTGTGGCCTTCCAGTACTTGAAGGGAACTTACAAGCAGGAGAGGAACCAACTTTTCACGTGGTCTGGGAGTGATAAGACAAGGACAGATGGCTTTAAACTAAAAGAGGGGAGATTTAGGTTAGGTGTTAGCAGGAAATTCTTTACTCAGAGGGCAGCGAGGCACTGGATCAGGTTACCAAGAGAGGTTGTGGATGCCCCATCCCTGGAGGTGTTCAAGGCCAGGCTGGATGGGTCCTGGGCAGTCAGGTCTGCTGGGTAGCAACTCTCTCCATGGCAGGGAATTTGAAATGGATGAGATTTAAGGCCCCTTTTAACCCAAGCCATTCTAAGATTCTATGATTAATCAGATCTGAACAAGAGAGAAGCTTCTTCCTTGTCTTCAGATGTTTGAAAACTAAATATCAGAAGCACTTCAGACTCCTCCTAAACTCTTTAAGCTAAAGCTGGGGTTGATTATATCCATCCTGATGCCTCATTCTAGCCATGGAGGAACTTTGCTTTCACATCCTGGATCCCTCCAAGAATCAAATCCAACACATCAAAAAAAAGCAAACCATGAAAAATCACCCATTAATTCTTGATCTGTAGGTGTGGAGTTACCAACTTCAACTAGGGCTTCAGCCCTTTCTCGAAAAGGCAGCACTAGTTGGGGGTTAAAAAGAAAACTTTGCTAGGAAGCAGGAATCTCTAAGAGAGTGGGATTGAAGCTTCCTGTATGTTTTAAAAGCACAATGCTTAATTTAGGACCTTTTAAGATCTGGACACAGTTAATGAGAATGAAAGGTGGTGAACTCATCAGAGAAATGAAATTTTAATCCGTTTTGTGTATGATATAAATACTGTTGCCTTCATGTCTTATTCCCAACAGGTTACTTCTTCTTCCCTTTTTTCCTCAGTAGAGATACATGAATCATCAGCTAACACACTTCTGCCACAATTTTTCACATCTATTAAAAAGTCTGCCAACAATGTACTTTAAAAGGATCGGCAGTGGAGCAGCGATACTACCAGCAGGGTATTTCATCCTTTGAATAAGGCAGTCAAACCTCCACCCTCCTTTATCCTCTCTTACCTCTGCTCAGTTGGCATCATTGAAATATTAGAGCTAATCTCATCAAAACAATCTGAATGGAAAGTCAGGATCCTTTCAAAGCACAGAAATATTACTGGAAGTACAGAAAGCTCATCTTTACAAAAATTATTAGTTCTCAAGTTTGCTTCCTGCAAAAAGGTTAAAGGGCCTACATTCAATTAATAGTATGTATCTGCTTCAGCCCAAGACATAATTTAGTTGTGACTATACTTTATTGTACCCTAGTCACTTTTAGACTATAACTACTGTGGCCGTGCCTAAGTATGCCTTTGCTCTAAGTGAGATTACCTTCAGGTTTATTTTGAAGCTTCTTAAACTCTGCAAAAACACTGTTTGAATTTCCATGCAGAAGAATGCTTATGGTGTTTACTGCAAGATGTATATTAACAAACAGTATCAAACTCTTAAAATTGTCACTGATTTAATAGCAAATTAGAAAGGACAGCTGCCTTAACTGGAGAGTTTGTCTCCCTCTTTTTTTTTTTTTAAATTTCTTTTTTCTCTTTTTTTTTTTTTTTTTTTCATTTTTTCTCGTTTGCTTTTTTTCTTTTTCTTTTTTTCTCCTTTTCTCTTTTTCGTGTTTTCTTTTTTCCTTTTATTTCTTTTTCTTCTTCTTTTTCTTTTTCGTTCCTTCCTCGGCTCAGGCTCTAAAAGGAGAGGCATAAGAAGCAAGAGCTCAGAATCACAGCAGCAAAAACACTGTTTAGAAAGAATACTTGTTAATCACTCCGTAAGGTGCCACGGGAAGGAATATTTTTATAACCCAAGAAAATGCCAGAGTGAGTTTAATTTTTACCACAAAGTCCACCTTGCTTATTTACTGTGAGAAGCGATATATCACCTCTATGTGAGCAATAAAGATAAACTGCGTTTTAAGGCAGGACCATGAAAATTACAATGTGGATACAACAGTCCCTCCCCCTTGAAGCATTCCATTTCTTCATGTTGTTTCACATGTAAACAAGAAATGGGAATACTGGAAGCAATTTGAGTTTATAAGAGATTGAAGCTAAAAGAAGCGGAGTTATTTTCTCTCCTGTGCTGTGGGCTACTCGGATTTAAGCAAACTGTTTAACAGCTCCTATTCCTCTCCGGAGATGATACGTAAATAATTCTAAATCTTAGTAATACTTCTTCAAAAGTGTACTTTGGTTGTCTTGAATGAACTATATAAGATCTGGTTTTTTTATTATGAGACTAATATATTATGCTGTGAGTTGGACTAGATGATCATTAAGGCTCCCTTCCAGCTCAAAGGATTCTATGATTCTATGTATGTTGCATATTTACGGTCAAGAGAAAAGCAAGCCAAACTGCAACATATAGAATAGCAGTTCTCAAACCCCATGGTCAGAAATGGTGGCTGATGGTCTCTTACTGGGTTTTGAAGACTTTCTCTTGTTTGAGGAGGGATGCACTAACTCTTTCTGGGGAAGGAAAAAAAAAAAAAAAGGAAAGAAAAGAAAAGAAAGAATCGCACAGAGAAAATTATTTAAGATAGAACACTATTTTATATTTTTTCCAGATTTTTTTTTTTTTCTTTTGGTGGGAATTGGAAAGAATGGTTACAGGTAGCGCCTACTGCACAGACGGAGGTAGCGCTGTCTTGAACCTGCGCCGCAGTGCCATCTGCTGCCCACGCTGAGAACAGGCCGGAGGAAGGGACGCCCAAGCTGCAAAATAAGCTTTTGGTTTGCACGAAGTAGCAGTTGCGTTAGGCACCTCGCTCTGTTCGGCGAGATAAATCATCCCGCAATACCCTTGTCACTTAGACAAGTATCATTATCTCCTTTTGCAAATAGCTGCGCAGAGGCAAACAGATAATCTGAGTTACAGAGATGACAGAGGGAATCAGTGGGAAAGTGAGGATCGGATTTGGGATTCTTGATTTATAATGCTGCCCAGCAGCCACTCAGCACGAGGGATCTCACAGTTCAGTGTTAATACATGAGCTGGAAAATTTGTTCTTGCTGCTACGGGCCATAAGGAATAGGGAGTGTTCAGAGGGATTGAAATATGTCAAAGAGAAAACTGGTAAGAAGGAAAGGCTTCTTCACATACTGAGCCTGTGGAGCTCACTGCAAAAGGATGTCTGAAATCCAAGAACGTCGTAAAATTCATTAAAATTTCAGACAGCTCTGGGGCCAGCATTATGTAGGCTGCCTGTTTTTACCCACAACTTGGAAAAGGATTAAGAATCCCATATTTTCAAGGTAAAAATGTTCACTGGTTTGTGGAAAGTAGGATGAGATGCTGTATAACACAGTTTAGCCTATACATGCCTCACTATACAGTCTATACATGCTTCACCTTCCTGTGAAGCACTAATGCTGGCTGGAGCATTGGAAGCCAGATCCTGAGATTTTGGGGATACAGCAATCTTACTGTTCTTACTGGAGAGTGGGGCAGCTTTCTGTTCTGCCACAGGCTTCCCATGTGGCCTAGGGCAAGACACTTAGAGTGCGAGTAGATATGTTTGCCATTCCAGTGTAACACATTGCCATGACCTTCCCTTGTCCCTGCCATTGCACAGCCTCAGGAGCTGGATTATGGCAGCATTCAACCATACCAAAGCTGATGTCAAAGCAGTGGGACTTTGCAGCTGGGAAAGGAAAGGAGGGAGGGAAAAGGGCAGAAGGGAATGAAGGAGTCATAGAATCACAGAATGGGCTGGGTTGAAAAGGAGCAAGTGATGAGCGTGGTGGGAAATCACCTCTCTTTTTGGTCAGTCATCAGCTCAGCTGCTGATGAAACCAAGCCCAAGCTTCCAACCCATAATTAACAATCATCAGATGACCATATACTACGAAAGCGGGAGCACAGAAGTCATTTACACAGACTTCCTGATTATTACTCTTCTCTTTTGCCTTATCTCATTTGCTTTCTGATTGTACTACAGAAACGTTCAACACAGCAAAGGTGTACTGGAAAATACAATATTTTCCTCTCAACAGGGCTCTTATGAGGATTAATGAAAGAGTTAGCCTTATTACTGCAATGACATCATACAAGAAAATTCAGGACAAGTCTAATGGTCTGGTGATGGCATCCATGCCTCCTTGATTAGACATAAGATGAGGAATTGAAGTATATTGCAATAAAGTTTTAAAAATCAACATGATTAATGAATAAAGTATCGCACACACTTTACATCAGTGGGATTGTTCAGTTGTTTTGGAAGGAGAAAAGATCCAAACAAGGGTATAAGAAGGTGTAAGGGGAAAAAAAAAAAGACTTTCTGTGGCAACTTTCATACATTCTGTAAGCTACCTAGTATATGTTCATCAGTGCTTCTTAACCCCAAATATAATTTATGTATCTATTTATACCAAAACTGTGTGGGGTGAACTGTAAGGAGGAGACACCAGTGTCAAAAATGCTGCTGCTGACTTCACTGAATCCAGGATATCATCCTAGGCTCTGGGATCCACAAGCTCTCACAGCTCCTCTGGAGGTAAGAGAGACATGTAGGTTTCTACTAGCTAAATGATTGGCCCTAACCCTATTTAAGAAAATAAAACTAGTTCTCAGGTCTCAAAACTGAGCTTCCACTCATCTGACCTATTCCTTAGCATCTCTTTCAAAGGATCTAACTATTTTTTAAGAAAGAATGACAGGTTTCTATCTACAAGAAATGAACAGACAAACAAGAAAAGAAAAAAAGACAGTATGAGCTGCAGCTGAAATCAATATACCCTACACATGGGGTGTCCCACTGCAGTGTAAAGCACAGCCGTGGTGAAGTCAAGCATCACTACATGCTGTGACAGTTCTCATGGTAAGTGAAAAGGACTGCTGGGAGAAGACCTGTAGCTTGGGGTGCTGAGCTGTACTCCCCTGGATGTTGAGGCCTGTGCAATAATATCAGAAATCCCAAAGGAGAGTTCTTTGGTGTTTTTTATCTACTTCCTCCTCTAGTTTCAACCAGCAGCAGCAGCTGAAGACCAAAGCTTAGAGTTTTGGGGAAAAACATTAGGTTGGTTTTTATTGTGAGTAATAATATTTACAGTACAATAAAGCCTGGAGGCCAACAAGATTGGGATCCATTGTAGTAAATGAAAAGCACTTGTCTCCATGCAATTAAATAATTAAATAATTAAATCATTTTTCAGATCTTCTTAAAAAGTCCTTATTTCTATCAACACAACCAAAACTCCTCCAGCACTGGGATAAACGAGAGGCAAACGCTTTGTGCAGACACCTCGGTGGCTGCCCTCAGGATATGAGCTGCTGTCACGTGGCTCCCTGGTGGTAACCTGCTCATCTTTTCAGTCCCTTAGGAAAACATTTTCCTGGCCAAGCCAGGCGTACTGATACAAAAACGGGGTGTAGACCAGACCAGAGATAGGGAAATTTCACTAAACAGGTGTGGTGCATTATTAGACACTTCATGTTTTCTATTTTTACCTTAATCTCTTTGCTCTTCCCTCAGGGCTTGTGTAGTCTAGAAAAGATTTATTTTAAAACTTATTAGCTGGAGCGTTTGAGCTAATATGTTTAAAATCCCTGGTTTCTGATCCTTACTCCTACCACAGCTACTTTAGTTTCCTGAGGCGGTGCAAAGGAGTTGCCTTGTCACCATCACCTCCTTTTTGAGGACAAGGCTGTTGTCACATTTCCCATGACACTTTCACCTAATTTGGTCATTTCTCCATTAGAAAATACTTTGTGCTGCCCGCACCAGGTCTTTATGGGTTTTAATTAAAATGTTTGAGCTAGCATGCATTAAAAAATACACCTTTTGTCCCAGGGCTCTGACACATGAGCAAGTCACTGCAAGGCGACTGCTCAGGCACCATCAGCCTCTGCTGCTCACAGGTTGGTTCAGCTTCAGTTTGTTTCTCAGGCCCTAATCTATGCAATCTCTACACACAAATAATCCACAAACCAAGAGGCGGGCTATATTTTCTAAGGAAGGCAATTATTTAAATGTTCCTCACTAAATTCTCAATCCCATTTCCATTTAAACAATATAATGCTGGCCATAATGTTAGCCGCTGTATTGCTTTAAAACAGCATATCCATAGCTTGAAGAATGCTATTTGCCATTAAGAGAGTAACGACACATCTGCCACCTTGATCACAGTGTTTGTGTTATTATCAACTTCTGTCTCAGTGCCAAGAAATTTAATCAAACTCCAGCAAAGAAATAATAACGTTTCAGTTGAACAATGGCGTGGCCCTTTGAAAACGCAGCGATTTGCTCTGGGGTGTGCTAAAAAGAGAGAAGGTCTGTAAACAAAGGGCAGCACTGTGAAAAAAAATATTATCTGTCAAATCTAGCTTTTTTTTTTTTTTCCTTCTTTCTATTTGCAAATAATTATCCAACAGTTTGCAGCTACTATAAATGAACCAGCCTTCAATAGATACGCTGTATAACGCTGCTTATTTAGAGATTGTTGGCAGTTTGCTCTGTTGAGTATTTACGGCTTCCTTTTCATGCTATCTGAAAGGCTCACAGCCCATTACTTTCCTTCTGTACCCCAACAGGACAGTCCAAAGCAAAACACAGAATTGTCTTGGAAAAAAAATTAAAAATAAAAAATGGAAAGAATAAGGGAAAGAAAATAAGCAAGCTGATGAAACGTTAGAACGTGTGAAATCTTTCCCATCTTTTAGAGTCAAGAAGATCAGTGTGTCTGGTTTTGCTCCTAGATTGTTTAAACTATTGATGGAGGAAGAGAAGGCATAAGTCATATTTACTGACTGCCTGGAAATCTGCTCAGCCGATGTAAATTCTTTGCATGTGAGTGCATGTCCATGTGCCGTGTTGTTTGCGAAGGGTGCAGTCCCTTATCCTTGGCCCTTTTGTTTGAGTAAATGCTTAAGTGCCAAGCCTTTGACCAGAGACATCAGGAAACTGCTGCCTGTCCTCCCGCCGCACCTCCAGCACACATTGCTGCAGCCAAAGCCAGTTGCCTTGCTTCTACCCAGTGCTATCACTGAGCAAGAACAGCACTGCTGAACCAGTGTGACTATTTTATTTTATTTTATTTGCCTCTGAGGCCAACTCTGCTTCTGTAATTCTTCACTATCAACAACATAACAGATAGCTCAAGCACCTCGCATATATTTCCCCTGTAGATCAGCCCAAGTAAAGGATGGCAATCTGTTGTTACCAATGAAGAGAATATAGGCTGCTAATTACCAAAAAGTTGGAGTCTGTGTCTACAGGAGAGATTCTTCTGAAGGGAACGGGAGTCCCAGAAGCTCTAAACAATGCATTTATAAAGGTGATGTTTGCAAAACACTTCTGTGACTACAGGATGGTATGGCTGTCCTAATCAAGTGACCCACTAATCAACTTTTGCATCCCTATTCTCTCCCCCTGCTCCATTGATGGCCTGGGTTATTAGGGTGGGATATGCTTTATGGGGGCAAGAAAGCCAAATCTCAACGTGAAAACGCTTTCAGATGATCTGAAGAGAGCAATATGAAGGTTAGAGTTTATATGACTGTTTACAAGAATGTTGTTATTACCGTGCTATAAAACAGAAAGGAATGTGACCAGACTAGTATGGAACATCAAAAGAATCGTAGAGTCATTTTAATGAGTTACTAAAAACTAAGTCAGGTTCTGATGTTTTGTGGCAATACGGTTCTGTTCTGTGCAATGGATTTAAGTCACTTAGCAACCTGTGTGCAAGCTGCAGCTTGTTGGGACATGCTCCCAATTGCTGTTTGGTGCTCCCTGCATCCCCCAGCAGACAGCCTGCTCTTTTTGTATTTTACAGGGTAGGACAAGACAGTTAGAAACAAGAGATCTGCTCTTCTGCTGCCCTCAGCCTTGTCTAGATGGTGATATCTGAGCAAGAAAAGGGAAAATTGGGGTTTAGGGGCACCTGTTCGGAGCCACAGCTTTTCAAATTCATTGCATACATGAGAAAGTAACAGCACATCATGTACAAGAAAACCAAGCCCATGTGGATTTCCATGTGGATCACATAGCTAGAAGGAATGGGAGGCTTGAGCAGGCATGGTGGGAAGGTATCAAAACGCCACTGACACCATATATAACCTATCTTTAGCAAGAAATCCAAAGGAATTTTCAAAATGAATAGCTCACCTGTTATTTTTGCCTTAGAAAAATCACTGTTGCTTTTGCAGCTTGTTATCTGCCAGTATTTTCTGTTTTCTTTTGTTTCCTAGGAGCTACCTTTTATGACAATAACAAAGCTAGGTACCAGGCAGACGACACACCTCAGAAGCTCTGAGATTTGTTTTTAAACCTTAAGTATACGTGATTGTGTGTTAATCAAAACGTACCATTCTATACCACTTTTGTTTCTATGACCATGTTTCACAGCAAACTTGGAGCCAACCCTGCGATAGGCTGTAATTTTTTTAAGCACAAATCTCAATGCATACATGAATGAAAACAGGGATGTGGTCAGTGGGCACAGCGGTGACGGGTTGATGGTTGGAGTAGGTGATCTTCATCGTTTTTTCCAACCTTAATGATTCTGTGATACTACGATTCTGTCAAAAATGTGAGATCAGTGAGATACTGAAATACAACATTTTGTTACACCGAAGATGATGCTCTCTGTTCCATTAATGAAATCTGTGCGAGTTCAATTGCAAAATGACTCTTTGGAAGCATAGGACTTCCTTGTCCTTTACTACACATTATGTTCTTTTCAACATCCAGGCAGCATCCAGAATTGCATCAGTCATGGTGATGAATTACCAAGGAGTGTTTTAGCAGCTGTATGGATGTTGCAGCGGATGGGCTTCTAAGGGAAATTAGTTTCCTCCCTGGGATACAGAGGTCCACCAGACTATGATGGTCTGCTTCTGGAAGCTAAACGAGGATCTAAGTGGTGTGTCAAAGATTTGGACAAGCTGTCACAAAATCACTGCCAGGTCTTCTGGAGTGGCATGGAAAGTTCCCACTCCAAAGGAACTCGAAAGCTTGCAGGCATGAGTCACCAACTCCCTTTTCTCGTCTGCTGTGTCCCAAAGAAAATTTGTGATGATTCAGACAGAAAAAGTTGTCCAAGAGGCCGCGCTGTGAGTACGCAACCATTACAGGGGGAAACTAGTGGTGAAAGAGGAGGTGGTTGCATTAGCAGTGCTGGCTGTTGCTACCTTCATCCATCAACAGTTTAATTCCCCAGTAAAATACGCAGAGAGTCACATTCAGCCCTTTTGTCCTTTCTAACAGGAAATGAGTGGCAATCATTAAGAAATGGGCCATATTTGTCAGTGTGCCTTTTCCCCACCCTTTTCTTCTTGCTGAGATAGGTGCTGACCCACCCTTCCCTTTGAAGGCAGCTGGCTGTGTTATTGCTCAGATAAGCACACATCTGCACTCCTGAGGTTCTCTGACAGGTCAGCAGAGAATGTATCAGCTAAGATGGGAAAAAAAAAACCACCCCCAGTGCTACCTGAAAGCCTTCCATTCTGAATTGTGTCTGGCTGCTGATGCTGACAATCTCTGTTGAAAGGAAGCAGAAAGTTCATGGAGTGGAGACTCGCTGGCCCAGAAAGATCCCACTGCAGCTCTCATTTGTAACTACGTTCAGTCTCTTCTGCAATTTCAAGTTTTCACCCACATTTGGTGGAGATGATTGCTGTATTTCTCTATAAAAGCATCTGCAACGATACAGAAGTCTCCAGTCAAGTGTCTGTGGTTCATGAACACGACAAAAATACATAATAAATACAGTACTTCTACTCTTAAAGCAATTTTTCAAATGGGCACGTATTTATGTGTGCTATGCTGTGGAATATATGCACCATGTCATTATATACTCAGGTTGTATAGTTCACAGGAAATTAAATTTGGTATACTCACAGACAAATATTTACATTATTAGTAGTCATCTTTAGGAACATGGCATTATCACAAATGCAGGCATTTCATATTTCCTGTCTCCTACTTTTAAATGAGAATGTGTTTGATCAGTGCCTCCTTTGGGTGTTCTTTTTATTCACAGACCAAATAAAACTAGTCTGAAATTTTCCCTTGTACTCCCATTGCTCATATGCTTCTGTCTTCATGCCCAAAATGACCTCCAAATGATACTCAGATTTCTTTTATGATGTTTTTCCAACAGTACACAAGAAATAAATGGTTCTGACAGGGAAAATCTGTCCTGGGAAGCTGCTAGAAATGCAATTCTCCCTGACATTTGCAGCTGCCACCGTGGGGAAATGTTCCCGCACGGATCTTAACCTTCTGAAGTCCAGCAGCAAAAATCTCACCTCACTGTCAACTCGATGTGGTACCATCCAAGTGTAACAGTACAGTTTACTGCTGCACAGTCCTACTCTCACACTTGTGTATGAGAAATATCAGCTACCAGGTTTTAAAAAAATCATTTCAACAGTAGAATTCTGGACACATCAACTACATTACTGGGGGGGGAAGATATTAATGTTAATATATAAATCCATACAAGCAAGGATGTAATAGTTTTAGCAACTGTTTAATACTTTAGTGCATATATGAGTCTGTATAGGAGAGTTTAGATGGAAATAGCTGCCCCACTCCAGACCTGAGACTCCATAGAGACCTGAGACTCCAGACCTGAGTATCAATAGAACTGCCTCCAGGTTTGTCAAATCCCAGGCACTGAGCACACTAGACCAGAAGGAACTGTGCTGACCTAAATAAAGAATCATAGAATCACCAATCTGGCTCTTCTGAGAGTACTATCAGCTCACGTAGATGCTCACCACATTTTGTGCTTGAACACAAGTCCCAAAGAGCTAGTCCTAACCTGTTCCATGCACGAGTCTTAGGAGGGTTGGGAGAAAGTAATGCCTGGAGTACAAGAGGAGAGAAAAGAAGTGGGATCCCTAGGAAATGCAGGAGGCAGCTGGGATTTGGGACATTCTGGTCAGCACTGCACAGTAAAAAGCTAACTCAGCTCCAGGTCACTGAAAACTGAAGGGACTGGCAAAGGGCCTCTCCATCTCTGAAATTCCTTCTGGGTTTTTGCAGAGGTTCCAGATGTGTAAAGAAAGGAAAAAAGCTTCCCCCTTCTTTATTTTTTATTTACTGCAGACATTTTGCTCAGCTTTGCGTGAAACCACCTGCCCCATGCAACCACAAAAATTGGAGCAGTAGAGTGATTTTTCTACCACCCACATAAGATAAGGCACAAGAAGACACAAAGCCTCATTATATCCAAACAAAAAACTTACAAGCAAAAACATAAGTGGTAAGAGGAAGCTGAAAAAGTAGCTGAAGAAATTAGCTATTGTGCAATCAAATACAAATTGAATTCCAGAGTGTATTTTGCTATTTAACATATCTG
>JAOWBP010002978.1:7937924-7949392 GCA_028571105.1 Tragopan temminckii
AGGCCCTCATTAGTGCTTAGTATTAATCATTCTCAATAACAGCTCAGTGGTCCTGATCAATGCAGGTCTTAGGGAGGGAACAGGTATCCCTTCGACTGTAAGTGGCAAGGAAAGGCACATGAAAGGTATGTGGAGAACATCCTGGGAATAGAAACATCCCTAGGTCTCACTGACTGCTGCTGTCTCCACTCCAGCCACTTGGGAAATGAAGCTATAAGACACAAATGATAGCCTGAAGGAACCCACCAGGTATCTAGAAGAGGGATGTTCAGCAACTGGATTTTGAGAAGCAGTTCCATGTGCATCTACCTCTGTCTCCTAAAAATTATGCAGCTCACATGAGTAAGAAAGGATCTCCTGAATCCTTCTTGAAACCCTTCACATAAAATGTTGTGTTTGGTAATTAACACTGTAAGGAAATCCCTACAATATTTCATACATTACCCAGTTAAACCAATGAAGAAGATACTGTCTTCCATGAAAATGGAATAAGATCGAAACAGATCAAATATAATAAACTGTGGAATGAGGGCCATCATTTTCCTGCATATGAGAAAAGTTATAGGCTTAAACTCCTTGTGTGTATTAACATAAACACACTAAAGCTACATTTAAACCCAGCAGCAAGGTAATATCTTTCCTTAAAACTAACCAACTTCCAGGGATTGATTTTTACCATAGAGATTCCAGTTTATAGCACCATTTTTCTAAGTGATTCACTGCACTAGAGTATAATTTAGATGATGGGTTCCTCTCAATTACTGTCCATTAGAAGACAGGAAAACATTAAGTTCAGGTGAGGATTATGAGAATTATGGATTACCTTTTAAGTGAAGAGATTGTACGTGAAAACTACTTTTTAACATGTTCATTTCTGATGTTGTGTAGCAGAATTTTGAGCAAAATAGTTTACCTAAAAGAATAACTTTTAAAACAAAAGCATCTTCAACTGAGGAAAAACAGTCAAGACAGCAAATTAGAAGTGCAAAGGGCACAGCAAAAATGGCAAAGTATTTCCCCTGATTTTAAAGGGTCTCTGCACCATAAGGTAGTGAGTGGCTCGTATGCGGTGCAGGTGTTTTGAGCATGCAGATGGGAAAGGATATTGAGACAGCACAAGTGTTATTCACCACTGGGGTAGCACCTTCCAGAAACACACTAGTGCTGCAAACACACATTTTTCTATAAGCCAAAGCAGAAGATGAAGGCTTTTACCTGAATATGTTGAGACTAATTCAGAGACATGACAGTTTGGGGTTTGAAAGACCAATTTGGTTAAAATTAACTTCATGATTCTTTCAGACTGACTTACTTATGAAGTTATTTGTTTATTTGTAGGACAGCTTAATAAGAAACATCATTTTTTTTCCCCTTAAATCATCCCAGTACTATTAGAGAATAAAATCTTCCTCCCTCTGTAGAGATTCATGTGGAAGCAAGAGAGGATGAACCTTTCATATGACACAAAAACAATTGCTCTACAGCTGCTGCTATGACCCTCAGGCTACACTAGAGTCATGGCACACATCCTTTCCCCTATAGAGATCTTTTGGTTAATGTATCCATTCAGTTTACAGCCCAAGTATAAATCCTATTTTATGCCAACTTATTAAGAATTTCCTAGTAGGCTGCTATCTGTACATCCTGCATATCCCCATACAATAAAATATCTGCACTTAAGCCCTATATGATACTACGTGAAATTCCAGGAATTTTTATGGTGAAATCTTTGTCTTGGTGATGTGATTGATAAAAATCTTTAGGCCAGGAAATTACCGTAAGTCCATTTCTTTGTTTGGTGTATCTGGAAAGAGTGAATTTGTCCACCTACGTAATAATTTTATTAATATTCAACAGTTAACATTCAACAGCTCTCAGAACAGATATGTAATACAAAATAGTCCCAGGAATAAAATGAAGACAAAAGAGATTCCTGTGCACAGATGTCTGTGCACACTCAGTCAGCCATCAATACTGTCCATCTTATGGTACTTCCAAGGAAAGCCTTCCACCAAGATGAGTCAAGCCCCTCATCACACACCTAGGAAGACAACAGAGCTCTCAACTCCTAGCAGTGAATATAAAAGCATATTACAGAGAAAGGAGAACTCTTGATGCAGAGAGAAATACTGACATCTCTCACAAAAGATGATTGAATTTTTACTTAAATGGAAATAGGAATTGAGCTCAGTTCCTTTCCTTTTTGTTTTCTTTTACCTTCTGAAACTGGGGCTCTTCTACTCCTCTTTTTGGCTGTACTCCAGCACCTACACAAGCAACAGGGATTGATGACGGTAAAATATACTGGTATTGAAAATCTACTCGTCATTAATAAGGTAGGTGACTCATTACTTTTTCAATATGATGTTAACATGGGAATAAAGATAGCTTTTATTGCTATGGGTCTTTTATTTGTTTACTTAGGATCGTTGTTGTTCTTGCCAATGGTTTAAATCCGTAAGAAAATGAGATCATCACAAACAGTGCTGCAGTGACACCAGTCTGACCCCTGTACATTCCACTCCATGACAGTTTTTCCATTCTTCTAAATTGGAATAGGATCAACCCCACTGTAAATCACTGGAAACTTCCAACTTCCTGTTGCTATTTTACAGCGTTTGATTAGGACTCCTTCATAACTATACAATCCTCTAAGGATTTGATATTCATGTGTGCTAGATGTAGATTTATTTAATGTCTTTACGCAAAAGGTAGCAAATGGAAAGTCCATGGCAATGCTACGTGATGTTCCAGGTTGAAGATTTGCACAGCTACAAAGCAGTCTCTTCCCCTTTTCTTACATCCCAGTGCTCATTAAATATGCATTTAGAGAGTGGTGATAAAGCATACTGAGACCATGAACACACTGGGATGGAGATGATAAACCAAATGGCATCCAGATATACTTCAGACCATGAAACGATGGTATTCTACCAGTTAAACTGGAGTATTAATTTATCCAATCTTACGTCTTGAAGTAGTTTCTCAAATCTGTGCTCAGGACACTTTTGTTAGAGAGACTTCTGTTTACTGAGTCCTCACAGCTACAAATGTCTTCAGTCTTTTTTATGTTCTTTGGCTTTAAGGCTGTCCAAGACCAAAAACATCATAACATTTTGAATTGTGGGATTTGTTTTTAGTCTGCAATAGAAAGAAGATGCAAGCATAATAAGACTTAGATTTTGAAAGTGAGAGGTAAGAGATTCTAAAGCAGCCTATAGCTGAATAAAGCAGGTCCTTCACTGGGCTGCAGGAAACCCACCTTCAGAGACAATGCTCCCAAAACCTACCTGGATAAATGCTATTTTTCCTATCCTCATCGAGATAAATTTGAGAGGAAGCTACTGTTTCTGTTCTTTATGTAAAGCTGATACTTGTCGTTATAGAATACATGGGCGACTGCGTTAAAAACCTGAAGGGAAAATTCCCAGGCTGTATCTGAAATGAAGAAGCTGAATATCTTGCAAAAGCCGTACATCATAAATTGTGCCTCTAAAATTGATACTTGCTTTTCCTTATGCCAGAAACCTAAGAATTCCTTCCTTCTACCAATTTGCAGGAAACATCTTATCTCATTAATGCCACTCTTCCTTGGAATCTCTTAAATAGGTATTTTTCATTAAAATTCTAATTCTTGATAAACTGAAAGCCAGATCTGGTGACAAAGAGGTTATAATTAATCTAGCAAGAGCAGTCAGAGAAATCCATGTAATTGAAGACGAATGTATGAATGAGGGGACTAATGCTACAGAACTTCCAAAGTCTTTTCTGTGGAATTAATACTACAGAGACCCATAAAAGATTAATCAAGATAAGCAATCAATAACTTCTCAAGTGCTAATAAGCACTGCCATGTTCCATGATATGTTGAGCAGTTTATCATGTTTAACCATATGAAGATTTATAGAAAATCCATTGTTAAAACCAAAGGATGAGGTAATGCACCACTTAGTAAATGAAGTGCAATTAAAATTTATGCTTGATATTACACATTCAAAAGATCTGTAAAAATCATCTTGATTTCCTCTTTTTAAAGAAAAGAAATTAAAGTACAAGTTGCACTGTTCAGTAGTAGTCCTGGGATAGCAGTGAAGACAGCAACGATATTCTTTAAGTTAATATCTGCTTTCAAGGGAAAGGTGATGGAATTGCCTTAAAAATTGTTAAGCGTTCTTCTCACTTCATTTTACTCAGTGATCCAACTTTGCTTGAAAATTTTGTAAGTTAAATAGAATACCTATTAGGAACATAAAGGTCTCTGCAATCCATCAATCTGATAGATTTGCAGGTCAGATGAGTGAATGACTTAATGGCCAATTAATAGTCCATAAACTACAGGTCTTGACCTTAGGGTCACTGTGACAGAACTCCACACTAGAGCATATTATTAATTAAAACCACCAAGTTATGTATTTAGTAAATCAATTATTTAACAATATTAAGATCTCTCAAATATATTGACATTATTTGTTATTTATTTACATGTCAACTGGAAGCAAATAGATTCTCAATACTATACCATAAGCATCCTTAGTATGTTTAACAAAGTTACAGCACCAGAATGTATACCAGTGTCATTCTTTTATACGTAGCTATTGCTTGTTTAGGGAAATACTTTGAGGTTAGAGATTCCCTTCCAAAATTCAGCAAAAATTTTAATTCACAAATTTTTATATCGTAGATATTTCAAACAAACAAACAATCAAAAAGCTTAAAATTCTGTCTGCTTTCTTGATAAATTGCTTGATCTTAAAAGGTTTGAATTCTCTCTAAGTACATCACCTTGCCCTTGCAATGTCCCATGCCATATATTTTTAATATCTACCTGTATACACATACACATATGCCAAATCATTTCTATGCTCCCTATTACGGTCATTCCTAAAGTCCAGCTGGTTCCTGTTTTCCTATGGCATGCAGATAATGATGAAGTAGAGAAATTAAGCAATTTATACGTTGTCTCCATGAGTGTACAAAATAACTGTCAAACCTCAGCAAGAAAGAGTCAGATTTTCAAAATACTGAGTGAGGTATATTTAAGACAGCCCTGTCAAGACACAAGTTAAGACAGATGGCTGTCACCTGGTAGGGCCTGAGGACAGTCACATGCCTAACAGGAGCTGCATGCAGAGAAGGGTCAGGCTTAGGTGTGCATGGACACACAAGGCTAGGATGAATTGGATCCCAGCCACTAACAGCTCCAGAGAATGCTTTGTTACATGTACTCATCCTATTTCAGAAGTGAAAATCTTATTTCATCACTATTGCTCACAAGGAGTGCGTTTATGTGTCCAGATGCACAGGCTTTCAATTGCCCTCTGGAGTTACCTGTGACTCTCCCTTACCACGGGACACTGAAGTTCCAACCTTCTGCTGTTCTGAATCACACTTTAATCAGATGCCTTAAATAAATACTGTGATTTACCTCCTTCTACGGACAATAAATTAACTAGAAAAATGTATCGCTATAAATTAAATCATTATGATAGATACATACAATTGAGGGTTTACAGCACCTAATTAATTAAGTAGCATATTCATCTACAATTAGCAAATAAGCTCTCAACTCTTGGCATCGGTACTGTATATACTGTATATAAGGCATGACTATGCAATTACAACAAAGCGTGGTTCTTTTTTGTGATAGTTTCTTTGGGGAAAAGTATTCACTCTAACCTAGATTTGAAAATTGCTCTGACTCACCTGAAATAACATTTTTCAAAACAAATTCAGAAGGATTATTAAGTTTATATTGGAGACATATTTTGCTGGGGCATCATTCTTTCGGTGTTTTTTACTAAAATTAGCTGGTTGTTTTTAACAGCTTAGCTTCAGATTGGTACAAATCCTCCACCACCACCTGTAATTGCAAATACTACCCACTTCAGGAAGAAAGCGTTCCAGAAACATTTCAAGCTAAGGCAAGTTTGTTTGCAAAGTGGGACTGTCTCCTTCTCTGATATGAATAGTACAAGTGTAATGTTCCATACTGCATCACTCTGCCTGACATATAAGTTATCTCCATTTTCAGTACTGATACCCTATCAGCAGACCCTGGCTGAGCTGGACTAGGATCTCTTAACAGCTGTGATCACACTGACTGGAAAAAAAGTGCTGTTAAATACCATACAACACTTCCATTACTCAGCACAGAGCTGATTTAACTGCCTCCAATGTTATCCTCCTTTTAAGTCAAGCATAACATTTTTTGTAATACCAGCTTCTTAGTATAACCTTCCTGCTCAGTCATCACATTCAAACCAAGGTACCACCTAAAGTTATAGTGCCAAAACGCAAAGCCAGCCCTATTTAATTCATAATTTGCAAGCCATACATAAGGGTGGAAGCCAACAACACACTTCCTTGCTAAGTCAAAGCAAAGATCACTCTTGAATACCATGCAATCATCAATCATCAATACAAAAAAGAAATCCAGTGATGTTAATGTGTCATGCTGGATGCATGACCTGCAGACAAAACACTGCCTTTGGAGCAACAAGCATTACCAATGATAAACACGTTCCTTCCTGGCATCTCTAGGGCACAGAGTTTACTGAGTTTATAGTGATAGTCTTAATGTATTATTATATTAAATGTTTCAGGCACTTTCACTTACCTTTCAGAATTAACGATTAATCAATGCCATGATTGTGGACATCTAAACAAAATGCATTGATCTAATTCATTTTTAAAAGCAAGACACTACACTGTACTTCAATATGTCATATTTTAAGGCAAGCTTATTGATCATATTTTGAGAACTTCTGATATCCAACCAAGGTTTAAGATACAGAGTAAGTGTAAGATTTTCATTGTGGTGATGTGTCTACAGAAGCTACAATCTCATGTATTGACAAGCTTTGTTTGTGCTGAGAGCCGTTACTCCTATTATAAGCAAAGACTCATCCTAAGAAATATTCTTCATTTTAGTGTTTCAAGTGATTGCTCTGGACCTGCACATACATTCTAGATGCAAGGAAAAGGTCCTAAAAACTCAGAACAGGCTCATAGATTTCATGTTATAGATAACCCTATACTGCAAATCTTCAGAATCTAGTTATATTCCTGGGAGTTATCTCACTGAATCCAGCTACTGACTTTCTTATTTAGAACTGCTAACTTTTTCAAATCATGAGTGACACAGCTTTGCTCCTTTAATGCATGAGGCAATGTTGGTGTAGTTGTGTACTAGAGGATATATCTCTTGGAGGCATTAAGCAACAAGTCTTCAATCTCTGGTACTATTTTCAAGATTTACAGCTCCATATTTCTCAGTCCTTAATGTTCATAGAGCAGAGAATGGAATTCTTTGAAAAAAATTAACATCTCACAACTATGTTCATCAATGCCAAACTCATATTTCTACATTTTCCCTTTCCTCTATGTATTTCTGTATAGATGGACAGAAATTAAGCCATATATTCCAACTGCTATCAATTGAAGACCAAATGCTAAATACACATACAAAGGGCACGCTGGAAACATGCCAGTTACACAGTAGTTTGCTGAAATGGGAATAGGCTGACTTATAAGAAAGGAATGAATAATTTCTGGATACTGCTGGGAACCAGCTTGGTAAGATGATCTCAAAGAAGATGGCACATACCCGAAAACCACTCCCCTGTTCATGCATTCCACATTGCTGCTCTTCGGCATTACCGACATCGAAGACATTGAAGTATCTTTCCTAAGTAACAAATGTTATGTAAATAAAAACACACACAAATAAATTATAGAGCTCCAGGCAAAAAATAGCTTCTACTATAGTACCATAAATTATAAAGACTGAAATTGCTACAGCCTATAACATTTTAAAACATAACTGTGCTGATAAATATGTGTGATAAGGCTAAGTCTTACTTATTTTCAGAGTAGAGTAAATCAGTTGATTTAAGTAAATGTAATTATAGAAGTAGAGTATAATGATGAAGTCATCAAAAAGTCACTGACTTTCTCACAGTCCTTTTATAATTACAAGAAAGAGGAATGTAAATAAAATCTGTGTAAGATGCTAAAAAAAAAAATATGGGGAACACAAAAGATACTGAACTCCCACACTTCCTTTGAGAACCTTTTTTTTCTAGCTACTTTTAAAAAAATCAATACATTCTTTTCGGAAGAAATAAGTCAATGATATCCCTTTATAAACTGTACATTTTATTCTAGATCATTTCCTGATGTGGAAATTTAGATTAAATATAAAGTCTATTTGCAAATATCACAAACACAGAACTTTACTTCGTGAAACGAAACAAAAAATCCAGTCCTTTCTGCCTAGATAAGAGGTTTCTCAAACTGTTTGCTGATTCATCAAAACAGAGTTAAGGCAAAATAAGAAGAAATTAAAGTTCTAGAGCATCAAAAATTGAGATTAAGATTCAACTTGTTACTGCTTTAAAGGAAAATATAAATTAATTAAACAATTTTAAAAACAAAATTCAAAATGCAGACTGTCACCCACTTTTCCCTAAGAGGCAATTACATCTGTTACAAATACCAATCACTTTGCTCCTGTATCTGCAGACAATTAGCATAGTAGCAACTGCTTGGTGCAGTAAATGTCTCTCAGAAATCTTTAGGAAAGGCAGAACTGATAAAAAACAGTGACATTTCCCAGTTTGCATTCTGAAGTTCTTCTTTTGATTTTCTCTCAGACAATTTCCTTCAGGTTAATTATCTGTCGGTCTGAAACGACCTCCTCTCCTAGCCAAAAGGTCTCACTTCACCTTCTACAGATCCTGTTAGAGCTAGGATGTCTATATTTTTATTGTATCGTTAATCCTCAAGTATCACACCTCAGCAAGCAAATCGTCTTTGGTTAAGGGCATTTAATTAAAATTCTTATGACCCAATATGAATAGTACCACGTTTCTTTTCCTTGATACTTCTCTAATGGCACCAGACATTTTATTGTTGAAATCCCCATCATTTTTCCTTGTGGAGCCCTCATATCCAGACCTTGAAGCTTCTCCATATTCTAGATCTCCATCTGTGCTTGTATTTATCATCCTTACTGCCTAAGACTTAATTTTCCAACTTCCATAATACATTATTTTTCTTCTCATTCCTTCCAGCTCAGTTGCACTTGAAACTCAGCTCCCCACAACTCCTCTTTCAGTATGTATCCTCAAATCCCCCACATCTATGTTTCTTCTTTCTTTCAAAGCTTTCTTTCAAAGTCACATCTCTACTTTCATCTCCTCCTACACTCTTTAGCTCTGGCAAATCTGTGCTTCTCACCACCTTTCATGTATATTCCTTAATTTCTACCACCCAATTTGTCTGGAACAAAGTCAATTATTTACCAAATTCTATCCCTCTCCTTCTTCATCTGCAAAATAAAAACTTCACCATTACGAGAAATATAAGCTGTTCAGGTTAGTGTGGGTACATAGTATGGGTCTACCTTGCTTTACCCATAACATGCTATTGAATTTTGGATAAGTATCTACAGCTGATGTGGTCTTAAATAGGGTAAATCATAGTCATAGAATGACTTCGGTTGGAACAGATCTTAAAAATCATCCAGTTCCAACTTCTCTGCCGTGGAAAGCTTTGCTGCTCACTAGATCAGGCTGCCCATGGCCCAAACCAACCAGGCCTTGAGCACCTGTGGTGATGGAGCATCCACAGCTTCTGGGCAGCCTGTGCCAATACCTCACCATATTCTGAATACAGAATTTCCTGATAACATGTTACCTAAATTTTCATTATTTTAATTTAAAACCTTTCCCTTTTGTCCTATCACTGTCAGACTGGGTAAAAAGTCAGTCTCTCGTTTATAAAAGCTCCCTTTATATATGGAAAAGCTGCAATGACGTCTCCCCAAAGCCTTCTCTTCTCCATACTGAACAAACCCAACACCTAAATTACGAAGTCTTTTTCTCAGAAATTGTAATTTTGGGAATAAAATCTTATATAAGAAGAAATGATCAACACTGACTTAAAGTGCATGTGTAGGGTCCCTGAAATCCTTTTCAAAATTTAGAAGCAGATAAACTGAAAATTGACTTTCACATAATCTCTTATCACAGATAATATTTTTACCCACTCATATTTGTAAAAATGAACATATAATCATCCCTAATAATTTACCATTGGAGAAACAAAAGAATGCTTTAGGTATTCCAAAGTCATTGAACACATGATATTTGGTAGATTTTTGAAGCTTTCTGCAGTCATCATGCATGTGGTAATACCAAGAAGCTGTCCTAAGGGTTTGACATTAGTTCAAATCTCAGAGCTTTGATTGCCATCCAGACAAAAAGCGTTTTGTAAGCATGCCAAATTAATAAAAATGCCTCCTTGATACAGTTCACCTGGCCTTGCATTACCTGTCTATTCCAATTCACAGCAGAAGAACAATGCAATTCCACAATTCAGAAGTCATTTCACTCCTGTTGGGAACACTCGTTTATCTACACTACGTAAAAACCATGAAAGTAGAGTAACAAATAGCTCCTCTGCCATAATGTAAGCTTATCTATGCAGGTAGTAGTTTGTTTTCTACTAGGTCTAGCTGTAATCAGATTGTAGATTCCATATATCTCATCAATGAGTCCAAATTTTTCCTTCTAACTATTACATTTTAACATTTCATATTAACATAACATAAACTCACTTGCAGATTTTGCACCAGAACAGTTTTATTTATTCATTTATTTAAGTCAAGAATGTTTTCTAGAAAGCACGTATTTTAATGACAGTCCTTATGTCTTAAGACGTATCTCATTATTTACTATTAAGAAAAATGAATAGTATGTGAAAATGGAAATACATAAAAACACATAAGGACCATCTATCTTTAAAAGGAAGCAAAGGAGACTAAGTCAATAAATAATAGGCTAACACTGGACAATCTAAAAATATGTCTGCAGAAGAAATCAGTTCAAAGGCAATGTGGTTTGTTGGTTTACTTTAGAGAAGGGAGAAGAGAACTAAATTTTAAAGACAGAGAAAATCTCACACCATAAAGTCCATCAAAATTAAAATATTGGCTGAACCTAGATGTGCCATTGATAACTTCATTTCATGAGTACATTAAGTATCTAAATCATTAGTGTATAACACAACTACCAGAACCTCAAACCCCAAAATTTTGCAATGTCCTCATCCTTAAAACCACCGGCTCCGAAGAGAGAAAGAACAGAAACCATGGTGAAGCACTCTCAGAACTGCAACTGAATCAAAATCACTTCCAGAACCAAAGGCCTTGATACTACACTGCACATTGTCAGTATATCATATACATTCTTGAGCTTTTATAACTACGTGTAGCCACTCCGCTCAGTCAGATGCCTTTTCCAATACATTTTACAAATCAGATAGCTGATTGCAACTCCATCATCTCCGCAGAAAATCTGACCTAGTATCAAGCAAGTTTCTTTGACTAAAGAAAAAGAAAGAAAGAAAGAAAGAAAGAAAGAAAGAAAGAAAGAAAGAAAGAAAGAAAGAAAGAAAGAAAGAAA
>JAOWBP010002978.1:7974543-7992712 GCA_028571105.1 Tragopan temminckii
TTCAGCACACTATCACCGCATCTCTAAGAATTCCTCAGGCTCCCTGAAATTCATCAGAGATTAATTGCCCTTATATTTGAGCTGTGTGCCTTTGAAATGAGCATTAAGAACTTATTTATCTCACACACCAAAAGTTGCATTCCAAGTCTTACAAAGCTCATAAGGTGTTTAGTTTGTATCGTGCTGTGCATCGTGCTGTGATATGATATGGAATGATGTCATCCACCTTTAAGCACACTTGTCCTTACATTTTTCCTGGGGAAAAGCAAACTAATCTTTGCTTTCTATTCTTTAGTGTTAAATTCACCCTGTTCAAAGTTTTATTTAGCCTGGATAGTCTCTCAAGTTCCTATCCACTCTTCACATTTCTGAATTGATTTTCCATATCCCAATTCATTCTTCTCTCAAAGTATACAGATACAAGATACCTCATTGATTGTTTTCAATATCTAACAGGTGATGTGTTATGTCTGAATTATCCTGATGCCAGACATCAAGCCTTACCCAGAGTTTCCTTTAAGCTCCTGACGTTATTCTATTAGTATTTGCAAATGGTATTACCTTACAGAAATGTTACTCTTTCAAGTTACCTTTGCTTTTCTGCAGCACAGCAGCAGCAGTGGCTCACTATATCTCCTATTCTTGCACATACTTTGCAATGATGAGAAATCTGAACAGCACTTAAGGAACCAGACATTCCCATCTAAAAATATAACAGGAAGAAAATTATGTAAAAATAGGAAGAAATTTCTGTGCTGCATATGCACTAAGCAAAGGTAAGAAATACTTGTCCTTCGTACTGGGTGTTGATGGCAATAGGAGAACTATAGGTTTGAGGTATCTTCGTTTTTACAAGAACTTGAAAACTGGTAGGCTGTGCAGTGAAGAAAAAATACATGGAAGTATTTTAGGCCTCAGCAAATGTGTTAAGAGTAGTTTGACCAACCTGGTCTGATCAGGTTTGCAACAAAAACTGAGGGGGTGACGTGATGACAGTGTTAATGTACCTTTTCAGAGAGAAAATACAAGTTAATAAAAAGCCCTTCAGCCTAGCTGAGGAAGAGCTAATGGCTACAGGTTGACGGCAGACAAATTCAAATGAGATGTAATAAAAATAAGTCACAACAATTGTCCACTCAAACAAACAACACCCTGCCAATTTCTGAAGTTGTAGCTGAAGGCTGAATGGCTTCCTGAAAAACATGCTTTCATCAAGCAAATGTATTAAGTTTCAGGCTCTGCTAACTGTGCAGAATCCCTTGCACAACGTTAGAATGTCAGAGCAGATGATCAAACTGTGCTTCAAAACGCAGTAGACCACGATCTTCAGAATGATACAGACAGCCATTCTAACAACGTCTTGCTTTTATAACTCTATGCCTTTTTGGCATTTACTTTTGAAAAAGAAACTCTGTGAAACAGGCTTTTAACCCAGTGGTTTGTTACTCACAATATTAATTTCCCTAAAGATAGAAGAGGTAAAAGGCAGGTGAAAGTTACATTAAATGAGAAGGGAAGGGGGAAGGGGAAAAGAAACGTGCTGCTTCAAATAGCATTTAACATGAAGAGAGAAAAAAAAGGGGGGAAAGAAACACAAACACCAGAGCTGGAAGTATTAAAAGCACTCTCTGAAACCTCAGTGATGACAGTTTGAAGAAAGCAGCTTTTATGTGCTACTGAGCCCACCTCTACAATGTCTTTTAAATGCAACTGTTTACCCAGAAAATATAAGCAAGGGCCAGAATCTCGTCTAGAAGAGGCACCTTTTGATTGCAGACACTGAACTGAATCCTTAACTAATAAATTGTTCCACACCTTTGTCTGAAACAAGAAAAGCAAAGGTCTGCATTTTCTCACAAGAATGCACAAGCCCCCTCAAAAGCAATATGGTTTTCTACATCTAAGTCTCAGTATTTGTTGACTTAAAGAGTTTGTATGAATGACAATGCACATCACTGGTTTGTGACTTCTGTCATCTGTGCTACTGAGTGTACCTTGACTCAGATCAAAGTTGAAAGCTTCTAAAAAGATACACAAACCACAATGTGACAAATAGCATGCTTTGTTTGACACAGCAAACAAGAAATTACTTTCATCAGCCCAGGAAAAGAATCCTGTGTTTTCAGTGCTAATTCTGAAGACCGCAGTGATGGAACCAGGGCTTTACTTCATTCTCAAGGAATGAGAACCTCTTACAAGACAAACAGAGAGGAAGAGACATTATCAGTGCATTAAAAGCTGGCCATTGTATGAATTTGAGAGTTGTATGTAGTAGACATTTGCAGAAAAATCAGCTTTTACCTAATTAAACTGATTTCCCACAAAATGGGAATTGTCTATGTTAAGCAAACATTCATCTACTAACTGGAAATTACAGATCAGAACATAAACAGCACTTCACAGATGCTTCCAAAACTGAGCGCACATTCACAGCATTCCTCATTCTAATCACACACACAGTTAATAAAGACAGCCGACAGAAATACAGCATAACAGGTGCTCGATATTACCAAAGTCCTTCTCAGTGTATTCTGATAAAACATCCGAGAGGCTTTTATAAATAAAAAGCACTACAGTTCTATAAATCCTCACCAGCATGTGCACTACTGCGGTGCAAAAGTTTTCACTCTGCCACACGTTCAATAGAAATGAAAGGTCATGCATGAAATCACATCTGGCTTGGGATCTCATTTGTTCCCATACGGTACATACACAAATTTTCCTTTAAATTAAGCTCTTCCTCCCTGAGAAGGAAATAATATTTACTTAACAGAACGGGTTCTGAATTCAACTATAAACCAATGACAGCCTTCTCATTTACTTGAAAGGGCTTTAAACGAGAGCTAATAACATCTCTACTACCCTTAAAACCTACAGCTACACAGCCTTCCCCCAGAGCTGGAAGCACACGCCTGGAAGTTAGCAGAAACTGGCAGGAAGGGCAGAAATAAACCCAGAGCACAGCAATGAGAATACACAGTGTCTGTGCGTATGTGCGTGCACAAAAATACTTGTGCATGGGTTTATATGTGCATTTAGTATGTATGCAGACAGATAGTAAATGAGGTAAAACTTCACCAGCTTGAGAAAAAAGAGCAGCTCCTGTACTTTTATAATTGGGGATGACTGAGGTAGTTCTCTTATAAAAACACGCACAAACACATTTTTAACTGGGCAGCTACAAAGCAGTGTGACACCATGTTCCTTGCTGAGTTACAAGCATGGCTCTCATGTGCACGTTGTTCAAAACTTGCCTTCCTCAGCCAGCAGAATTATTTCAGGCAGGGACTCCTACTCAGTGCATTCCACCTCGGCTTGCGTCATTTCTGACAGCACCGTGCTCAGTTTTTAGAAGAATTACTGGCATATACACATTCAACAGCATAAATATCCTCTTTCCCAGTGGGAAAAAAAGATAATCTATGTACATCAAGGCATAAAAGTCATTCCCCATCCTATTCAACATTCACACCCTGGTGCTTGGCTGGGAGACAACAACACATCCCAACACTGCTGTAACACTGCTATGTAACAGCCCTTCCAGGCAGAAGCTCACTAAAGATTCACCTGAGTACAGCATTCACCTTTTCTTGCTTCTCACAAACACCTTATCTGCTTCTTCTTTATTTAATCAAGTCAATATGTATTTTTATAACACATTCTTTTAAATCTGCCTCTTCAGTGTAGACCGATTTGAAATACCTTCCATGAAAGCGAGGCGCTCCTTTCAAACATTATACCTTCTTAACGCTCCCCCAACGTAACAAAGCATTGAAACACGCTGCAGACAGCATCATGATATAAAGCCCAGGTTTCAGTCTTGATTGCAGTGACTGTAAAAGGAAGTTTACTCCAAACCTTTGCCCTGGCATTGCTGTCACATTTATCCAACCTATTCAAGCTATCAGCTCTTCCTGAAAAGTTCTTCTCATCCCATTGATGCCAGGCCACCTGCCTCTGCTAATTAGTAGCACCCAGCTCAGGTGCAGCTCTACAAGAAGAAAATGGACCAGCTGCTCTGCTGCAAGACCAGAACCTGCTGAACCTATGCCTTCCTCCTTCACAAAGGCTTTATAACTCATTACACCATGCGGTATCTCATGCGAGTGCTGCTCACCTGTAGCTAAAACTTCCATTTTCCGTAAATCTTCCTGAAAGAATTCTCCAATCTCATGATTTCAGCACTATTTAAAAACACAACTACATTTTCAAATAATACACATAGATAAAAACAGATATCATCCATCGCTTATTAGTCACCTTTAGAGCAGGCAGCACGTTCATTATGTTAATGTCCTTCGAGCGTTTAAAGCAACCTTCTGCATTTTAAGCGGAGGCTCTCAGTAAAAGGTGGCACTTAATAAGAAATGGCAATTACTGAGGCATGCTGCTCTCCAGAAGACTGCAGTATGAATTTTAATTTATTTCTGGCCACGTATCAGCTGGGGCTAATGCAAACATTTCAGTTTAGAAGCAGCAGAAAGTACAGTAACAGCACAAACCAAAATAAGAGATGACACTAATCTTCTCTGAGTTTCAATTAAGGCCCAGCACCTTTGGATTAAAGGCTTATTTTAATGAAAAGCCTTAATTAAGCATACATGTGTATAAAATCACCTTAATGAGGTATGACAGAAATGGAAAAGAAAGCAACCTCTCTGCTTATTAGCAACTTTGGGAAACTCAGTAAAGGATTCAGGGAAGAAAAAAGAAAAGCAATACAGAAAAGCTACAAGAATGCCAGACTAAGTTCAAGGATGATGAGCAGTGAAGCTAAAAGAAGTACAGGAGAGAAGCGTTTTTCAGTGTTTTTGTTTTAAAATTGATGCATAGCTAATGATTTTTCTACAATACAACGGATTTATTTTGCAGCTATTACAGCATTCACACTTCCACATAAATTTTAGACAGCACAAAAACAAGTTTTGTACTTCATTTGCTTGGTAAAAAATTATTACTAAAAATATCTTTAAAAGCATATATTATAAAATCTCCCTTTATGATATTACTGAGTCAGGTTGGGTGTCAGGCAAACTTACAGCTCACTTTAAAAACTGTTATTTTATCTTTCTGCCCTCAGAAACAAAGGGTGATTTCATGTCATTATAGCCACTTCAGATGTTTTTTACATCTTCCCTTGCACTACAGAGGTATTCTCATTTGCAGATTTGAATTCAAAGTAATTACTTATAATTACAGAGAAGAAATGCATCCAGTGGATTAATCACTCCATTTATATTCTGCTCAAAGGATTATTCTCAGGACAACATCACTCCTTTCTCTTGGAAAATGTCACTTCTGCAAGAAAATGATTTTTTTTAGGTCAGTAGTTGAGAAGGACTTTGAATGCTATTTAAACCCAAAAGATTATTAAAATGGCACACCTGGATTTAAGACAGCATCTGTGCCTGTCCTCTGCTTGGGATATAGAGGATCTGCAAGTGAGAATGCCAAGGGAAAGAGCCAGTCAAAGCCTATATTCATACTATAGGCTAAAAGTGTCTTTGCACTTCATCTCTCTGGGCTAGAGAGATGGACACCAGTGGTTATCACAAAGTGCTTCTGGCTCAGGTTAGGCCCAAAGCCTGAAAAGTCCCAGCAGGAGATGTGTCCCCTTGAGCCACCACTTCTTGCCGGGACTGAGGACCAGGTGACAGGGGTCTTTGGTTTCACCTTTGTGGATACAGCTCATCTCTTCTCTTTGTATATGTTATTTTTTTAATAACTCTATAGATTTGCCAAAAATGCAAGTCACGCAAAATGGCAATCACGTTCCTTCTCTCAAAGCCACCAGTGCGTAACTTCAAATGGGATAGCCTTGTTTTGGTTAACAGGAGAAAATGTGAGTCCTTCTCCTCACCCAGCAAGAGAGACAGCCACAACAGCCACGCTATCCAACTTAATGGTGTTTTTCAGGCTGGAGCAACTGGCGATTGAATTTATCCTCATTAGATCATAGATAAACACCCCGCTGGTGCTAACACAGCACTGACAGCAGAACACTTGGCTGAAGGCTGTGCATTCCCAGCACTCCAGGTTCTCCGCCCCACCCGGGCCTTTCGTTGCCAGGCATTTCTGGCAACGTTTCTGTTCCTAGAGCCAACTGACTTCTGTAGATCTGTCTGGAGACGATCGATGGAGCATCACCATTTTTACAAGGTATGACTGCATATCTTTGAAAGAAGGCAGGAGGGTGGGGAGAACTGTAGGAGCAGGCAGATAAACCCATTACCTGCATAAAAATAATATATTCCTGCCGCTCCAAAAATAACGCCTCCTATGTATTTCCCTGGAAGATAAAACAAAGAGCACAATATCACTGTTTGATAGAGCAAATTCTCATCTGCAAAACACTAATTTTCAGCATAGTCACCACCATCAGCTGTGCGCTTCTACCAGCAATGAACAAGACCCTGTATGCCACGCTCGTGAAAATCTGCATGGCCATCCAGAGCATGGCTTGTCTTTCACACTGCTGTTGTCACTGTTGAAATCAGCATCCACCCGCCTCACTGTTCTGACACCCACTGTTTGGTCTCCATAAACGTCCAGCAAGGGTTAATGAATGTCAATGGCTGCAATTTTTTTTCCTCCTGGAGGAATTCAGTGACTCAGCTTTTCTTCATACTCATTTCTGTGTCAGATGCCATAGTGTCAGGCTGCCATCTGTCACAAAGCGAAAAAAACAGAATATTGGCAGGAAGGTTCAACCTCTACTGCCATATCACCAACATCCACCTCTGATGTTCTGGGCCAACAAATTAAAATAGGAGGCATTACTTTCAGAGCATCTCTCGTATTTAGTGTTCTGGAAAACCACGTTACCCTTGGGATTGTTTTTAATCGAAATTAAATGTGCTTGGGCACGCCAGACTTTTATAGTCCATGATGAGTTTATTGCATACAATAATTACGGACTCCGTAATTAAAACTGAAAAATTACTGCTATTTTATTTAATATGAACAACAAATCAAAGATATCATTTTACTTTTTGTATGTTAAAACTGGGATGTGTCAGAAGCATCAATCTTAGACTTCATGTCGCTGTAATTGTATGTTAGGCTTCAAGTAAGCGAGTTGCGTGTGGATAAAAGCCTTTGACAAGTCAAACACTTTGGCTAAGATTTCTTTTAATTTAGTATCACATATATCTTTTTAGATCATTTGCAATAATAATTATGGAAACTTTTTTTCCTTGCTAGGGCCTCGCCTCTGAACGAGAGGGGATAGCAGTTTCTGCAGTTGCTTTGCAGGATCATATAATACACAGTCATCAGCTCCAAGGTCTATCGTTAGCAGATCCTTTTAAGTCAAGGTCAAGGAACATCAGGAACATTTACAGACTTGTGAACAAAGACACGGTCAAAGCAGTGGTAGATACTGGGCTACAAAAAAAGAGCACTCGCCAGAAGAATAAAGAAGATGTGGAAAAGGAGTATGTTCTTGATCCCAATCCTCCACGGCTAACCTTAGGTAAACTTCTTTATATTCTCATTTGTGATTTTTTTTGTCTTTATTTACAATACTTACAATGAGGTATCTAGACTTTCTATTGACTAAGGTAATTCAGTGCTAAACACCATAAGTTCTTATTTTTAAATTTGTCGGTATCCAACCATTTGGGCCATCGTGTGAAGGGTCATTTAAGCAGTGAAATTGTCATCAGTGGCTTGAATACGACGTCAGAAATATATTAGGACTTATTCTTCTTATGACAGTGAATGTAAAAAAGAAAAAAAGAAAAAAGAAAAAAAACTAGAGCATCTTGAGGAAGAATTCTTCATTAAAGGGCAGGAAGTCTTATCCACCATTTTAATATGCTTTGCATATTGACTACTGTAACTTTCCTTACCTTATATTCTCATCTTAAGCTAGGATACCGTGTTTATTTTGAAAATTGCAGTATGAATAAGATGATTTTATGTCTTTTTGAAATGGTTTCTTTTATTCCTTATTCAGTAAAAAGACACTTGCGCTGTGTGAAATGTATTCTGTTAATATATACCCACCTTTACTCAAAGTTAAAAAGGTTTGTTTTTACTGTGGTCCTGGGGCTAAATCCAGGAAGAATTAACACCTGTAGCTAAATACCTTTTTCAAATTTAGAAACAAACATGCAACAAGATAAAAGTCACAGATGTGAGGGCTTGGAATGATGCCTGGTGAGAAAACTCACTTTTAAATAGTATTATAATAACGCAGTTGTACAGCAGTGACAGATAATACTGCTTTAAAAAAAAAAAAAAACAGAAATCCATGAAGCGTCTCAGCAGAGCAGGACTCCAAATGTGCTTCCTAGCAATCAGTTTCCATTCTTTGCCTCCCTTTAAGTGTTTCTACGCTATTCTTGCCTTGATCATCTCACCTCCATCCTTTTGGTTGTCTTCATTAGTCTTTTCTTAGAGTCTTGCAGCTCCACAATTTTCGGTTTTAAATGTAATGAATTTCATCATTGTTAATAATTGTTTTATTTATTCTTTTTTATAAAAATGCCCTGAGGCCTCTCTGAAGATCATGTTGCCTTTGCTGGAGGAGCTGTCACAGTAGTCCAAGCTCTAAAGAGAACCATGTAAATCAATGAGGCTCCATACAAGCACAGGCATCTGCCTTTTGGAATCAGCGTGAGGTTGAGAGGGTAACTTAAGATAATACACAATAAGTGAGTGTAGCAAGCGTTTGGACAAAGGTAGTAAGACAAGGTGATTATTAGCATGTTTGCTTGGTTATACTTCTAAAGATGGGAGGGTTTTTTTCTTTGGTTCCGTTTGAAGAGGAATTTGAAAGAGGAGAGGATTCCGGGGGCAAAGCCAGCAGAGAGCTACTGGGGTTAACGCAAATACAAATAATGAGTGATTCTGGAAGCTAAAGGTTGTGGTGAAAAAATGCAGACCAAGTGTGAGCATGTTCTCTGCAACTATAAGGCAAAGTATTTTCTCCTTAAATCCCAGCACTGACTGAGAGATCCTATATGAATGTTTGTGCAACTGATTCCAAAGAATGTGCTGAAAGGTTTTAAGAAGTCATTGCCATTGTGTCTGTGTTGGCTTATTAGTATTTTCACCTGTAATCTCTCATTAATGTGTAATGCTTGTGTCAGACTTTCTCTTTTTAAGAACTCTGTGTTTTAAACCTTTAAGTTGTGAAGCAACTTTGAAAATGTAATTTAATGCGTTTTTTTCTTCTTGAGTTTGTAGGTAATCAAACAACCTCCGAGGGTTTGGTCATTAGATTTTTCTCAACGGGGGCTTGTGTCCTAAAAGCTAATTATAAGGGCTTAGAGGTTATTGTTTGTAATTACTTTGCTGATGTTCGTTTTAGGATAAATAACTCAGTTGTAAAGTGAATGTGTCAGTAAGCAGGTTGGGCTTCTGAACAGCGCGTAAGGATGAAAACTCTTGGATCTCTTGAGCTGTGATAAATGTAGGCTTTTGTTACTTACGTTTATTCCAAGTGCTGCTTCAAAAATATCTTCACAGAGCCTTTTACATCAATCACATATCACTTCTTCTGTGTCCTGCTGCCAGTTTTCCTTCATCAACTGTGTTGTGTAAAAGCTTTCCTTCTAAACACCTGTGTAACCTGTCCCTCAAAAATATCCCATCTGGTTTATATTACTTAGAAGTTAAGTTTTGCCTCCAATCTTTTCCTATTTGGCAACTTTAATCATCTTTTTGTGGATGTTTTTAATAAGTTTTCTTTAATTTTTTTATTTTTTTTTCACTCCGGCCATGTACAAAAGGCTTCCCCAGTGCCATCCCATTGTCTTCCCTATAACAGTTTCTGACTACAGTGACTGGAAGAAAATAAAGGGTAGGCATTTTTATTCTGTAATACCGTCTTCCATGCTGTGACTGGTTTGCTGTGTATCCAGATTCTGTCATCGTAAAGACTATCCACATTTGTCTGTTGGACCATCCAGATAGGATCCTCTTTTCTTACTCATCCACTGATACTCTTAGATACTGTGGTCAGGTGAAACTTGATTTTTATTGTTGGTAAAGATAAGATATGAAATCAGATTTGTTGGGTGTCTTTGAAGGATGTTCTCTGCTATAGGGAAGCTTTATGCCAAGAGTTTGGTTGGATCTGCTCTGTGGTACAACTGAGAGTTGGCCCTTTCCCACTTAGAACCAAAGCTCTCTACTCGGCATCATTGCTTTGCATTTACCTATCTAATATACCTCTTCTTTTCTGATTTTAGCAAATATGACGGATGCCCCATCATGGACTCGTGTTAGGTTACTGCACATACCTCAGGCATTCTCCACTATCTTCATTCAGCCCATAGAAGTTTCCTCTGCTTTTCAAAATGACATAGATCTATTCTTTACTGTACCAACTAGCATCTTTCTTTTCCTGATCCTGGCCTATATCCCATAAGTGGGAGAAATACTGTATTTTCACAAATTCCTTCTCTGAAAAGAGAGATTTATTATGAACATTCAGCATGGTACTTCACAGTTATTGTCTGAGACTGCCTAGCTGAGCTGCCACAATGCCCCTGCAGCTGATGTCCTGTGACATCAGTTACTCTTTTGTTTCTTTTTTCTCCTTCTATTTTATCCATCGCAGTCTCATGTTACATTTCGGTATTTTACACCAGCAACTGTTTTTTATTATACCACTTTATTCATTTTTCTTTGTTTCAAGAATACAGAAACGTAAGGTTAAATAAACCTTTACAAACACATTCTAACAGATTTTGTTTGTACTGACACTTTGAAATTGTTATTGTGCATTGTTACATTGCATAGTTAATAATCCCCATCATAATATCTGTGAATAGGTATCGCATTCATATTACTTGGCAAATAGAAGCTTACATTTAAAAAATCCCTATATAAATCTTGTATCTAAAAGAAGTTCTGAAAATCAGTAAACAGCTAGCCAATATTAGGAAGTATGTTGCCTGCCAGTGGTTTGTGAGATGATAAATTTGTATGAAGCATTTGTATACAGTATTTTTAAATAAATGTATGATCAATGAACTTCACGAGGAGAACATCCATTATCTGCATCTGCCAGTGGGTTTTATCCAGTGATTTGTTATTCTTACTGTTTGCAGCTCAGAAATTAGGACTAGTCGAGCCCCCTTCCCTGCCGCTAACTGCTGAAGAATGGGCAAAAATAAAGCAGAGATCCATACAGCATGGAGATTCCATCCAGCCCTGTGCAATATGCAGGGAAGAGTTTGCACTTCAGCCTCAGGTACGTGTGTAACTGTGGACTACACCACTGTATTTAACTACGATTTTCCAGAGTTACTCCTAAATGTCACTAGCTGGAGGTACAGAAGAAAGAACTGAGAGGTTCAACTTCAAGATGCCATTTAGTATTTAGCAGCTTTTAGTATTAAGTATTTAGTATTATTTATGTACTTAGTATTAAGATGCCATTTAGTATCTAGCAGTATATTGCTGTGTTGGTCAACTCTGATGTACTTTGCAGGTGGGATGGTAGAGAAAGGTTGGTAATGTTTGTTCACTGATGTGGTTATGACAGTAGTGGAAAAGGTAATCAACAGTTTTGCTTGATTTTTTCAAAGCAATTATAGGCTATATTTTGCTCCATTAGATATGAACTTTGGCTTTGTTAATCAAAATTATAAATACGCACTAATTAATCAATGTAAGTTATATTTTGTTTTCTTGCAAGTTTTATTACTTTGCAGTTTAATTCAGTAGCTATTTCCATTTGGAAAATGGAAGTAGGTGTGCTCCTAGTACTATTCAGTCTCTTAATTATGTGAGCCTTTCTTCAGATAACATTTTACCTTGGTGTCTTTATTCAATGCCACGCATGTAGAGTGAGCGCATCCATCGTGCTTTATTAGATCCTCTCATGTATCATCTTGCAAATGTGAAGCAAAAGGGATGAGTGACTGATTGGAGTGCTGCTCTCACAAACCCTAGATGGAAGGGTTTTGCTTCCCTCTACGTGAACATTAACTGTAGGTGTACAGTTGTCCAAAGACAGGGTGGGATGGATCTGGAAAAAGACCATTCTACCCTAGAAGTCTAAAGCTGGACAAGAGGAAGCAAAAGACAGCAGTCATTAAGAAGGTTACTTTAGATTTGGCACAAAAAGGGAAATGCCTCTGGAATTCTTTTTTTTTGTCCTCGGAATTTCTGTTAGCTTTCCTCCCTCAAGGGAAAAAAGCCACTGTATCTGAAAGCTTTCCCTTCAGCTGGCCGCTAGCCATTAATCCTTTTGTGTTTGCCAGCTCAATAGTGCACGCTACTTGTTCTGGTTTCCACTCCTTCCCCAATTTTCCCTTCCTCTAAGAGCCAACTGCTGTTTTTGTCCAACTCTATCTTTTGTCAGGATGGAGATCACCAACATTTGGTGGGAACTTAGGTCAGATAAAGGTGAAGTTTTCTTGTAGCCCGTGAACACGCTTTCTCTTTTCTTGCTGTTTTTTTCATCTTTTTGTGTATTTTGATGTGTTTTTTTTTAAATGTATGAAATGCTGCATTTGATTTGTATCACTTCTTGAACTTTTATGTTTTTATGGGGAAGGGGGGAGGGGAAAAAAATCACCTTTCATTTTAAATACTTGTTCCAGAATGTTTTGCTCTAGTTAAGAGCAGTGGCATCTCTCACTTTCTGCCACTCCATGTGTTGTTAACACTGAATTCACATATTGGTTTAAGCAGTAATTTATTAAGTAATTCCTACAGAAGACTGATATTATTTTTACCAGAAAGAATGCACTAGTCACAAGAAGAAAGTGATGAGCTTTCAGGCAGTCAGGATTTTCCTTGTTGTCAATATTTTTTACTCTTCAGCTTTTAGAATGGATTAAAGATAGTTTTCTCTGTTTTTTTTCTTTGTAAAACAGGTGTTGCTTTCATGTTCCCATGTATTCCATAAAGTGAGTATGTTTTTATTTAACAGTTCAGGCATATAGGATGTGTTTTAAGTTACTTAAGTGAATATCTCAATGACTTAATGTAACCATCTTGAAAAGGAACTTTAATTCCAGTTTCTTAAGATAAGAAGTATAATTTAAAGCTATTGAATGATGAGGTTCTTTATTCCGTTGTATTGTCTTTTTAAAACTTTATGGGAAAACATAGTTTGTAATTGAGTTACATATACCAAACAAGAACAGCCTAGCTAAAACAAATAATAATGATGAGAATATATATAGATTTACAATATTTTCAGCATTTTAGTTATAAAAATATGTCTTTTGTATGGTGTTCATGGGTTGCCGAATAAACATTTTTTACATTCTGTAATCTAACCTCTTTCATCCTTTCCAGTGGTATCAAATACATAGTAGATAATTGCAATTATTTTTTCAGGCATGTCTGAAAGCCTTTGAAAAATTTACTGGCAAAAAGTCTTGTCCTATGTGCAGGAAAATTCAGTATCAGACCAGAGTGATACATGACGGGGCCCGCTTGTATAGAATAAAGTGTGCAATCAGGTAAGCAGCCTTGCTTCTGCTAGAGGTGCCATCACTGGGCAATATTTATTTCTAAATAATATTCTGAATTAAAACTTTAATGAGAAACTAAATAGAAGAAATGAAGAGTAAAATAATGTAAATTTAAGCTTCCTCTTGAGCAATCTTGTTTCTTACAGAATTCAAGCCTCCTGGAGGGGATACGTTGTTAGAAAATGGTATAAAAACTTGAGAAAAACAGTGCCTCCTAAAGACAGCAAGCTAAGAAAACAGTTTTTTGAGGAAAAGGTATGTTTCATTTGCTTCTTTGGTCCATTCTTTGATCTGATTCAGCTCCCTTGAGTCTAAACTCTTGAGTGTCAGCTCTCCACCTTTTCATTTATTCCTTGTCACTTATATCAAGCAAGCAGCATTGGAAACACTCTGTTAGTCTCCCCATCCCACCCTATTTTCAATGTAAAAGTAGGGAAAATAATTTAGATTCTTAAGGCCTACCTTAATATGTAATATACTATATGTTGTTCTGTATGTACAACAAGGCTTTTTGTGAGACTCTGTATTTCCTTCCTCTTTGTGACTACGCACAGTAATCTGTTTTCTATGAGGGGGTATGGTTTATTAAGAGGAGAAATTAATTAATCCATAAACAATCATGACTTCTTTGCATTGTCATTGTTTCTTCACATGGCACTGAACTGGGTAGCTCCATTCTGTGGATTTGCTCTTCTCCAGCTTTTGCTCTAACCCAACTCAGCACTGGAGGTGGATTGGATGGAGGGTGCTTAATTTATGGTTGGAAGAAGTGAATAAATACTTCAGTAGACTGTGACTGTCCTCAAGTATCATGATGAGAACAGACAACAGAAACAGATTTTTCTGCATGGACGACTTTGGGAACAAAAGTTCTCTGTCTCTTTCCCAACAAGGCTACATACTTTCGGTGGGCTCAGAATACCATCCTTAGTTACATACCTTGTCTCAGTAAACGGAAGCTGAAGAACATTTCTAGATATGCTGAAAGTTCCAGCTGAGCATCACCTGTTAAAATTGCTCTCAGCTGAGTACAGATGTGTACAGTAGCTGTCACTAAACTACCCACGGAGTGTTAGCTTGTAGAGCCCCTATCTTAGAGAACTTCTTTTTAGGGGTAAACAAACTGATAAAACTGCTTACATTTCATCAGATGATTGTAAACCATAGGATCATCTTTAACATAGATTTCATGTATCATTCACAGCACTGGGAAATCATTCTTGTACATAACATTTCAGGATTTGTAGGGAACAAAATGGGCGCTGCTTTTTCACTTTTGCTTAAGAATAAATTTATAAAGTTGTCACACATGGATTCATAGAATCATAGAATCATAGAATGGCCTGGTTTGAAACGGACCACAATGATCATCTAGTTCCAACCCTCCTGCTATGTGCAGGGTCACAACCACCAGACCAGGCTGCCCAGAGCCACATCCAGCCTGGCCCTGAATGCCTCCAGGGATGGGGCATCCACAGCCTCCATTTAAACCTGGAATAGCTAGGTTTAAATGAATTTGGTGCCAATTATGATTAAAGGATATATACCAGATGACAGATGAGTTTTCCTGGAGTTAGCTCTTACACATTTAAGTGCTGGTCAAAGAAAAAACTGAAAAAATTTTTCACAAGAATCTATCCATTTCCAGACGCTAAAAAGCTTTTCTAAAATAAGTTTTGCCTCAAAAAAATTGTGGCGCTTTTAAAATGTCACTTCCTAAATGTTAGCATAATCAAACAGCACCTCAAGTGGAAAAAAAAAATCAAATTTTTAATAATCCTGTCTCTTCTGGAAGAATCACAAAGGTTAAATGCCAAGTTTCACGCTCTTAGATAAATATCACAAAATAAAAAATGAAGTCTGAAATATTAGTACTTATTTTGGTGTGATATGGTAGCCCTTATTACACCTATGATTAAAATTTCTAATAACTCAGATCAAAGGAGATACAAAAGGTCAGAAACCAAAGCGTGCTACTTTTTAGCACTGCTGCACGCAGAAACAGGGCGTTGCTTCAGCATATGAGGTAGCAAATTTCTTTGATCCTATCCATAAATGTCACTTGTGCACGTCATTTAATTGAGGCATAGCCTTTTATTGGTGCAGTTAAATCTTTTCAAATGCATTACATTATCTCCAGCTTTGCTAAATGTGTTGACCGTTGTTTAGGAAGCTGGGTAAGTCACTGTGAGGTGGGGTGGCTGACTTTAGGTTCGTTCTCCCCCTCTACGTGATTTCTCCCAACGATTTTAATTTAAATCTCACCAAACAGTATAATGGTCCTAAAATTTGTTTAGTCGTTTGACTTCCTTTATCACATGGAGATGGTAAACATTCTGTTGCTAACTTGAAGTGGCTCCAAGCAGCCAAACGAGGAGGATATTAAACCAGTAAAAGCTTATCAACTGATTCATTGATATGCTGTAAATTCCAGCCTTTTCATTTTACTTTTGAGGGTTGCCATAAGTCAACACATTAGTAAGCAATTTGCTGACACTGGATCACTTTAAAAGGCTTCCCTGTGGACAAAGTTCATGCCGGTGCTTTGTTTCATCGTTTTGTTTTATCATAGCCTTGTGCTGCCCTGCAGATGACTGAAGCAGTTTTGCATACCAACAGAATATTTCAAATCCTCTGCTTGTGCTTTGCTATTCATGTTTTAAGAAGTAACAGACGAAATAGAGGTATGGCGTTTTCAGAAATAAATTCAGTTAGTTTCAGATCTGGAAAAAAAATGACTGGGTGTTACACAGCAGAATTTAATATTTAAATCCTAGAGCATATTAACGTAAGGTTAACAAATGATATGAAGTGCTCATTACTTTCTGTTTATTTTGATAGTATAGGTTTGCCAGTTAACATAAATTTGGGGTTATAATTTAGTTAAAATTTTTTCCTTGTTAACCCTAGGCTTAATTTGCTGATTGATGGGGTATGGGTTGGGTCAGGACATGCTGCAGGAAATACAGGAGCAGCTCAAAGCTGATAGTGTCTTAGCAGCAGGGAACTTAATAGAGTGGCATCCTCTAAGGCAGGAAAAGAATTTTCCTCTCCCTCCTTTACAGTGTCTGCGCAAAGGAGCTCGTGAGGGGACTCTCAGGATCGCTTAGTGAAATGGGGTAGAGAAGCACAAGTGCACGCTCAGGGAAGAAATTGAGCTTCTCCCTGCTGAGGGAAAAGGAACAAACAGCGCAGCACAGGAAGAAAGGGGACACTACTCACTTTAATGCAGCTCCAGCCGCTTTTTCTGCCTGCCACTTTCAGCTCTCGTTGGTTAATTTCACCCAGCAGTCGATCTAATCATCCCACGGTGCACAGAGACAGGCCGGGTCCTGGAACTGGCTGCATGCTGATTACGCTGCTCTCAGATTCACAGAAATAGACACTGGCTCAGGGATGAGTTAAAATGTAGCTGTTTTTCCCCAAGTTTTGGGTCCTGAGAGGCTCACAGAGAAAGTTAGAGCATCTTCGTGGCTGCTCTAGCTTTCAGTTACATTGCCCTAGCTTTCTTACAAAAACAGTTCAGGTACGTTCATGTTTGGTGCTGGCATAAATGAAGATGGAGCATAAATCAGGATATAAAGTATTTTCATCTGGATCAACTTCTACTTGATGCAGACCAGAAACTGGGAATTATGTAAGGTTTAGGTGTAATCCTAGGCCAGGTTGGATGGGGCCCTGGGTAGCCTGCTCCAGTATTAGATATGGAGGTTGGCGGGGGAGAGGGGTTGAGCTTGATGACCCTTGAGGTCCCTTCCAACCCAAGTCATTCTATGATTCTATGATCTTATCCTATACCTTCTGAAGTCTGGTTTTAAAATGAAGTCAGAGAGTGCAGTTAATGTCACCGTGTGGAGCAGGTCCGGTTTTAGAACTTAGGTGACAGCAGTTCAGATTAACCAGTGACATTCCTAGTAATCTTCACTGAATATAGATTTACAACAAACCATTAAAGATATGCGGCACTTTAATCAGCTTATTTTGTGTCTCAGTTATCATTTGGGATTGTTCGGAAACCCCACAGTGTAAATACTGGAAAAGGCCCGCAGTGGGATTTTTGTTTGTTTCTTCCTGCACACATACCACTAAAAGTCACTGTTGGCATGAGATAGAATTTTTTTCTTTCTTGTCAGTGAGCAATCATAGAGGAAGCACAGGAACATCCATCCAATCTTTGCCAGATATAAAATGTCTCCTACAAAGTACAGAAAGTTCTGCTGCTTTTCAAATCATGTTGTGATTTAAATACACTCCACAGGACGCCTCAGAAGGATTTTGTTTTTAGTTAGCTATGCTAAGTTAAGCAGCATTACCTTGCACTGGTAACTGAAGCTGATTGGTGCTAACATACGGATATATCCTTTCAACATACTGTTGTGCTTGAGATCAGAGATCATTTTTGAACACAATGAGACACAATAGGTCTTAGTTATCAGTGGATCAAACTATTACAAAAAAGAATAAAACATCATCAAGAACCAACTGACTTCTCTTGTGTTATAGGTCTCAGTATTTCTTATCTGCCCTTTTTTAATGTTTATCTTCTTCAAGTCTCTATTAAGAAACTACAGCTTTCAGTGGAAAACATTCTCATACTTGCACATTACATGAACGTATATATGTATTTTTTAGAAAACATCAGCTGCTACTGTGAGGTTTTTCATAGTTTTAGAAGGAAATGGGAAACCGAAAGTTTGAAAACTAAATTCTAAGCAAGCTTT
>JAOWBP010002978.1:7992812-8042143 GCA_028571105.1 Tragopan temminckii
CATTACATGAATGTATATATGTATTTTTTAGAAAAGATCAGCTGCTACTGTGAGGTTTTTCATAGTTTTAGAAGGAAATGGGAAACTGAAAGTTTGAAAACTAAATGCTAAGCAAGCTTTTCAGATACTTCTGTGGTTGGTTGATTTTTGTTGGCAGTTTGTTGGCTGTTTTTTTTGTTCAGATTTTTCTCTTCTGTTATTATTTGTGTAGCCATTGGATTTGGCTTCTTGCTTCCATCAGTCTAAAAGAGGTCACTTTGAATATTCCATCATATGCTATGAAGGGTCACTTTTAGCAGTTATAAGGGGAGTGCATGTCTTGGTGTGAAAAACTGCCCAAAATTGAAGTGAAACAGTAAGAAGATATTCAGGTACTGACCTAACAACAGCTGCCATTACCCCACCCCTCACTTCCCATCCCCTCCTCCCTGAAAAATGGCTGTTTTCCAATTAAGTTTTCAGTCTAACAGCAATCCATTTTCTTTTCAGGTTCAACAGATTAGCAATCGGCTGCTGAGTTCTTATGACATAAACCTAGATGATTTTCTTTCCAAGATAGATTCTTCTATAGCTGCATGTCGGCATGCATTTCAGCAGCTGGAAGGAAAAGAAATACTCCTCAGTGAAAATGACTGGGAGAAGATCCAGATGCAGGTTGGCTGGCTTTTTTTCTTCGTTTGTTTAAGAACTCCAAACTTATCAGCTTTAACACTCTTTAAAGGCATGGCAGTCTTCAGCACAATTGAGATTTTTTGGGAGGACAGGGGAGTTAAGTTTTTTAATATAACCTATTCTAAATCAGGAACATTTAACAAGCTTTTATGCTTCAGAAGTCTCCTTTTACTTCAGCAGCATCTCTCCTCTTTTCAATTAAAGAGTCCAAGGAGACTGAAGACAAAATTGAGAGTCAAAACGTTGTTCATTTGTCAAAATACAGCAGTCATAAAGTTTGAATGCTTTAATTAGTAATTTTATTAATACGTTTACATTGCTTCACTACTGTAGAGGTTTTTCTGTTGTTGTTTTTACTTAGGCATTTCGGCAGGAGATAGTTGACTGTCCTATCTGTATCATGCCACTCAGCCCTACTGCTCACCCTGCCTGTGTTTTTTCTGGTGCCAGCAATCCGTTTTCCCGACAGACCGTTCTGCTTTCTTGTTCACATTTGTTTCACCATTCCTGTCTTGAAGCGTTTGAAGAGTTTTCCTTGGGAGTGCAACATATTTGCCCTTTGTGCCGCTCATATTATCAAAAGAAGGTCCTCTAGCGTTGACACCCACAGCTCAGTGAAGTACTTCCTAGCAGGGCACAGCTGACAATGCACATGCATCTTTCTAACTTGGGAACCTCTTAAGATCCAGATCTTTTAAATATATTTTTTTTTAATGTAGAATGGCATTCACCTTGTCTTCGGAGAAATAAAATTTGAGTGCTGTTGCTCTACTGAAATAGTCAGTTTCACCTTTCTCGACATTTTTCATCTCCATCCCTCTGGCACTTTCACCTTCCCTCATTTTCATTTCTGTTTCCCAGTGATGGGGCACAGTTAATTTGGGCATTGTGTTCCTTCAGCAGAACCCCACCGTTATCCTTTACCATTGTGGTTTTATGCCTGATATGTGGTAGCACAGGCTCCCATTCACAAGAACAATCAGTACTGTCACTGGGGTCACTGCAAGAAACACATTTTCCTTCAGCCAAGCTTGCCAACCAGAACCCCGGCTGCTGCTTCTGCTTGAACAACTGTGACCAATCCCAGTTCGCTGTTTGCAAATAAAAAATGACCCTCTAAGACCAAGGATCACTTCGGAACATCTGAGAACTATGGAACCAGTAAGTACTCATCTATTTTAGCAGGAATAAAAATACGGTTATGACTTTTCAGCTGTACGTTGCTGAAACCAATTCAGGTCACCGCATGGAACTTACAAGTCTAAGCACAAAGACCATCTCACAGAAGCTACAACAAAAGAATCATAAAAGTAACAAGAAAGATCATTTTGCATAAAAAGGCAATGGCTGATTAACTATTCAAATGGAGAGCTTTCCAATAACGCTGACAAGATCAGACTGTGTCAAGCATCAAGTGAGGCAGTCACGACATTTCCAGGTACATGCATTTAAAGACTTAAGATAGACAAATATTCTGATAGGAATTCCTTAGGTAAGAGGTTTCTATAGAGGACAGCATCAAACTGCTGAGAGAACTGGGGAGGTCACTTGTTAAATAGAAGACAAAGGGAAATACAGCCTTTGAGCTTTGGAAATGCTCATGCAAGTAGAAGAGTTGTCTTGCTTACTGTGGACACTTGAGAACCAAATTAAAGCTTCACACGTAGCAAGGACCTCTTACACTTCACATTTAGAAAACCTTGGACAATTAAACAATAATATATCGTCAGACAGCACAGAAGTCACAGATATTCCTGGTATTTAACCTGCATCTTAGGGACTAACATAGGTATTTTTGATCCTGCGCAGTTGAATGGCTCAGGTGTCTGCGGGTCCTTTCCAAATGTACAATTCTTGGACTTCTTTGAAAGAAAACAACACTGAAGTCTCCAGTGAGACCGTTTCAAAGAGTTTAAGAACCGTCACATTATTAAAGAAATTAAGAATTGCACTTCAGTCTTACTGTTAACATCACACAATCAGGATATTTTTCTATGAACAATCCTCACTCGCTTGGAGTGCTGGAATTCATCACATGCTTGTTCTAAGAGCAGGGCTATCATACCTCTGAGTGTACACGATAGATGGTATGTGATGGAGATTCACATAATTTTTTGTAAGAGAATCCCAAAAATACATTGAGTGCAGGAAGGATAGAAGGGAATGCAGCTATTCACACCAACTACTGACAGAACCATTCACAAGGCTTGGGATGCCACAGATCTTTCTCATTGCTTTAAATAACAGAATCAAAACCCCACTATGAATCACACTTTATTGAAAACACAGTAAAAAAAAAAAAAAAAGAAAAAGAAAAAAGCTTCTTCCTACAAAACACTGGATGTAACATTTCAAATAATGGGGAAAAAAGTACAACCATGGCTTTTCACACACAAAAAAAGTCAACCTGACCAAGGCAGCAAGAATTATTTTCATCAAGTTTTGTAACACAGCAAAGTAACCACAACTGAGAACACTGCAAAACATATTTCTGGATGATCTAAAATACTCTAAGAAGGGTTTGGTGGGGAGAAGGTATTCATACAGAATATTGTTCTGTCTGCATTAGTAAGGAGAGTGTCATTTTTCAGCATGTTTTACATTGGTCCAACATACCACCATGTGAGAGAAAAGCTGTTGCTTAAGATTACAGGCTCTACAAGGCTTTAAGCACAAGCTAGACCAACAAAGTACAACTAAACCCATTCAACATCACTCAGGTTTGCATACAGTTAAGATAGTGCAATTTTTTTCAATTTAGAAAAACTAAGACCAATCCAAATGAGTAACACTACAGTGAAAAAACTGGAAGTGCATGAGGGGAAGTACCTGCTACCATTCTTACAGTGACAGCAGTAGCAACATCAACAGGAGCACTCATTCAGTCTTGTGCTCTTATGGACACACCAGCAGAGGCCACCTGAAGGTGACCAGGTGTGATGGATGGCCAGCAGCACCCTGGTGCTCTCATCTCCTCACTGGGGATTTTAGAGACAGTGCATTTCAGAGTAATGCATGTTTTTTATCTAGGTAATGTAGGATTTGGTTCTCAGCCCAAGGAAGTAAAGGAAACCTATCCTCCTTTTGTGTACATGTACATGTATGTACATTATGCATGTTAAGATTTCAGATCCTTGACCCAAACTTATCCATTTTCTGTCCACTTATTTTAAAGCAACTGGACGCAGACCAAATTAGACAAAAGTACTTTGAGGTCCACATCTGAAAAAAAAAAGAAAAGAGGCTCATATTTGTTCTGTAAAACAATATAAAGCCAGGGTGGAAACAGCCACAATGATTTTGCAAAACTAAGTGTTTTGGCCCAGGTTGAGAAAACCTATGGCTGGGGGAAGAACAGGCCATACATCAGCTCACTTCCTCCTTAGGCATTTAAACACATCCATTACATTCACAGCACAGGTACTGCCATCACACTGCATTTCTTCACGGTCATTTCACATGGAGGTCTGAAATGTTCATACGCCAGCTCCTTCACAAGAACAGCCTTCTGCATGATCTCAGATGGACAGTACAAGGAAGTTGCTTCTTGCATTGAAAGGCAGGTAGATTGCCTTCACATTACTGGAAGTTAAAAGCATGACTAAAGGATTTCCATCTCACTCCAAATTCAGATCTCTTGGTAAATTCTTAGAGCAGCCATACTCTAATGACAGGACTGTTTTAATGGAACCCAGTAGTAGAAAACAGATGAAGTGCAAATGAATGAATAAATACTAATACATTCATAACAGAAGAACATCATCACTGCATCTCCAGTGGTGCTCACCTGATATAAATGGACTTGAAAAGATGTTAATAACCAACAATTAAGGCCAAGTTTAGCACAGTTTCATCAACACTTGAACTTCTTCAACTTAAGAATTTAAATTAAGGATTTTTTCTGATGTTCAATTCTGAAGATCAACTAGGAGAAGGATGGAAGAGCAAGGAGATGGTCAGCATAGAGGTGAGCTACAGCCTTCTCCCCAGCTTTTCTGCTCCAGCTTCCCAAAATTGTTGTGCGCCGTGGGGATTCTGAATGTCACATTCAGTCCTAATTTAACACAAGATGCAAACTCCTTCCCATAGTTTTGACTACAGACTCTGAGAACATCAATCACAAGTGATCCAAAAATACAGCAATAGAACTGTGGAGCAGATGGACAACCCATGGGCGAAGCTCCTCATGCCTCGAAGAAAGGAGGAGCATCACCGGTTTTTCAGGCAGTGTTAGAGACTTCGTCTGAACGAAGGGCACTGGGCAAGGCAGGAAGAGGTGGCAGAGGTTATTGCCAGCTGCAGACATCACCTGCACACCAGGTTGGTCTGGAATCCACATCAAAGCAGGCCAGGGGAACAGCTGTCAGCTTCGATTGCTCTCTTGATGAGATCAAAAGCAGAATTTTTTTAACATTCAAATGCTAATAATGCAACTAGAACAGATTGCTAGTTTACCAACAGCAGTACATTTAAGAGCACAAGATACTAGGTTCTGAAAGATACAGGTGAGAAGAGTCAGGTATATTTGCATCCTTAGATAACCTTTAACATTGTATCAAGTCAGCACTAAAATGAAAAAAATACCAACAAGACCTTACAGCCTTAGTTGAAGCATTTAAAGGTTCATAGTTCATATAAACTTTTGAATCAAACAAAACAAAGCTTATTTCTTTTTAAAGAGGTTATAAAATTGGCTGTAGTGTGCTGTTCCCACTGAAATGACTTTACCTACATAAAGAATTAATTTAAAAACCAGAGTATGCATAAAATAGTAGGATTTAGCTGCACCCCTGCACTTGGCATTCCCAGTTACACACACTGCTTAAATACAGAACAGATAACGCTCAACTACTGTGCACTGCCTGAGCCCACCATGTTTCTGAGAGAGGAGAAAAAGAAGGGAGAATGTAGGCCAACCTTAACAAATTCAAAGAAAGTTGCACGGATGGGATTGCTCTTTGCTTTTTACCTTCCTCCTCTACATTAGAGGGTAAATTTGTTACAAAAAGGGCCCGCTTGTCCTTCCTATGCAGCAGAGCTGCTGCAGACATGGGTGAGGAACAGGAGAGACTGCTGCAGCCCTCTCACAGCTGTTGCTCCTGGTGGCACATGTCAGTTACATGGAGGAGAACACATCCCTCTGCAGCACTGCATGCATCCGTCCCACTCAGCACGGGGTTGCATGAGGTCCTGCCCCCACACACACAGCTGCCCCCCGTGTGGCACCCAAGGTGGTACTTCGGAACCAGACAAGGAGACAACTTGTCAAATCCTTTAATTTCTATGACACCATGAAGCAGTCAACAGGGGAAAAGACAGTGGAGGAGCAGGGCCAAAGATGAACATCACATTACAAACAGTAAACAAAGCTTCCTACGAATGCAAAAACTGCTACTGTACAGTAACCAATACTGCTATTCATCATCTTAAGGTGTTGACAGTGTGCTTTACACTTAGAAGAAATCCCACGATATTACAGCTCTGCCACTGCACTTAATATTGTGCTACCAACACAGAATAAAGCCAAGAAATGGCTGATCTAAAACACCTAATTTACATCTATTTTTTTTGGTCTTGTGTGGTATCTAGTTGAAGATGGAAGCATTTATGTGCTTTTTGCCTCCTAAGAAGTGAGGCAGATGTTAATGTTACTAAGATCAGTTGTATATACCTTGAAGGTATAGACCACCTGACTCTACATGAGTCAAAATACTAGGAATGCATCATCACATCCATTAATGAATTACTAGTTGTGTGTATTTAAGTGACCATATGCTTCTGTGAAAAGTATACAGTGACCTGTATCTTACACACAGGATATTTGAAAGTACCATTGGATCTGTAAGGAGTTCTGCATAAGCATGTCATTTTCAAGGCCAAACATATCATAATGCAGACAGTGTTACAATATAAACAGTTGGTTTTTAAACAAAACACTGTCACTAACTGCACAGGGTAGTTCTGAATTTCTTATCCACCATGGAAACCACACAGCATCCTTAAGCATCTGTCATATTCCAGTGTAAAATATTCTCTTACAGGCTTTACCCACACATCTTTCTGACTAAAGAATCCAGAAGGGGCGGGAGCAGGCATGGCTGTAACATTTGCTTTGAAAGAGTTTTCAAGTTTTGCCTGAACCTTGCAGGCTCATCAGCAGGAGCTGCCCCTGCTCAGCTTAAGTAATTGCCCAGCTCACTTTCAGAAGTCACATGGACCTCAGAAGCCTATCTCTTCCTGCCTTCTTCTGATGCTGGGACAAACATCTCCAAAATGTTCTGTCTCTACTGAGAGAAGTGTGAAAACCAAGACCTATGTTGGTGCACCCTCAAATCCATTCACTCAAAGACCATATTTATATAATTGTCAAAGTTGCAACAGAAATACTTTAACAAAGCTAACTAGCCTCACTCACAGCTCACCTGCCCCAATAAGACACTAGGACAACTTTGGTCATACTATCATTTATGTAGACGAGTGGATACATTTCAGATGCTTTTAGCTATAATAACACATAAGGCTGCAAGTTCTGAGAATACCTGAATTATGGCCCTAATAAGAAAACTCCCCGTGTTTAAAATGTAAACATTCTCAAATTCTAATTATAGCTCCCTGTTCTTGGCTGAACTCAGAAAACCTTTCTCACTAAAAGAGCATTAAACAACAGAAAGAGATGCTTATAAATCTTAGTAAAAATCAAGCAATTTTACTTTAAGTCCTCCAAGACTCAGTACAACACATCAACAGTCACTTTAATAAGCCTTGAATTTATACTAATCACACAAAAAGTAACTCCAGCATATTTGCTACAGCAGTATTCATATTATGCCCCAGTTCAAGTCAGAAAAGGCAGCCTGCAAAAAAACAAGAAATTCTCAGGTACACTGGAGCTTGATTTTTGAAACTGTCTCAGAAAACAAAGAAGAAAAAACAAACAACTCTCACATTCACACACACACACCTGTAAGTCTACAGCCCAGTGCAATCTCAGTAGACACCATCCAACAGCTTCTGACACAGAGTTTATCTCAGAACCCCGTTGGAGAGTTAACTGTCACAGCCTGATCACACTCCAGACCTAAAGCCACAAACAGACATACCTCAGTTTAACAGGAACCAAAATAATCAGGAACATTAACTGATCCATTACATACGGAGCACATACTGAAGTTGTACTCATTCCAATCTGTTTGAACACTGTCTGTAACAGAGCAGCACAGAAATGCAACTAGAGTTTGAACAGCTGGGGTTTTGTTGGTGGGTGCTGGTTTTGCCTTTTTTATACTTTTTTATTATTACTATAGACTTCTAATAGAATTCCTAAGGCAGCAGTGATGCTAAGAAAAATGACATTACGCTCACTGATGCCATTCTGAATGTAAGGCCTCTGGGCAGTTAAATTGTAGCATCACAGAAATTTGTACTACCAAGCTTGAACACACAAGCTTTACTTATCAAACCACCTACGCCATCTCTATAAGCTTAGATTTAATTTATGGTATCTACACATGTAGTCCTATATACATGTTTGTGTGTACACTTAAAAAACAGGCTAGTGAAAGATACTGGATTATGCCACTGAACAGAAATCCTCATAACTACAATATAAATTCAGAGACATAATTTACTTCAAATTAAAGAAGATTGTAAAAAAAAAAAAAAACCGCAACCGCAGCCTCCTAGACTTGTGCAACTTGCATGAGTTACAAGTACTGCATATACACAGGAGTTCATACAGGATTTTACAGGGATGTACTTGGTAGGGTGAGTGACCTCCACAGTACAACATCATTATAGAATTGTAAGAGTTGTGACATGGGGTCTACACAGCTTTTTTTTTTTTTTTTTTCTCTTTTTCCAAAGCACACTAGGCTCAGATTCAACACTGAAGTTAATCTTCACTGTGTGGCTCACTATTTAATTAAACATTGCCTGACTACCAGTAAAGCAACCTGGCATTTATAGCTGGGAACAGAGAACTGAAAACGCTGGCCTTCCAAGAAAGGTTCATGCTATCAGCCAACTGAGTCCAACATGATCTGTGGTCTTTACCAGTAACTTTCTTTTTTAAAACATTTTTAGTGGAACTGCTTGTCTACTGTCAAGGACGCCCACTCCAAGTAGCTTACATTTCCAATAAGGGTCATACCGGGCTTCAAGTGTATCTTTTTTTTTTTTTTTTTTTTAAAGTCCCAAAGTTATTCTTTACAACCTGTGTCTGCATTACACAGGAGATACTGTGCATTCAGAGGGTAGCAGGTTTGTATCTAAGGATATGAGACTGTCAATAAAAATAAATTAATTACTCTCTTCAGCTTCCAGTCTTCAAGGCACCTCCTGCATTAACTTACTGGGAAATAAACAAGCAGACCAAAAGTTAACTGGAAAGAGAAGAATCTGATACAGCTAAGTTCCTCAGAAGCACACAGCATCAAGAAATGAGACAAGGCTGGACCCAGATTATCAACAAAAGAACAATATAAAAAAGCTGATGAGATGACGGGAATGCCATGAGGTTGATGTTTTCAGCTCTGTTGATTGCAGGTGATTGTCAATCACAGTGTTTTCTGATGTCCATTTGCAGACGGCTTTGTCTCTGAGTCTCTTGGATTGTTTGACAGATGAAGTTTATCTAATCCTGAAAAACATTACACAATAAGGAAAAAATGAGATTCCTCCAAATTTCATCCATACAGCTATTCAGAAAAATACATACAAACTAAAAACTGCTTCAACTAAGCACTCTCTCAAATCAACTATGCAACTTCTCTGAAACTATTTTAGCATAAAAATCAATGGATAGATTTACATACACACTACTTCCCTAGTCACCTGTTCCCCTGGAGCTTGAAAACTCAACATCAAAAAAGACAGAATGGCTTCTGTTAGTCCTACAGTATCAGTCATTTCATAGCGCCCTATTTAGTAGCTCTGAAACTAACTTAGTTGCCTCCAGAAGAAAGGCTCATTCTAGGATATTGTTCAGCAAGTTCCCAACTCCGGAAAGCAGTAGTCAGTGAACGCTAATACAAGTACCTTTTAGGCACTACAAACTGAGTCCATGTTTATAAACAAACGCTGAAGTTTCACTGCTAGTCCATTCCATTTAAGCAAATACTATTCTATGGTTGTAAAAAGGAGCTTCATTCATTAGTTGACACGAGATGCAGTAACAACTTCTTAGCATCAAATACTTTTTTTGTGTGGCCGGACTTGCAAATTCCTGAACATGAAAGCATGATTTGATCAAAATCCTGTTATCAACTCTAGTTGTTACTCAGCCAGTTATTAAGATCCCATACGTTTTGTGCAAGGACTTTGTAAACATGTAGCACTTAAAAAAACATCACAACAAAGCAGCTGAGTCTTCCACTAACCTATTTTTAGTGAATTAATAAGTTGCTTTGAAAAACAAACAAACACAGCACATGAACATTTACATTTTGGAATGCAGAATCTGAAAGCAGCTCAATATAATACAAGAATTTAAGAATTAGGTGTCTCTGTCGGGGTAAAAAGACAGGAAGAAAGATTAAAATCTCTTACTTCTGCCTTCCAATTGCCAATAAATGCCAAGTTCCCCTTAAGAATCACTGACAACCACTGCTCACACTTGGATATATATTCAGACTTCTGCACGCTCAGGAGCAGCAAAGAACATGTTCTATGCTTTCACAACATGGAAGAATCAATGCTAGAGAAAAGTAATATGAAGTACAAACTAAATTTCCAGTACTGTTATTACCTAATGCCTTCAGGAGCTCTTCTCGCACAGCAGAAGTGAACTTTCTGACCAGACATAATGTTGTCATGATAGCAAAGAGCAAGTTGTAAGATAATACAATATAGAAGTTTCCCAGCCAGTTAAACCTTCCAAAGTCTCCAAGCAGATCAAATCGAGTAATTCCTGTTAAAAATTGAATTTGAGACTTGCATTAAAACCTTGATTACATTTTCAGAAAAACACACAACTATCACTCTGTGGAACTGAAATAGTTTCAGACAACATACAGTAAGACGTGGTTAAACAGACAAGAAAATGCTATCAAGTCACTTGCCTCTTTGACTACCATAAAACTAAGATACTTAGCAAAATGCTTTCTTAGGTTTCCTAGCAAAATGTCTGAATAATGAGAGCTCAAGTAACTCCTTACTCTAAATAAGAATTCTGCCTTTACAGTTTCAATAAAGATAAGTGGGAAAAGTCAACATTAGAATGAAAAATGCTTGAAATTTCAGTTTCTATGAAATCTATTTCAGAAAAATGATAAAATACATTGTGGACTTTCTTGTTGAAAAACACAGGCAGTAAAGGTTCGATGAGAACCACAACACTGAGCTTTTGTATGTCTGTGTTCTTCAGAGCATCTGCATTTGAAACTGAAGTTAAAAGACTTCTTTCCAACCACAGCTTTTTTCCCAGAGCTATCTGCTTGTATTTGCACAGAAGAAAAAGAGCCTGGCTGAAAGATGGTGCTGACAGGTCATCTTCACACTTTTTACAAGGGTAGACAGTGATAGGACAAGGAGGAATGGTTTTAAGCTCAAGGAGGGAAGGTTTAGATTGGATGTGAGGTGGAAATTCTTCACAGAGACAGTGGTGAGGTGATGGAACAGGCTACCCAGAAAGGTTATGGATGCTCTGTCCCTGGAGGTGTTGAAGACCAGGTTGGATGAGGTCCTGGGCAGCCTGGTCTAGTACCAGATCTGGAGATTGGCGGCCCTGCCTGTGGCAGGGGGTTGGAACTTGGTTATCCTTGGGGTCCTTTACAACCCAAGCCATCCTATGATTCTATAATACACAAATAATGATTGTCTAGGATCAATGAGCTGTTGTTATATTCCTAAAAACTCGACTCAGAAAATGTCATGGCAACATGTTCTCACAGTTCAGACTAACATTGTGAAGGAAGGAAGCCTACCTTGTGCCAGAACTAATGGCATCAGAAACTAGACGTGGTTCTGCAGGATCTGGAATCTTTTTCTATCATCTTATTTTTGAAAAGGTTGAGGCCTTTGAGAACTACAACTTCACCAGTAATACTAAGTGAAGAGACAGAATGAGAGGTCAGCTACCTTCCTTTCAAAGGTAAGCTTAGCACTTACAAACCTCACTGTGCCATAGTCCAGGCTCAGACCCTCAAGACTCCTCAGCCAGCCATCATCATATTAAAAGGCAGATGTTTCTTGTACTCAGTCATTTAAATTGAAAAAAAAAATTGAATCAACTTTTGTGTTCAAGCAAAACATGATACAATGAAGAAAATGACAGAAGTTTGAAAGGATAAAGGGGGTTTAAAAACATCAACCTAAAGTTGACCAAAACAGCAAAAGAAAGGCAAGTAAAAATACAGGAAGAAAAATGAAACACAAGCTGACTGAATAAGTGGTAAACAGTTGAAAAATAACAGTTTTTTTCACACTTGAAGCCAAACAGTGCCCTTAAGAACATTTTTAAAGCAGCAGAGTGTTTTACTCAGGCTGCAGAGCTACAGAAAAACTGAGAAAGTCAAACCTGAATGCACAGACTTCCAGACCCTCAAAGGAAAAGAAACAAAACAGGCAGAAAATTGGGTGAATTTATCTGGACACAAAGGGGTTCAGAAGAATAGCTGGCAATGGTGTGGGAGTTCCAAGGACAAACAAAAATGAAGCACTTCTGTAACATAAGCTACACATTTTCCTCTTACAAATACAAAAAAGTCACTGCTCATGAGAAAATCAGACAGCATCATTCTGTAGGCGTGCTGGGGAAAAGGTTAACAAGCTTTTGTGACTCCTCAGAAGCACAATCTACACAGCCTGTAGAAAAAAAAAAAACACAGTTCCAAGACCACAACTTGAAAAGCTGCTCAGAACTGAAAGCTACAGCTCTAGTAGACATTTATCCATGAAAGCTCATGACGGTTTCCCAAATGAGGCACTAAATAATTGCTCTGGTTTTAAAAAAATCAGGTTTTAAAAAAGCTGTTCCAGTTAAAAAAAGAAAGACTATTTTAAATGATATTTGCAAATGAGTTTCATACCACTTTTTGCTCAACCATTACAAGCAAGAGAAGAATTCTGGGAAAGCTTTCATCATATTAGAAAATTCCATTTAGTTCACAATTCTTTGTTTCTAAATTTCTGTTTATTAAGTGCCCTGTTCTCCATTTGCCTCATAGCAATACAGTGCTGGTGGGAAACAATTTTCAAGCAGGACTACTAAGGCTGAAAAGCTCTGATAAAATTAGTTTAGCTTAGTAAAAACTATCATGGACTAAGAAAGATTAGAGACAGCTCATCCACATAAGCATGCTGTTTAACGTTAAAAACCCTGCTATTTCCATCCTTAAAACTTGAAGAAGGTCCCATACATGTATCAGATAACTTTTGCTATTTTACCTTTCACATAACAATAATATTTAGTGCTTTCTGTACAGTCTAGAAACTTGCTTATTTAATGATGTGAAAAGACAATGAATCTGCTTAACATATTTCTTTCTTTTCACGTCTTCAGTCCCACAGGGCAGTAGCATGTAGTGCAACACATGTTGATATTTTTGCAAAGCACCACATGACTCACTGTACTCTAACACACTCTATTAATCCTGTTTGGACAGCTGTGTCTGTGCATTTGTTAGCTGTGTGTTAATTGTTCCATCTTTTTCCTTCTTTTATTTATCTCTATGGCAAACTATTCAGGAATTTCATTTGTTGGCTTTTTTTTTTTTTTTTTTTAAAGTGAGTTTTACCATTAATCTGTTTCCTACGAGACAACAATGCACCCAGCACGTATACTTTCTTCCACAGAAACCACTTATTATCAACCGTTAATCTCACAGATCATTAACAATGATCTTTTTAAAAAAACAAATGATTAATGCAGTAAGGCAGCAAACACAACCCTAATGTTACCATTCTATTTTAATACACTAATTTTTCAACAAAATCTTCCTCAGCACTAGAAGTGTTGTACAAAGGTCTTAAACTAGCTGTATGCTAACACTGTCTTAAATACTTGACTTACTTCTTTATTTATTTCAAGGTTTCCTACAGTTTTGTGCTTGTTTCTTTTTTTAGGATGTGAGTTCTAGAGTGCATACTTCAGGATTCAACATTCCCACATGCATTACATTGCAGTCATTCACTCATTAATGATGTTACGCTTCTGTATGTTAAAGAAATGATTTAGTACGTAACACTCATCTGTAGATATACACCACAAAAATATACAGTATAGCTTAGTGGAAAACACTAGCTACACTTGATTTGACTGCATTCTGGTTGGAAACGATTGGCTACAGAATTGCTGTTGTACAAGTTGCTGCTCCATGGGCCTGAAGACAGACAGCCTGAGATAAAGTTTTTTTTCAATACTGCCAATTAAATTCACATTAGCTGCAAGTATCTTCCTCTACTTAAACATTTACTTTTATGTATTTTGTAATAGCCTTGCAATCTAACTTTTAAATTCAAGCTGAAGATCGACTTCAACAAAACTAAGATACAAAACATCTTAAACACCTTGTCTTTCCAACTGGCTACGTTGTTCACTTTGAACACTACTGCTGGTTCTTAAAAAAAACACATGAGAATTGCTTCAACTCTGCAATGTTAGATTCAAATGATTTGCATTTTAAAACTGAAGGAATGCAAAGTGCAAGAAGACTTCAGTGAAAATGAAAGTAGCCTGGTTATCACAGTGCCAAATAGAACTAATCAACAAAGATTCATTAAATTATTTCAGAAGGCACGTCCACTTAACGTTACTTCATTTTATATTTGAAATCCTCAAATGCATTTTCTCCGAAGTGCTGTAATTTGACAGTGAACATGAAACTATTTTATTCTGCCCTGTGTGTAGCATGTATTTTTCACAATATCTCCTTTCAATAATTTTGAAATCTGACTTCCCTTTTAAAAAGTGTTCTCCAGAAAATGCATCGCCACTGTTTTTTAAATGTACATTCTTCAGTATAATAAACAGCTCATGTTGCAGAAAGGGTCCCAAACACAGACAACAGCATGAGAGTTACAACTACACGTTTTGCTGCTCAGCTGTTTGGGTGTTTTTTTTTATCCATTATTAAATGCTCTTTATTCTAATATTTTGTATTATAATATTCTATGCTTCACTTACCCAGTGTCCTTGACATCACTGGCAAAGCCGAGCTCAGCACCAAGATTGAGACACAGTTTCCAATTATCTGTTTGAATATGTCAAATAACATTGAGATGATAAACAGGACCGTTAAAGGAAAAAAAAAAACAAGAAAATCTGGTCAAGATATAGGAAAAACAATTGCATAAAATATTGTTCAAAATGTACCTTAAGAATTCTACAACCTGTTGGTAGTCTTGATTACCTCTGTCACACCTCTCCACACGGTGTTGCACAACTGATCATCCAAGAGTTTTTAAAAAATCAAATATGTATTCATTTATTTTTAATCAAAGCATTAAGATTCAAAGCTACTGTGTTGCAAAGCATCAACTATTTAATTCCTGCAAACTGTTTAGAAAAGAACCATTCCATGAGCTTAACTAGATGACTGATGTATCAGCTTAAGCTTAAGCTTTGTATGTAACTCCTTGCAGGATTAGCATTATTTGAAAAAATTACAACAAAGAGTTTCCTTTCAATTGAATGCCTGTTGACCACTTTAAATAGTATGAAAAAAATCACAGCTGTTAGATTTTACTCCAGTTTTTGTAAAGCCTTTTATAAAGAGTAATTGAAACTTCTTTCTCTCAGGAAGGATCACTTTCTTCAGCCCTAATTCTACAAGAATTCCAAAGAAAAACTCCAAACTCCTTAAAAGAGGGTAGATATTTACGCATCACTATTTATTTCTATACTATTTTTGTGTACTGTAAACAAACTATACAACATTAAGAATATTCTAACTCCCTAAGTAATCTACTATAACCATTCCATGTTTACCTACTTCCCCCTCTCCAATAATTTATGGTAAAAACATTTTTATCCAATACCTTTTCTGCACAGTGAAACACACTGATATCTAATTAAATACAACATCTGTTCCTTGGTTACTGATCACCTCCCCTTGTCAGCTGTGGGAATATTTTGCAAAAAAAAAATAAACAAACATGTTCCTCAGCATTAGGTAACAGCATTTGTTGTACTCAAGCCAGTGTTAAATTGCAGAAAGTCAAATTAGCCTCAAACTGCAAAATGTTCCTGAATAGACCTCCTCAGTCTTAGTTTAATTATTCAAATTTGAATTACTCTGTCTGTATTACTTCTAGCAACGAAGTTCTTCAGATTTCAAACAAGCTCCCTGAAGTACAGTTAGGCACAATCGAAGTTACTCATTAGCAATACATTTCCTTTGAAAAAAGTTCTTTCACCAGCTTTTCTATAGCTAGTAAAAAGCTGGGAATAGCAGAGCTTGTTAACAAGTGAATGGATGCCATCCAAACTAAACAGAGCACATCCTTTTTCCCACTCATTCAGCATTTTGAAAATCTTCCAGTTTGTGTTTACGCAGCTTACAAACAAATAATGATCACTGCAAATGAGCCATTCGGGGCAATTACTAACTAAAAGAGCCAGTTTGTCTTGGGTGGCAAGAGAGAAAAGGGGGTTGTCACCATCATAGACTTTACCTTACCTTTGTCATAGTTGTATCATCCTTCCTGGGAATGAAATTTTCAAAAAAACGAAGGCTGTAGAAGCCGACAACAGAGGATACCATGAGATAGCTGTGAGAATCAAGGAAAAAGGAACCTTCAAAGAATGTAAGTTTCACTCAAGTTCTCAGCAGTCTCCTAAAAGTCTTAAGAACCAGAAGGGGGAAAAAAAACAACAAAAACCACTTCCAGTGCTTGAGAAGGACTGACCTATCTCTTTCTTCTTTCCAAGCGCCTTAGTAAATCAACAGTGTCCCAGAAAACTAGACAGAGTGCTTGTTAATAGACAGAATTCTTAAAGAAAGGATACAAAATCAAAATGATTTCAAGTGCTGCTCCCACAAAACCAAAGGTGGATAGGGACGCATTTCCTATTCCAGGTCCCTAGAAGAAAAACACTTTGCATAATTTAATAACATACACACAACATATATACACAGTTAAATTATACGTCTTGGATGAAACAAAGCTTCTTCTTAATTATTTAAGGATCATTCTGATGTTCTATCACCTGCAAGCCTCGCATCCCTTGCAATTGCATCATCTAGCTTTCAAACTTGAGTGAAATGCATTAAGTTGGAAGTTACAAAGTTTTGTAATTCATGCATGTTGCATCTATCCACCATACTGGCGGAGAACTCCAAAAGCCCAAACAGGAGATCTCTAAAGACGAGCAGCTGTTCACAATGCAACAAACAGTGCAGCCAACAAACTAAATGGCTTTTACAGCTCTGCGACCTCATATAAAGCTACAGGCAGGAGAAAGCATTACCAATTTACATACCCTTGTGGTTAAAAGGACTACTACTCAGTATGCTGTGATTAAAAGGACTGCGACTCAGTATGCTATTCTTTACTTTCTTGAAGTTTTTTTGGTTGTTTATCACAAAGGAGGAAAAAAACATCACGTTTTGAAAGATGAACACGATGACCTGAAAGGCTTTTCGTATTGTTTCTTCACTACCTTTTTTTTCTTAAACTGAATATTTCTAGACTGTATAAAAAAAATGCAAAACTCCAGATTAGTTATTTACTTGACTGAATCATTACACCTTTGTAAAGATTATGGACTGGTTTTTTATTAAGAACTCACTATATCATGATGTGTAGTAAATGCTTCAGCAGAGCTGAAACCCAGAAGCAACTTCATAAAGTTTCAAAGTGTGCTTTCATAAAGTCTCCAAAGTGTTACCAAGACTATAGAAATCACATAAGAGAAGTTTACTTTACCCCTGATCCTTTTGGCATTGCAGTCTCATCAACCAACAGGTAAAGAATGTTGAAAGCAACTAATAGGACTGAGATGGACTATGAAGAAGAAGAAACAATCTAATTAATTAAAAGCATTCCACATTTGAAAAATGAGTATATATATCCTCACTGGAATTCATAATGGTAAGTTCTTTCAAAATGATCAGGAAAAGTATTGAGTTTACTGCTTAAAGATATCACCCATTATTTTTAAAACAACATCCCCAAATGACTGAAGATTTTTTCATTATTCTTCCTTTAAAAAAACGGAATTCTTACTGTCTCAATCAGTAGTAATATCATAACAGCTGGATACACTAAATTCCTCTCCCAAGCAGAAGCTTTTTTCCGACGTTCTGTTCAGAAGAGAAACACAGAAGCATATTAACATCGATCAGCCTAGAGTAAAACAAGTAACAATTATTTAGGGTTCTATAAACTCCTGCACGTGGATAACAAAGCAATCTTCTCTCAAACTGACAACAACCAGTTCATCATAATAACCACTCTGAAGAGAGGTACAAAGTAATGCCCAAAAATGAAGACTCCTCTGAGAAAAGTTAGGGAGAAGTACAGAAGCAAATTTTTCTTTCCTGTTTAAAAGTGTTTTCACCATAACATTTTTTCCCCTGGCATACTGTAGTATAGCAGAGGTTAAACTACAATGAATTTTAAAACACTTTGTTTACTCAGTTCATGCAGTCTTCTAGATAATGGCGCTATATTCCAGACCTTGCTTCTGTAAGGTAATATTACACTGAATATTGAGATACATAATAAAGGGCAGAATTCTATGTATATTTTAGTATGAACTCAAGGGTAAGAAGGGAATTTAAATATCTAAATTTTTTATTTTTCTTTTATCACATAAATGACAAAATAGGAGACTAGCATACTTTAGACATACTGACATTCAACGCTACCAAAAAGCAAAGCCAACAGCTTCTTACTGCAGTCTTACCTTTGCATGCTGATAAGCGCAAAGTATTGCAAGCCTGTGAATAAGTAAGGAGACTCCTACTGGGTGGCTGCCAAATAGTCACAAATGTCACAATACATGAAAATGATTGTGCTGCTGATCGCCATGCCAGGATGCCAAGTATTACAATTTCTTTATAATTGAATTAAAATTAAGGTCTAAATCAGACTCTCTCTTTAAAACATTTGTTAGGCAGATACAATGATTCCACGTAAGGCAATTCTAGAACCAACGACAGTTTGAAAGGACTGCAAATGCACATATTTAATTAGAAACAATTGGAATTAATCAGGTGACTGTTGCAAACTGAACACAGTACCTTAAAGTCACTTAAATTGCAATCCACGTGGAACAGTATGAAAAGCATATTACCTAGATTTGTTTTCTTGCACTTCACTTTTTCAAGCTCCCGTTCCAACTCTACTGTCTGGTTTTCCAATGTGGAAGATATCCCTTTTAAAACACAAGACATTATTTTGTTTTGGATGGGACTAAATATAGTACTGCAGGACATAGTGTGAATATTCAGATTTAGGAGACATCACATTAACACTTGTGAGTTCAAGCTGCAGGTGTCTTTCTGATATTCAACTACTTTTAAAAAACACCAATGGTGTGGCAGCCTGACATAGAATGGCTTGTACGCCTCATTCTTTTGCCTCCATATAACTACCATATCAAGAAGCAAAGAATCTCTGGATGCCCTTCAAGAACATTATTATTTAGCAACTTAAAGACAAAATGCACTTCTGCCCCCAAATTAAGCAAGGTGGTGGCTGGACCTCCTGTTTCAACTTCTATCTCTCCTTCCTCTTTCTTAACCTCTCAGTCTCCATGCTGCAGTTCTACCTCTACCTTCTGCCCTTATCTCCATTTTACCACCAGCCCATTGTAGTCAGCCACACTGTGCTGCAGAGCTCCCGCCAACAACCAGAATTCAATCTTCCCAACAGCCACCCATGAGATTCCATTCTTTCACCCTCCTTTTCAGTTTATAGCATATACATGTCACTAATAACTAATTCCTCAAACTCCTTCCTCTACACCAGCTGAAAATTGGCAACAGCATTAGTACTTCTCTGCCTTGCTCGTCTTCTGCCTAGAAGTTAATCATCAAGTCTTCCTCCTCTCCCCCAAGTAGGTCTAGGGAAGCCAGCCCATCTTTCCTCTCCATCCTTTTCAACCGCCAATTCTCCTTCAGCCAATCAAACTTCTCAGTGCAAGAACACTTAGGTTTCTACCCTTGACTCCAGCTGCTGGCCATCCTCTACCCTTGGCCTCACCTCTGATGGCAGGCTAACCTGTAATAACATAATATTCCAGCTGTTGTTTTTTTTTTTTTTTTTTAATACTAATAAATTTCTATGAAACTAATAGCATGAACAGGCTTTTGTCTCTTATCTCAATAATTTGCCTACAAAAACTAGATAGCATGTAGATTGCTGGCACGCTAACACTACTTTATGGTCCAGTTTCATTGTTTCCTTATTTTCTCTTCTCTGTTGATCAATCTAACAATTTCAGTACAAGGTGAGAAGATAAATTTATCATCCTCCATCCTTCATTTTCTTGCAGTATTCTGCTGTGTGACATGCTAAATGAATATTAAAATAAGTAAGCATATTTTTTTTTTCTTCTTTTTTTGGTAAAACATTTACTGAGTATGAATTTTTCAATGCAGAAATTTTCAGTATAAAAATCTTTCAGAAATCCATTTCTGAAATGTTTCACTGCATGTTTCTTTAACACAAAGAAAATGTGTTATATGCAAAAATGTGTGATGTTTAAATTTATCTTTCTTATGCGTGTTATATCACTGATATGATAATATTTACACTGGCTTCGAATCTTATAAAGATCTTGAATCCTAGAACTAACCACAAAGATGTATAAATACTGTTAGTTCTAACAATTTTCACTCACTTGAACTGAAGCGTCTGCAATGGTCATTATTTAAAATATATGTTGAGAAATGAAGCAGTCATCAAAATATGGTGGTGTTTTGTGTCAGATTATTATTTTTTTTAAGAACAAAGGTTGTTCTGCATGTTTGTTTTAATTTTTAAACAAGTCTCATCATCATTATAAAAATAAGCTGATGCATTTCCTACTCCTAAGACAGTGTTTTATGGAACAACTAATTATTGTAAGTTGAATTAAGAACACAGCTTTAGAGCTCAGTGGAAAAAGTCTCCAGTACCTTAATGGAAGCAGTTAAAATAAGAAAAGTTAGCATCTGACGTTCTCCTCTCCATAATTGACTTAGTGGACTCTAGGGAAAGCCTTTATTTGAGGTATATGCAGTTTTTTCCCTTTCAATATAAGAACTCAGAGCTCAAGACTGATATCTATGGGAGTCTTTCCAACAAAGTCAGCATAATCAAATTAGATCTCTAATGAGACACTTTCATACAAATTCTGAATCATATCTAAGTGCTGTTGTGGTTCCTCCTTAAAAGTAGCAAACAGGTTGTTATACAAAAGGATATTTTATGAGCAGGGAAGGTGAAGTTTCAGATCAGTCAAAAGAGTGTTTGAAAAGGATGCAGCTAAATTCTTAAAAGCTCTATACCATTAGCTTTATTTCAAACATGCACAAAGTTCAATGTCAGCGCTGTCTAGCCAATAAATCAAATTGGTAGACGAGACTTGTTTGGACTAGCAATGAAAAGTTAGAAGGGATTCTCCAAGAAAGCCACAAAGCAGCTCATTTAAGGTCAATTTAACGGTATTATTCTGTTTTTTCTTCCAGCCCCGACATAAGATTTCAGTACCTCAAAGGAAATTGTAAGAGTATCTATTTGCATTCCCCCTAGGTGATTGGCAGTTCAACACCAATTAGTTCAAAATTACACTGTTACTAGCGTGCAATAAAAACAACACCTTTCATCTTTCTTACATAAGTAAGGATACCTTCAGAGCCAATAACTTTGATCAAGTAAGTATTTTTGATCCTACCCCACCCGTCTCTTTGGATTCAGGAAAACTAATAGCTGAAGGCAACTTTTTTCTTTTAATATAAAAAAGTCCCAGCTTTATTCTTCAACTGTAGGAGTGATGTGGGTACTGAAATATAATACACTGGAAACAAACATTTTCCCAAATCCCAGTATCTCTTCAACAGATAAAAATACTAGGGTAGATAACGCGATCAAACCCCTCCCTTCCTCCCCCTCCAATTTTCACTTCGATACTGGAGAAGGGAGAAAATTAATTTTCACAAAGAAAACAAGCAGTTTCCCAGATAGACTTGTGTTCAAATAAGAGGACGTTTACATAAAATTTTATCGATTACACCACAGCCACAATAGTTACATCCACACTAAGAAAGAAGGGCACAGCTCACACAGCCAAACTCTTCCTCAAGAGATGTTTTACCCAGCCAACCCTGTGTGAACAGAGATTCATGCTAACCCCTGACTACGTCCAGGCATTGTCTGAGGAAACATTAATTAGGACTGACCACAGTAATACTAGGTGTGAAAGCAATTATTTCCACCATGAAATAATCAGCACTGATACCATCACGTATTGTTTAAGGCTGTGAGGAAAGGCCAAGAGATCTGGGGCTGATTCAGTCTGGAGAAGATTGAGGAGGGATCTTATCAATGCTTATAAATATCTAACAGGCAGAAGTCAAGCAGACGAGGCCAGGCTCTTTCCAGAGGTGCCCAGTGCCAGAACAAGAAGCAAAAGGCTCTGACTGGAACACAGAAATTCTCTAGGGAACCTGCTTTAGCAAGGGTTTGAACTAGATGATCTCCAGAGGTCTCTCCCAGTCCCTATGATTCTGTGATCCTCTGAAGAACAGACTCTATTTTCCCGGTATAATTTGTGTCCTAGAAAGACTTCTGGCAGAGAGGATGAAACTTTCCAGCCTTGCCACATAAATGAGAACTGTACTTAATTACTTAAATAATTACTCACAGAAATCTTGCAGAATGCCTTCTGCATGTAACATCCACCTCCACATACATGCTATTTAGAAGTTAAGCTAAAAAGCAGATAAAATCTTAAGTCCACTATTTTTCTCTGTATACTGAAGTGTACGTTCTCGAGCATTTCTCCAGATAGCAGTGACATCATTCCCTCAGCATGTGAAGAAGAATTCAGTACCCTCTTCTAAGAAGAATTAAGCGCCACATCGTTCATCGCTCAAGCTCTATGAGATATGAGTGGATTGCAGTTCTACTTTATGCTGAATTCTAAACAATTCATCAAAAAAGATCCAATCTTTCTGCTAGTGCAGGTGACTTCCTTAACTAGAAGACCAAAATGCAGGTCCAATTAAGATTTCTAATAGGTCCATCTCAAAAGTGATTGCAACACAGAAAAACAACAATCATCTAAATTACATTCTCCTCCTCAATGGTGAAAACCACTCTGCACTACTTATAATAGATACTTGAATAACTATTTGTTCATTTTTCTGTATTGCTTTTTGTCATCCATAAGCACCATCACCATGACAACATAAAATATTCAGTAACAAATATTTTACAGGTGCTAGCCAACCTCAAACACACAAAATTATAATTATCCCATCACAGCTTCAAAGATATTCACTCCAAGCATCTTTTTGCATGCTTGTATGTATATGCATATATACGCATACACACGTCAGTATAAAAACCCGTAACTTCCAAAACAGCAAATGCAAACGTTACCTTTAAACTGAAACGATGCCTGATTACTCCTCCACCCATTTTAAATGTTGAAACAAAGACCATTATCTACTGTTATCAAAGATCCCTTCCCTGATCAACTTTTACCAGATACTTACTGAGAACTGAAAGAAAAGACTGAGGTATCACTGAAGAGTAGAAGAGAAAGGCAGGAAATGAAGAAAATTAAAGCTAAAATAAGTAACATCTTCAGGAGAATACAACAGCAGATGAAAGCCATGACATGAAAAATCTTTTTCCGAACTGAAACAACTGCATAAATTGTGGATCAATAGCTTACCCATGCAGCTAACAGCAATTTAGAAAAGAATATGTACAATGTGATTTCTAGATTTAAAGAGTTAGAACTGATATATTTTTCCATAACTGGCATCCATCATGCTGCAGCATTCTTTATCTTAGAAGCTAAAGTTTTACATTGCTTTTAAAATATTTTGAAATATGAACACATTGTCAAGAATGGCAGAACTGTAATATTAACATCAAAAAGCTCAAAACATTTATATAGTTTTCTCTCTGTAATTATTCATTAATGGATGCATAGCAACAATTAAATTAACCATACAGCTCCTAGAATATAATGAACTGCTACAATACTTAGATTCTAAGCTAATAAATAATTAAACAATTGAAACAAACAAACAAAAAATTCCTGCAAATAAACAGAACCGACAGTGTAGGACACTGAGCCTTCTGATGGCAGAGTAAGTTACTGCTCTTTGGGAAGGGATAAAATACAGTTGTTTATCAATCCAAATTATTTTTACAGCAAGGGTGGTGGGTTTGGAAAACTTCTCTTTCATTTCTTATTCTGAGTATTAACATATTAGAACTGATGAATATGTTAAAAACAAACAAAACACACAAGCTAATCTTGAACACAATAAGCAAAGAATTGTAAACTTATAATGACAGTTTCATACTAAGATTTCAAATTATTTTGAGAGAGGAGCCTATTTAACACTGAGATCAATACTCATAACTAGGAGCACTGTACTCTAAATACTGTATTTTAAGCAGTAGCAGTACAAGCATACCATTAAGCTTCCTCTGAATTGCTTCTTCCTCTAAAGTGATGATATACATCTGCTCATCTAGGTCCTCAAGAATCTGTATTTGGGAACAGAAATATGAATTGATTGAGTATCAACAGAAAGAATCACCTTTTTGATTTACTCAGGCCTGTTTTGTTCCAGTAATCTTTATTTTGAATATATATTCTACAACTTCAAAATATAAATACAAGAAAGAACACCATAGGAGACAATTCCATTCTGTTACAGATCTGTTCCTTTGCTGGAAGCAAACTGCTACGTTTTTATTTCAGGTTAAGACTCTCACATTTTATCTCAGCCTAAGGATATTAGGGAAATGGGACATTACAGTGACCTACACTCACAACCTATTGACCTTCACATCCAATTCGATTTAAACAAAATGAACGGCAGATCTTGAAAAAGTAAATTAAAAGAATTTCTCATAAACCAGTAATTTAAGCAAATAAATTGCTGTTGTATTTTTTTCTAGCTTCCAAGAAGCCTATCTACCTTAATGTCAGGCACTTTGAATTTAAAGCTTACAAGCAGCAAAACAGTCGTATACATTTTCTTTGTATTTTCAAGGTTGCCCTGACCCATGAAAAGAAATGAAAGACCTACAAACACACCCAGATTTTAGTAAACACAAACTAGGAAACATGACAACAAGGTCACTAGAGCATGTGCCTACAGTACAAATTTTTTCCATTCCCTCACATCATTCAGTACAACTACAATATAGTATCAACATTTAAGAATTTCTTACAGTTGCCAGCTACCTCCAGGCAATGCCAATTTCTCTCAGCTAAGTCTACCTCCAGGTACCTCTCTGCTCTTGTATCCTTACCTCTTGAGCTCAGAACAAGAACACACCTAGCAGGCAATACTGCCAATTAATATTAGCACTGGTGCATCAATATTAACACCAGAGGAAGTCTATACTACTAGAAAAAGCTCTTTGAAAAAAGCAGGCTCTGTTGCTATAAGAAAAAAAAACTGAAAACAACTATAGATAACAACTATAGGAACTCAGAAGAAAGAATTATATAGCAGCACAAGTGTTCTGCAGAAAAATACTGAAATGCCACTGTACCTTCTCCAAGATTGCACACAAGGACAGGTTTGTGTAACACTTACTGTTGGCTTCACCAGCAACTGACCCATTACTGTAAACATCCGTGAAAGTCCCACTGGCGTGCATACTACAGAGAAAGGAATATTACGTAAAATAGTCATTTCTAAGTCAAAGACTAGCTTTTCTTTGCATGTTCAGCATCAAATATGTTACACTCCACATACAACCACACACCGTTTTCAAGACAACTGAAAGATCTTCAAACTACACTCTGAGCTTTAAAACCTTTTGCTATTGTATCAATTTCAAACAAGACAAGCATCTCTCCTTCAAGTGCACAGCTGATTTTCTGTCATCATGGAGATCCCTTATAATGAGAGATCCTATGCTTTGAATAAATAATCCTGTGAGCAAGCTTATGACACGAGAGGCTATGCCTACTGTACTGAAATCAGCAGTGCCAGAAGACATTCCTGGGTGCTCAGGCTACATTGTCTACACAAGAAAATTGCTGTTAACTATCTCTACCATGAGTTTGCCCTCAGCCAGTTTGTATTTTCCCAAACAATTTCCAAGTGTAATTGTGGAGCTCATGCAGCCCAGGAACCATTACCTTGGGGCAATATGCACACAGTCACCTCCTAGAAAATGCAATGTCATATGTGTGGATGGAATGACACAGTGGCCACTGTGCTGATGAACATCAGACATTTAATCTGCTCTCACAGGTGCAGTTGTAAGGTCAAGAGATCACAAAGATGTAAAAGTTACACTGCAACTTCAGTTGACAGTAGGCTCAGCCGTAAGATTTTAAGCTCTTTTTTCTATGAAATAACAATTTTTTCCTTTTTGACAGTAGCCTGCGATAGCCTCCAGATACGGAGAATGTAAGTTTCTTGGGAGAAAGGTTCAATCTGACTTTTATTCTATTAATATTCTATTATCAAGTATTAGGAAGACTAGCCTTCAAATACTGAAGGATGAAGGAGATGGAAGGGACTTGTATGTACCACCATGAATTTGGACATTTATAGTTTACATTATCATAAATGTTGTTAAAAAAGGAAATGCAGCACACAAGATGTTATAATGAAGATTACATTTGCTTTCATTAGCTAGTGCAACACAACTACTATATATCACAGAAATAAAGACGCATTCACAATAGCTAACTTAAGCTAGTCTTCCTTGACTAAAGAGAGAGCCTGCAGGCAAAAGAGAAAAGAAAAAGCAGCACTGCTGCAAATCATCCCAGCAATAAGCCTGTCATTTCCTTACTGGTACACCGCTTCAGCAATTAGGCCACCTGAAGTTCTAATGAAGCTCTACCCCAGCATCTACCATGTTTCAACTACTGAAAGTTGCCCTTTTCTGTTATGCACATAACAGCTTGGAGGGCTGTAACTAACTGGAGTGATTTGGTTCTATAAATTCAAAATAACCTCCAAAAAATGGCATTCAATCCCAATTATTACAATGAGTATTCCCAGAACATACACTGTGTTTTCAGCTCCACTGAAACAAACTGCAAGACACATGCAGGAAGTTTTGTAAGCCAAGTTCCCCACTGAAAGATTTTGTCTCAAATATCCCAAATGTTCAAGAGTAAGAGTCAGAATCACAATTTTTATTTCCCCCCACCTTCACTCCCCACTCCCTGAACATAGGTTTTAGAATCTCCACATACAAAGAATCTAAGGAGATTCACTAAGTTCTCCAAGCAACACCTTTCCTAGGCTGACGTGCTTGGTTAAGTAAATGTCTCAAAGTACCAATCCCCATCCCTTTCTCTGTAATGACAGTTCTGTAAATGTTAACTGTCAACCTTTCAAAATCAGAGAAGAGGTGAAATCACAATTTATAGCAAGGGAGATGTTCTGACGCTCCCCACACTCTCAATTTCATTTTATTTTAAAGATATAAAGATATACTGCCACACGTGGGCAGTGGAGGTGAAAAGAGCCCTGAAGCAAAGTCTGATTTGGAGCATCCTGTCATCCTTCCTATTCCCCTAAGTAGGGATGATGGAACTCTGGTTCGGACTAGTTGGAATAAGACTGGTTTTTAACTGTGCTTGTTCTGTCTGGAGGTCTGCTATACAACTGCATACCGACCTGATACCAGTCCTGGATTAGCTGTATTATGTTCCAACTTCTGTCTTTACAGGAATATTTTCAATTAAAAACAGGAAGAGCATAGTTTACTGAACACAGGACTAATTAAGAGCTCTAATTTCACTCTGTACTTGTGATGTTTTGCTGACATTTCATGTAAAAATTGTGTTTTCATCCACAGAATGAGAGCCCCTCCTTTTCAAACATCTGCTTTAAGAAATTACAATTGCAGGTGCAAATGCAACACTGCATTTGTTTACAAACTTCAGAATTTCAACTTATCAAACTTAAACCAAAATTTGAACTTATAAAAATATACAATTTTTCACATCCAACTTCCACAAAGAAAAAGTTTCCTTCAATCTTCAAAAAAAATTACACTTTTGAAAAAAAAAAACAGGAAAATACTTACACAGAAGTAACAAGCATCCCATCAGTGATATACAGGAATATAAATACGGGAGGTAGAATTCCCAGAGGTCTGCAAAAAACACAATAGGCACAGCTTTAGCTTATTACAAATAGGCTACTTATGTCATATAAATACAACCAAATTAACTCCTTTCCCTAAGCTTTCTCCCTCAGGATTGAAGAATTTCTGTATTTTGTGGTATAAACTAAGAATTACTCAGTTAACAAATCTGCAGGCAACAAAATCCTGTAGCACTTAACTTGAAAAATATCCTCAGCTTCGATCACTATCCCACTAAAATCATTTGTTTTTAACATACACATACAACACCTTGCCCACACAAGCATGTAAAGTATCAGCATACTGAAAACTCATCTAACAAACTTACTGAATGGGAAAAAAGTTATTGACTAAATTAATACAACCTCTCAATCTACGCAATAGTCAGATAGCATTTAGTAGAAATAAATTTAATTGAAAACATCTGTGTATAGAATTGAAACTAGTGCAAAGGAGACTTTTATTTGTTTGTTCTTTAAAATTCCATACCGTACAAAGACTCCATACTGGCAGCATCATTGTCTATGAGAGCTGAAGCCACCCATACGATTCCAAGGATAAGCAGTGCAAGAAGTATGAGCATTACGAGGGTCTCCAGAATGCGTGCTCTGATCCCCTGCGGGCAGAAGAGGGGGAAGGGAGAAAAGCCAGAGACTTTCAATCAGACATTTTCAAACATAAGAAAAATACAAATAAATAGCAGTTTCTTCTTCCTTGATATATACCCATATTTTATCGCACAGACAAAAGGATAACATGTAGTGTGCTTTTAAAATACAGTCTTCTGTGTGCATAAAAAAGGAAGTACTTATGGCTTTATAACGCCTGGGTTGAGTTTTTCCCCTTAAAGCCATAGAAAACTGCTTTAAATTACATATGCCTCACAGTTCTCATTAATCTCATTATTTCATAAAATATTCTTTATACTGCATGATTTTGTCTGAGCATTTTTAAAAGATGGATTACTTTTCTAATACTTTCAGCAAAGAAAGTGGATTAGCAAATTTTTATCTATGATTCCAATCAAGGGAATGGAAAGCCAATTATGGCAAATAGCCCAGCAAGCATTAAACCTCACATAGGTACAACACACCAATTTAGTTAAAATACATTCTTCAACCGAAATTGCTTCTGCTCCATTCCTCACAGTCTGCAGAGCCCTCCAGCGCACACTCGCAGTAGTGCTCCTTTTCCCAGCCAGCCTGCACACTGCTGCTGCAATGCTTCCAGCAGCACCAGCCCTGAGTGCTGAGCCGAGCTGCTCTGCAGGCACACACATCACATGCCTGCAGAGCTCTGTCACAGTTGTTTGTGAGTAAAAATGTCACAGCGCTCCAATAGCCAAGTGTTACATTTGCACATCTATGCCAAAAAGCTTTGTTTTACATATACATACACAATATTATAGTATGCATGTATACACACACAGTGTTTTAATGCTTATTTTAAGCAACGCAGCAGTAAGAACATCTTCAAATATCCTTACTGTTAACAACAGAACTTCAGACTGCTCTTCACATAGCAATTTTATTTTTCCTCAATACATGCATCTCCACAAACAAACTCATTTTCCTGTTTCTTGTGTCCCAGCTTGCGTGCACAATACTGAAAATCTCCATCACAGTTCACAGAAGGAAGTTTTACCTTACTCTTTGCCCACTCACTCTTACCAACCTTCCTCTCCCTGCTTATCACAAGAGAGTAATAAACTCCACACAAAACCATTTACCTTGAAAATTAGGCTCTCAATATAACTACAGCATCAAGCAATGAATGAAGACCTGAGACATCTTAATCACATGCATTTATCTCCTATAACCACCAACTCCTCCCTGCCATCAATCTCCTGCAGAAGGTTAGCATGAAGGTAGCACAAAGGGAAAACCAGACAACTTGAGACCTTCACAACATTTCCCTTAAGGCGTCAGTGGGCAAATGCAGACAAACGCCCACCAAGGCTCTCAAACATCAAACTTCATATTAGAGGTAGTATGGATAAGAGATTAACTTAATCCTACTGTGTATTTCACATATAATAGAAGTGGCTTGGAGAGTCATTTATTAAAATGTAATTTCTGTAGTACTCAAAAACTTGCTTTACTTCCATGAGCTATTTTCAAGTCGAGCATATAAGCAAAACACATATTTAAAGATTAAAGATATTCCATAGACATATTAAATAGTAAAGTTGTGAATTTAAGGAATAGGTTACCAGAAAATCAATGTATTAGAGCTCAATCTCTATGGTGTTACCCCACCTCAAATCACAAACTTCTTACAGACTTGGAGAACATATGTAAAACAGTGACCCAACCTTAAGAGGTAAATAAAATATGTTAAATCTTCTACATTTCCCTGCATCTGTCCTTCTTTCACTACAGAATAGAGATACAGAGCCTTTGCTTTGCAGCAGAAAAAAAGACAGTGGTTGAAGAAAACCAAAATATGCAAGGATACATGGGAAGAGACCTGCTTCATGCTTTACAAGAAGCTTGAAGACTCTTCTTCTAAGCAAAGGAAAAAGTGAAGCTGCCTCCTGGGTTTCTGGCAGCCTCGGCCACAAAAAGTGGATTTGTAACTTCTCTGTTACAGAACACACACAAATGCCAGCCTCTCCAACCTGTTTCACAGCAATGGCTTCTTCTGGGCAAAGCAGGAGAATATTTCATCTTATGTGGAGCCCAGAACATTGAATTCTCCTCCTCTGGATGGATGGAGTACAATTGTCAAAACAGAAAAACAAGAATTGCACCATGATGCAGCACAGCTGATATCAACTGTAAATACCTTCCTTCCACATTTACTGCAAGTTTTCTCTGAGGACAAGGTTAGGACAGACCCTTAGAGATGACCACAACCAGAGGTAACCATTCCTTCTTGTCAGAAAGACTATAGACTCAAACTCCACAAAGCAAGATAGCTGCATAATGCATCCTCATTTTTTCCATGCTACTCAAAAAGTTAGATCCATCTCTTTTTGTTCTCACTAGTTCCATCTATCTCCACGGTTACATGATACATCAACAATTTTGTGGTCTCATGTACAAACTATAGCAGGAGCGATGCTTCAATCTAACACTCCAAGGTTTTATTTTCCGTATTACACACACACACACAACAGGATTCAAAAACTGACGATTCATAGAGTGAGCCACAGCCACTTATTCTCGTTTTTTTTGGGTTTTTTTTGGCAGAAGGTAGGCTTATGTGTTCAGATAGTTTTGCTTTTTGTTTCTCAAAAATACAAAGCTTGAGTGTTAGAATTAGTAATATCTTTAAAAGCCGGTCAGAAAACTGTACTCCTGAATGAGGACAGGGAAAAAGTAGGCAAATACACACATAAGAAGCATAACACTTTATTGAAAACAAAATTATGCAAAGTTAGAAATCCACTGCTGATTTTTTTTTTTCTATTTCTTAGGAGCAAATACCTTCCGACTGACTTTTTCATTTTTGCTTAACATTTCTCCTTTGAGTTATTTCGCTCTTCTTCTCTCCCACAGCCCCACTATACTACTCAGCTTCCTCAGAAGAACAAAAATGTCATGGTGCATGCACAGCACAGAAAAATACTACCACTGCTATTTCATGTGGAATCCATTTACTCAACTCCGTGTGTGAAACAGAACATCAAGTTTAGAGACTGACATCTTCAGAAGCAGCCGCAAACCCACCTGAAACAGCAGCTTGTAAAAGTACATTCATTGTTCGTGTTCAGTCTGCATCATATCTGCCTTGAGTACAGAGCTAACAAATGCAGGTATACAAGACTACTCCAAGTTAGCATTTCAGCTACGAAAGGAAAAACAGTTGCACAGTGCTAAATCTTACTGTTGAAGAAGTGAATGCATTTGTATCACCTGGAAATGTCCTTTAGATTTCTTTCTGGTGTGCAACTGAAAACTGCTGAAACCTATACAAGTGTCAGAGGTGAGCTACCAGCAAGCTGCATGTGCAGGTACACACGTGTGCACACAGGGTTAGGGCAAGTTCAATTGTTTAACTGGGAGAAATAGCCTCATCTGCACTTGTGATCTTTGCTTAACATTCCCATAGAAACTAAAGTGATTACAAGAAAGAATAAGGGGAAAACAGTTCACGTTTTTGGTTTTCTGCATTGTTTTCAGGAGGGAAAATGATGATATTGAGTCCTCATCTGGTCTTCCTGATGGTTCTCTCAGGTAGATGAACAAGAAAAGCAAGCACTATGAAACCAACCACCTTGCATTGGGTTTTTTAGAAAGTTTCTCAGTATCACAACTTTGAAGCCTGCATGATAATACAAATACTAACTAATTCCTGTGGTGTCCTTCATTTAAGAAAAAAGCACAGATCATGATTCCCTGTTTCATTAATTACTTCAGTTCAATTCAACCTGCAATTCTGGATTTATTTCCAAACCAAGCACAGAAAACAATTCAGAGCCAAAAGGGTACATCAAAGATGAGAAAAACTGGTTTGCACCTATTGCACATTCTGATATATAAAGAAAAATTCAATAGCTTCTTTCAGTTTGCATTTTTTTTCTGTAAGTATCTGTAGAGCCTATAAGAAGGGGCATTAAGAGCACAATCTTGACAGCACTATGAACTAAAGATAGTCAATTAAGATATCAAACTCAGATTTCAGTACAGCATTAACCACACAGCCTTAAGTAATATTCCCATGCTGCAGACTTATGAGATGAACACATTCACAACCTTTAGAAATAATTAAACATGTTCCCTTCCACCTTAGGCTAAGTTGTGTTGTTGTTAAATACAGCAATAAGACAACTGTAGAGAGAGCTCCATAATACACTTGCAGTATTTTTCAGTAAGACAAGCTTTATCCCTGCAGTACTTCTATCAGCATGTTCATTTTAAGGAGGACAAATCCCCTGCTTTCTCCTGGTCAATTCATTGCTGGGATGCTGGTTAAGTTGCAAAGACAAAAGATTTTAATTATTTTTTTTTAACTGTGTTGCAAGTACCAAACATCAAAAAAAAAAAAAAAAAAAGCTGCATGAAATACAATTGTGCTTGAAGTAATACAATGAACTGGGGAATGAAAATAAACGTTAAGGCGGTGGTATTCCTAGTTTCACTGCTCTGCAGTAAGAGTAGCACTGTCACCTCATGACTTCAGTTTCTATTTGTGGGCATAAACAGGAGTGGGAAAGAAAGTATGAGTACCCAGGGAAGAACAATGAATTCCCTTTTAAAAAAAAATCTCCAATGCCATGCTTGGTTCTCAATGAACTGACAACTTGCCAGCTGGAAAGACTAGAAAATTTCCATCTTTGACCAAGATGAACAGTCCTCAAAATGAAACAGATGAAGTGATATGTACCATAGTCACTTCTTCAGACGCTCCCTGAACATCTCAAAAAATAAACACAGAAGAGAGGGAGATCAGGAAGCATCCTCAATTGTGTAGCTGCTGATCTTGTACCTCAGGAAACTGCAGGAAAGAGGGGAAACTATACAAAATCTTAAAAAGGAGAAAGATGAACTGGATGTGAAATATAAAGCCCAAAAGGGAAAGGACAGCAATAACAAGAGGTAAAAAGAACGCATTAGAAGTGTCAGGAAGAATCCAATCCTGTTCTTCAGTCTTCAATTTGTAGGCCCAAAAACGAGAGGAACAATTTCCCTGATACAGACTCAACCACTCAGGGCCATCCTTTAGGAACAGTAAACCTCATCTGGAAGGAAAACGTCATTTCCTTTCTTAGGCAATGATTTTAGTTTTGGTAGACCAATCTAAAATCTTTTTCCACAACATGATCTGACAACAGATCCATTACCACTGTTTCCAACACTTATAAGCACATGATGATCTTTGATAATTGCTGAACAGGAAATCAAAACACATCAAACAGCTTGCAATCTCTCCTCAAGTGAGTTTCAGATCATCTGCAAAGCAAAACAAACAGACTTCTCTAAGAAAATTACCTGCATGGTTCCCTGTTGTCAGGAAAGGAGAAGTTTGGCATCGCACAGGCCAACCCGACACAAAAAATGTTTTCCAGAGGGAGAATGGAAAATTATGCGGTCAACAAAAACTTTAGAAACTAATTACAAGTTTAGATATTACAATTAAATTCTTTATTAAGAAAATTGGGAAGGAAGACTGGCAGATGATATCCTTTAGCCTCTCCCTTTAAGTTTTTTTCAACTTCAAAGAATGTTTCACAGTCTAGACAAAAGCTCACCTATGCTTTTACTCACAGCATTTTCAAAATTCATGCAGTTCTTTAAAGTGTGCACTTAACCAAGTGAAATACTTTGTTAAAGAAAGATGTTTAACACATCAATCCCACAGCCTGGAACTTGCCAGAAGCCTAGTAATATCTGTCATCTTCTGTGTACTCTAATGAGAGAAAAAAAAAAAACACCAAAAGATGAACAAAAAAAGCATTTGAAGCTTCCAAGGCATGCGTACAAATAAAAGCTGTCCTAAGAACAAATTCTAAGGCTCTTGTGGTTTGTAAAGCCTTGCAGATATCTGACTCTCAGACTTCCAGTTCTTTAAAATTCAATTGCTGAGACATTCTGAAGTTTTTATACTGCTTAATCCTGAGCTACTTGTACTGCCTGTAGCAGCGGGCCTAAGGGTTCATGTTTCCAGAAATGCTGTGTTTTAGCAAGAAAGGTTTTAATTATTCTAAGTGTTCTGACAATCTTTTTTTTTTCTTGCAACTCTGGAAGGCATCATCAGAATCTTACCATGTCGCTTTCATCCCGGATAACAAATATCCAAAATGTATTAAAAACAGCACGTGGACAGAAAAGCTAATTTGCGCTGAAAAGCCCAATGAAGTACAAAGAGCAACAAGCATTCTGAAAGGATGACAGATGTCATAAGAAATTCAAAACTAATATATAATTGCTAAGAAAAAAATCATTTCTGCTCTTCAGTAAACAGGTATTAAATGGGATTACTATTAAGTAATTGCGACACATTAAGACCCATTGCACACTGTGTGTTCACACAACACCCAGAGGCTGGGTTTTACTGCAGAAGAGAATGTATATTTGATAATAGTTGTAGAATTTAAAATGAAAATTAAAACTCAGCTTACTGTCACAGCTAACAAGAAATTCTTATTTTCTTTATTGAAATTTTGTATTGTTATATTTATACCACCCGAAACACTTGGTCACTCAGATAGCATACATAACAAATGAAGACCTTCCTCCACACAGAATATCCAAAAGGTTCTGGGTAGTTTGCATAACTAGCAACTACCATGCAATAGTGCTGCTGTCTGCTCCTCTGTCCATTTAAGAGTCACACAAAATCTGCAAAGGTTTAAAAGGACATCTCTGATGATCGCCGTTCTCGCAAAACTAAAACAAAACATGCACTGGTTCCAATCCAGAGCCAGAAACCCACCAACTGGTACATCTGCTAGAGGGACCGCTATATAAATGACAGCAATCAAGCCTGGTTGGGCTCATTTTTGATCTTTCAGTTCTGATAGGGAGACAACTATTACTTCCCAACAGTTTAAGCATTCATTCATAAAAATACAGGTTTTAACATGCATGTATAGAAATTTGCCAAGAGTTTCTGTTTTAACACCAATTAAAGAGCAGAAGAACATGCAGAACATTATTTTTAACTTTCCATAAATAGCAAAACTCCTCACCAAACCAAAGAACCACTGCCTATCCCTAGAAGTGTTTTGTGCCAAAACACTACTTGGCTACAGTAATTTTGATGAACAAATTACAGCTCATGTAAGGTGAACGCTTCTGAAACTACATTACAAAAACACAGCTTTACATGGGTTTGGGCAGATTTTACAGGGGAAAAAGGTAATGATCAGTGAAGTAAAAATCACAATGTGTTACATACAAGGAGTCCTAACAATGTTTCTATGGTGCAGAAAATTTAAACACACTTCTCCATGGACATCTTGACCTTTTGTAAGGTAGGTAAACATTACATCTTTTTTTTACACTATGCCCTCACCCAGAGGGAAAGCCTGGGAAACATTTCTGCAATCACAGCACATTTAAAATACACATGAGACCTATTGTTTTCATGTGACAAAAAGGAGTCCTAGTAACCTTACGATGTGCTTGTTGAGACACTGGCTGCAACAAACATGCATTCTAACATCTGCAAACATAACCAGAAGCACTACAGAATTAGAATTATGGAAGGTATCATGTTGAAGAATGTTATATTTTGACATTCTATATGTTACCTTTTTAGCGCCTTATACCTCCTTTTCTTTTTGGTTTGTGAGCAGTAGCAAAATGCTCTACAGTTAGAAACTATACTTTAAACATCCTTTGCTCTGACCTATTCAGGACAGTGCAGAAACATATTTCTTAATAAATAAAAGAGAACAACACCATCAAGTAACAAAAAAATCAACTAGATCTAACATACTGATACTTGGTCAAGTGGAGATTGTATCTCCTCCACACTGCTTCTTGCCTTGTATTTCTGTCCCATAGGAATTTAAAGATTGAAATGAACACTTTTCACAACACCGCAAGAGTAAAATCCGGATTTATTTTCTGTACAACACAAACCTTAAAATTCCATATTCATAAAACACTGCCAGCAAATTTCAGCTGATTTCTGTTAGTATCTTTTCCCAAGCGATTTCAGTGGTTACCATTCTGCCAGTGGAGCTAGAAGAGGCAGATGAAATCACTTTACTCTGTAGAAGCTTATACAGTATAATTAACAAAATATCAAGATTATAAAAAGAAACACAGAAAATAAAAACAAAGTGAAAACTATAGGACCTTGATGGAAAAAGAAATCAAGAATTTTTGGGGTACCAGCTAAAAACATGAATGCAGTATCACAGGTGTGGCCCACGCCAAACTGGAAACAAAAACCCAAATTTACCTAACCAGAGATCAAGAAAAGATGCCTATTTAATAGGTTGGTGAAGACATCTCTCCTGTATGCAGTACACCCACTGCACACTGGAGTGACTCTCTCTGCCACATGACTCTTTTTTTCTCTGCTGACCCAGAAGAGTATCATACCCACTGTATTACATTATATTTTGTGTTCTACAACTGTCCATCCCTCAAATAGCCTAGGATGCTAGATGGACTCCTTGCAGGTTTGCATCTTCACCATCAGAATGGAAGAGGGTTCTGTCTCACTTTTTTTTTTTTTTTTTTCCTACACCTAGGGTTTATTTACTTACCCAAGACAAGTCAAACACCAGGAAGAATGCTAACATGAGATTTATTGGTTGTCTGGCAGCTAAAGCATTGTTTCAAACACATGGATTCATACTACTTGAGGAAAGAGCACATGTCTGACTCTTCCCACATCAAGGCATCATTCAACTATGTCAAAGATCATGTTAAAAAGGACAGAGGCAGATCTCCTATTGACACAGTAGTAGAAACACAAAGCCCAAACTTTTGGGCGAAGAAATGTGAGAGGATACGTAGAGTAAAATAATGGCTGTCCATGCTCCCCCTTTCCTCCACAAGTTTCCTCTGTTGCTCCAGTAGCCAGCTCAGCTCTCACTGATTAGGTCTTTGGTGCTCCACTCCCTCCGCCTACCAAGTTTCCCAGACTTTCCAAAGCCACCTGCAGCAACAACAAGGGAGCCGTGGGATTTCTGACAGCATGAGCCTCCCTACAATCACTTACTTTTGGATAAGAATCTTTCCTGCTACACTGAAGTGATAGGAAGAAAAGTAGATATTTTCCACTTTCTTTGTAGCTGGCAGAAGATTAAAATAAGTCATCTAAAAATATAAAGGAAGACTTGGAACTAGTGGTCATGTGGAAAGAAGCCATGAAGATGAGTTCTCTGAAGCAAATGACACATAGAAGAATACAGATTGCTACTAAAGCTCTAAAATAAAATTAAACCTGAAGGGTTTTTTTGATGCTGATCTCAGCATAGCTAAGTAAGATCAAGAAAGCACACTTCTAGGAACTGGCCAGAGCACCAGACTGCTGGAAGCTCCTTTCAATGAACTGGGAAACTTTTTAAGAATTGCATGAAAACAAAAAATTAACATGGAAGTGGCCAGAGATGGGAGACAACCTCATTGCTTTCTTGAAGCCTTTAATTCAGACATGCTCAATTCCTACACGTTCCCATTCAAATAATTTTGAACTACTCACTTCCGCCTTAAAAAAGAGTATCCAAAATGTCTCCTGGTCATTTCAAAGGATTCCAAGTTAAACGCTTTGGCACATGAAAAGTCCAGTAACAAAAAAATATTTAGCTCCCATGGGACTACGTTATTTCTAGAATCTATTACTTCAAGTTTACAATCTAAACAGATTCCATACAGAGCTGTACCATTTGTATACATTACAAACAGGAGGAGTATTTTAGCATGTGTATTTTTACTCACACAGAACTCCACAAATTAGCCTAAATTCAAAGAAAAACTGTAAACAAAAAAAATCAGAAGATGTATTCCTAAAGAAAGCAATGATTGACAGGTTATTTTATTTCCAGCTCCACGTTAAAGCTTTTAATGAAGAATTATGGAAATTCCACAAAATATAATCATGTTTAGTACAGCAGAACTTTGTAACAGCTGCACTGTACAAGTTCAGAACAATGTAGGAGTGGGGAGAGCAAAAAGTTCAGCAATGCATTTCGTTCCTGGCTCAGACGAGTTGGAATAACTAATTCTCCTGTGCTAACTTCTGGAGTCTGATTAGTTTCACACATGACTATCTACTCATGCAGGAGTCATCTAATACAGTTTCTCACACTATGCTAGAGAGGTAATGGTCAGAAATCTACTTTTTGAAATAACACCAAGCTTGTTTGATATTTTTATTGAAAAGCATTTTTTCTCCAATATTATTAACACTGTTTCATTCTGTTATCCTATTGATTTTCATAGATCAAACACAAAAATGCTACACAACCATACATTAACCCAACACAATTTGCTTTTCTGTCTACTTGGAAAAGCTCATCAAAAAAGTAATTATAAACTCAAACCCACAAACTACTGTAGAAAAGCAGAATTACTGCTCAGCTCTGAAGTCACAGTGTGGCTGGTATTGCAGAAAAGCAATGCAGAGTGAAGTATACTTTTAGTTTATGTCTGGTTACCCTATTTTCTGTAACTTGCTCTGAGGCATCTTTAAAAGAAGTACATTCTAATTTATGGAAGCAACCAACTGACATTTAACTACTTCAGTGAAACGGAGCACAGATCACATCTCCTCACATCTTGATCCAATGTGTGCAACAAGCAACATCCACTTACTCCCTTCCTCAGCTGCCCCCAGATTCAGAACTGGTACACACGTTCAGCCAATCACAGATCTCCTTATGGTGACAAAAAGGTCAGATTTTGCTTGTAATGCCCCTGAAGGAGTTAAGAAGTCTTACAAAGCCTTATGAAATGTTTTATATGTCTACAAAAACAAATTCACATTAAGCCATTCTTTCTCAATGGTCACAAATCTCTCTCTCCTAGCCACTGATTCTCCAGTTTGTTTTTATCTTGCTCTCACTGAAACACAACTGGATCTGAGGAATGCATGTTATTTACCAAGAAGTTGCTGTCTTGCACAGCCTTTGTTTCCACATGTCTAAATACGGACAAATTACACACATGGAAGTCCAGACTTTCAAATACAAAAACAAACAGAACCAACATTCCCAAGCTCTTTCTGACCTACACACAGCACTTCTCAGGTTCTGCCTTTAACTTAACCTTACTTACATTTATTTTGAACAGATAGGAGAGAATCCCTGCTTTGCTTTAATAGACAAATCTATTTTAATCTTCTATTAATCTCCAGTATAGTGACACATTCCAATCATGGGTCCTCAAAAGTCCATGCACTCACCTCAGTCTTTTTCGATTAATTTGCTGAAAAAAAAATTCTTTTCCTCAGCAGAACTACAAGTAAAGGATCTGGTTGTACAGAACTGCAATTTCAATATGATTTCAGGCAGTTTAGCACAGATACTCATCAATGTGACATGCTAACTGGCAAGCTAATCCTCCTCATCTACTTTTTTCCTGTCATTTTAAAAGCTCTTCTCATATTCAGTGTTAAATGTGTCTGAATCACCTTCTACATCATAAATGAAATCACCACATATCACTGTTCACATGCTGTTTCTGAGACTTCAAGGAAAGCAGGAGGCATATAGAGAGTCAAGGCACACATTCTTATTGCAGGATTTATCATTAAATATGTTCCTTAACTGCTATCCACCTTGCATCTTACTGATTATATTATGGGTTTGTATAACTGCCAGTTAAATACGCTTTTATTTCAATGAGGGATGAGAAGCGCTGATCTTGCCAAATCAGAATCCCAAAATAAGCAGGATCTGCTTCTAAACATCAAAAATAGTCTAATAAATATTAAGTGGTGTCATGTTAAATGACTCTGGTTTAAAGAACTAGCCTTCATATCTGAACTAAAGATGTTAGCTTATGTCAAAAATACAAAACCAAACAGCTGCCTTTGATGTGACTGATTAAACAAGTTTTGTCTCTGGTATTACTAATGGAAAGAGTAAATGGGCTGCAATATAATGTACAATAATTCAGTTACATACTAGTAAACATTTCATAGAGATCAGAGCCCTAAAGTTTCAGTTCATGCTGAATGATTTTATAGACAAATAAATATGAGCTTAAATACCAAATAAACATCCACTGCTAACAGGGTACCCTGGGACTATTTGGTGAGCCATTACACGCAGCGGCCCATGGCTATTGTCACAGAGGTACAAATAAGCATAAAACATGAAATCAAATGCTGTTTTCCACTACGGTTCAAGTCTCTTGCATTCACTTTTGCAGGGTAAGTGGGATAAATTCAGAAAACTGACTGCTGAACTCAAGACAATCTCATGTTAGGAAGGAGTTCCAAGTAAGCTTCCCCAGGATCGTTTGTTATAAAAACAAATTGCATTCTATGAAGTACTTCTTGAGATTAGCAGAACAGTTTCTAGAAGTAAATACTTCAAAACCAACTGTGAGCAGACTTCCTATATTTTCAACACATACCAAAAATATTTTGCTGTGCTCTACACCTACAGTAAAATCAGACTCCTAAAAATACTAATAGGAAAACCAGGAATGTTTTGTTTATATTAAGCATGGAAGAAAACAAGGAAATTACAATTTCCATAACCATCAAGAAAGGAAAGCGGCAGCTTTACTTATGTACACTGATGGGGACGTTTACTTACCTGAAGTTTGAAATGCTATACACTGTAACATAAAGCATGCAAAATTTAAGCAGAGTTTAGCCTCTTTATTTAGTCTAACATGAGCGGGAAGATCTATCAATAGCAATGACAAGCATACCAACCAACTCAAATGTTGGAGGTGTAAGCTGTATATACTATGGCTCCTCAGCAAGTTACAACAGCTTATCTTTACAGAAATAAAAAAAAAAAAAACTTTCATTTGCAATGTTACAACATTCCGCTCCCTCCCCAAATAAATGATTATATTTACAATGAACATTTTCAAAAGTCGAGCTCTGAAAAGTTACAGGAAGGGAAGAAATCAGCCTTTAGTAGTGAAAACCAGGGAATTTCAGTATTGGGAATGGAACATTCATCCCAAGTTTTACTTTCAAGGACTAAGCTGCAACTGCTAATACAACTGCTAATACAACCAGGACTTCGCAGCCACTACAACTGAATTTAATACAGTAGCAAGCACTACGCAATAAACTGTTCAGAACACCGGCCCATCTCACCTGCCTTAAGCATATGAACATGTTGCTACATTTTTAAGTGGTGTTTTTACTAAAATAAACTAAATGAGAATTTGGGAAGAGATATCAAGGAATGGCAAGCAGATGGAGAGCCTAGCTGACACATAACAATAGCTGGTGAAATATTACTCTTATTTTCTGTAATAAACACCAAGATCAAAACATTATGCAAGTTAAATTTCCTTGAAAGGTTCCCAGCAGGAGTTTTCCTTTTTGTTTGTGCAGTACGCGATTTCCTCTCACCCACAAAAAACATACCAAGAATGTGCATGTGCCACTAACACTAAGCAGCACTTCCTTAATCACTCATTTCCAACAATTTATGGATGATCAGTGGCAAAAAACGAGCAAAAATAATGAAAGCATGCAATGAAAGCTCATTGAGACAAACCTGTTTGGACTTCCTACTCATTTCTGTGTGTCTTTAAGATGAGGGTCTGATACAAATTAGCCACTGGGAAAAAAGTCATCTGGTCATAAAATACAGTACAGGGTCACTTTTATGTAAGTTTGCCAAAAGGGACATAAACCAGGACAATTTCAAACTGTGACACAGGATAGAAGTATATTAAAAAAATCTTTGTTCCTCCTCCATTGTGCTGTCATGTTGCTCAGCTTTATAGACATTCTGAGCACCAGCTCTGGCCTCTTCGCTTCCACCTGGTCTACCTAATTAATTAAGCAAGGAAGTTACCTCAAATTTTTGTACTATTTGGTTTTATTATCATGCACTACTTTGATGTTCCAGGAGTTAACCTCTTAATCCAAAGACTCTGTGTGTTGTGTTCTGAACATTTTGGGATGTCTGGATAATTTGGATAATTGGTCAGGATGTTGCTGTCGCTCATGTTAAACTTTATGCCGTGACTTCGAGTTCAAAGATCAGTATTAAGGTAAAATACTTCATAAAGCCTTTTTAAAACTCTACACTCCTGATTATGCAATACCCAGTTATACCAGTTTCTCACGGTGGTAAATCGCACTTCTGTATTTTCTTACAAGGAAATTACTCCTAAACATCTTTATCTTTGTCATCTTCAAACAAATACAAATTTCAGTTGAAGTTACATCAAGAGAAAGCACATTTTAAGGTCAAGGAAGGTACAGCAATTATCTCTTCAAAAATGCTTGCCTTCTTCACACAGCAGCATTCGTGTAACTCTCTGCAGCCTTATCACACATGGAAACATCAGCACTGCAAACTATAGATGCTCAACTACAAATAACAGCTTCCTCTTTTAGAACATTAAAGAACAAGGTTAATTCTGACATAAATGAACACAGCTGACACCTTTTTTGTTCCATAATTGTACTACGGAACATGAAGGCCCATGACAAAGAGCTGTCAGAGGATCTAAACACGAAATACAACTTGATGTAAAGACTCTACAAAGACAAAAAACTTATAAAGACATGCAAAAGTTTTCAATTCTAACGCAGGATATTGAAGGTACTTCAGGCTATTCCAGTGTCTCAGTTAATAGCGCTGGCTGAGGCATAAGGTTACAATGACACAATGAACTCTGATTACTTCAGTAGTCCTGAGAAGCCTAATTCACACCTGTTTACATGTAAATGTGTGCACAAATTCACACTGTGCGTAAAGTTTTGCACATCTCTGTAGATGCATATATATACACACACATATTATTCCAGATAATAACGGCATCTGCTATTAGATGGAAATAAACTATAGCAAGAAAGAGCACTTGAACTCTTTAAAAGTGCACTGTCAGCCCTCCCTTAGGCCCCAAATGCCCTTTCTGAATTAAAATAGTGGTTTTAATTAAAAGCTAAGCAGAGAATCAGTTTGATTTTTCAGTACAGCGCTGCATCCGCCCATGGTGAGTGTCTAATTTCCGTATTTCTCTCCTCTGCATAATATGCAAGTGGTTGGTTGTTTTAAACTGTTGCCCTAGGGAAGTCAATGAGTCTGTAAGAGGGGCCATGTGCCATTTAGAAAGTATACTAGCGACCAAGAAAAAAGACATAGTAAATTGGAAGATGGTTAATCAAACCCATTCAGATTCATGAAACGTAAAATAGTTAAGGGGGCAATACTTCCATAAAAGAGCATGGAAATAAAAGTACACAGACCTTGGAATACTAACCTCTGTGCTATCTGAAATACAGCTTGCAACATGCGACAACAAATAGATTAAAATCAACTTTTAGCATAATTCATGATAGGCAGACAAACATAAAACTTAGGGATTCGGGGCCATATGTAATGAGAACAAACACTACTGTCACAATATACGCTGAACAAAGAAATCCAATAGCAAAATAAAAAATAAAATATTAGTCCATTTCAGAACTGAACCTCTTATTCATTTTTCACAGCTTCTATTAAAATCCAACATGTAATTCTTACAAGCACATCTTCAAATTGATGTCTTGACTGTACACCCAAATTCCAGAGGACCTACTTACTCATTGTAACACAGATTCATCATAACAAAGGCAATTCAAAGACCCGTTTAAGGTGAAGTCCATAAAAGCCTCCAGTGAAACAGTCCTTTCATCCAAATTAGATCTGAGCAGGTATCTAAAACCAACTACTTTCCCCATACCACATATCTAACTCCCAGCTGAAAGGATAAAGATTATATATCCTGCACCAAACCTCTTTATTCAACAACCTTGCATCTACAGTAGCTCACTCTTCTCGTAAATGCTGCAAGCTTTGCTACACGCATGAAATGCTCCTTTAAATGAAGACCACTGAAATCTGACTTTGTCAATTAACCGTAATAGCATGTTGAATCTTTTTTTTTTTTTTTAAACCTCTCTGGCTCATTAGTATAATGCGATGAATGACAAGACTTGCACAAGTATTAATAAACTGGTTTTACGTACCACAATTTTACAAGGTAATCATGGTTTCAAAGTCTTCACTGAAGAGAAAGAGTTAACCAATGTGCTAAAATATAAGGGAAGTCTTTTATTGACATCTACAGATTATGGTTTTATCTCGAGTTGTAAATGCTTCCAAGTGTACGCATTTAAAGGTGACCCTATTTATCTTGCTACTAGCTACCACCAAATCCCATTCATATGTTTAACAGCTAGAACATAACTTCTAAAGTTTAATGTAAATTCCAAGTCTAAGGTAGCTAGGATACACAATGCAACTGTTGCAGTCAACAGAAATCTACAAGTGAAGGGAACACACTGTACATACAGTGCCTGAAGGAAAAATAATTCTTGTCAGCACTCCAACCAAGAACAAACTTGATTAAGACTAGCCAACCTACTTCTGAAATACATTCACTGTAGCTAGACACAGGCAAAAAATCAAAATGGAACATTCTCCACTTGAAAACTGAAAGGACAAACTGAGCTGCTGAAAGTATTGTAAGGACTATGGATATCTGAAGCGAAGGAAGGAGTGGAAAGCAGAACGTTCTGCAGTCAAGGTTGAGTAAGTAGAACTAAACACAGTAATACAGACAACAGTTAACCAACTGCCAGACTTCAGAAGCTGAACTCATTAGCGTGGTCATCCAAGCTTACACTGAAGTAATTTGCATACATCCACAGTTCAGTCAGTAAAACAGGATACCAGACAGGTATTTACCCACCATCCCATAGGGTCCCACAGGTCCACTCTGACAGAGCTATCTTGCTCAGTCTATGTAATCTACCAGAAGCTTCAACTGTAGAATACAATCCCTAACTCTTCACATCATTTGTTCTGAATTGAAGTTTCCTTCATGCTATGCTTTCCAAGAATACTTTCTTTATTTTCCCTTGCTCCCTCAAGTGTCTATATGAACTCAACAATCCCAAACTGAATGTTGCACTTGTTTGGAAGCTTCACCAGTTCCACCAAGAATGAAAACAGTCACTTCACCTCTGTGCATGTGGCCTTGTCAATGCAACCAAGAATTTTGTTTTCCTCCCCCCCACAATCATCACCTTGTTGATTTTACATGCAAACCACTGATAACTCAGTAGCCTTTTGTGCTCATTCTTTTCATTTTCCTTATTTCAGGGCACCTTCCAAAACCTTTGCTTTCTACTAACTGTCATCCAAAGGGTGTGGAATCCCCTCAAGCGTAGTATCATTAAAAACAAAAAGTGTTATCTTTCGGATGATGAAAATTAATAAAAGCACGTGCTTCAACTAGTCCCCAGACAGTCTTTCTAGTTTCAGTCATTTGATGTTCACCATTTGCAATTCATTTTGCTGTGCCTTTCAATACAGTAATATTTCATTACATTTCTTTAGATCACATTATTATTCATATATTACTATTACCACTTTATTGTGAAATTGCTTTCCCAAGTTCCATGCTTCATCAGAAGTCAGTCCTCTCAACTTTACCACATTCAATAAACTTGAAAATTCTTTGTTATTTTCTACTCATTTAAGATAGCTTTCTTAACACACTGTTAATGTTGGTCACAGTATGCCCCACGCATATCAGTGCTCAAGAAGCACTTGGAGAATGCACTTAATAAAATGCTTAAACTTTTGCTTAGCCCTGTAGTGATCAGGCAGGTAGACCAGATGATTTCTGAAGTTCTCTTTCAACTGAACTGTTCTAAATGAAATCTTTTTTGTAACATTTTGACTTCTAGAACGCACACATCACACTTTTCAGTTTTCTCCGGTTCATGTTATTTAATCAGCCATCCCATTAAGAAGCCTGTACCTTTTCCCACTGCTTTATTTCTAGCGCACTGATTGAACTTGTTTGTTTAAAAAACATCCCAACTAAATTATCTTCCTCAAAAAAACCTCAGTTAAAACATTATTGAAAAACAAACCACCCGTTAAACCATTTTCTTGTTTTTTTCTTGATGTCAGCATACATGGGACTTATCCTAAAGATTACTCACAACCACGTATTGTGTACTCACTTCATCTGCTTGTTCAAGTTGGCACATCTGTATGTACACATTCACATAAGCATACGCAACCCAGCACAGAAGTCCTCCCAAAACTGTAACTTGTTCCACTAGAAATGAGGACTGAGAATGGAACATGTACTGCAAATACTCCACGTGCATTTAGCAGCATTTTCCTACCTTTTTTAAGCCAGCAAATCCTTCCGATTCCAAGAAGAAAAAGGCAAAGGGCATCAATACAAACAAACATAAATTGGAAAAAAGAGAAGCAAGATTCCACAAACCTGAAATGAACAAGAAAAAGTTTACATTACAAGTTTCTCTATATTAGAAGTTAGTTATGTTACATTTTCCTTTGTTACATACAACAACAAAGCAAACATTTAAGTACTAACAGATGCCAGAGTGTAATGGATACATAGCCATCTATGGGTCACTGCTTAAAAAAGGAAATACTCGTATCATTCTGCATTATAAGCTTTGAACAACAACTGGGTACCAACTTCAAGAGAGAAACTGGGTGAAATCTTGGGAAACGGGCTGCAAAATCAGGTTGACTACTTTCACTATATCCCACTTTTTGGTGTATTCAAAAAATAAATTTCAAGAGAAAAGTACTTTATCACAAGCAAATCTCAAAAAATTCAGTTCTACGTATTCACTATCTCACATTTTTCCTTCAGAGAAACTTAGACAAACTGTGGACATTCTGAAAAATACTACCACTACCTTCAAAGTGAAAGACTGCAGTAACAGCAACAGCAGCTCCCACAATGATATAATTAGCTCAGTTGTAAGAGGAGAGTATTAGACTATCTGAACCTTAGTAACGCTTTCAACATCATCTCCCAGAACTTTCCCATGGAATAGCACGTGAAATATGAGATAGACAACTGGACAATGAGGCAGACTGAAAACTGGCTGAGCTTTTGTGATCTAAAGGTTGTTGCAGTATAAAGTCAAGCTAGAAGTCAGGCACCACTAGTGCTCCCCTGGATTACTGAGGTTAACATCTTTATTAATGACCTGGCTGCTAGGAAGGAGAGAGTCTTCAGCAAGTTTGCCAGTGACAGGAGGAGTAGTGTTCTGCTGTTCAGATGAACCTCAACAGGTTAGACAAATGGCACAGAGCACACTGAGGATCAACTGGTGAGAAAACAGCCTTGTAGAAAAGGCCTCTGAGGTCCTGTTAGGTACCAAATTGAACAGGAGCTCTTGCAACAAAGACATCTAAGTGCATCCTTTGTTATATTAGAAGTGTTGTCAGCACTCCAAAGGAGGTAACCCTTCCTCTACTCAGCACTGGTGATGTACATCCGGAATGCTGCATCCAGCTGTGGGCTCCTCCATACAAATAGGAATATATTCTAACAAGCCCAAAGGACCACAAAAATAATTTATCTTCAAGAAAAAAGAGCTGATTTTATCACTGTTTATAAATATCTGATGGGGGAGATGGTGAGGAAGCAGAGTTGGACTTCTCATAGTGGTCTCCAGTGAAAGGAGACAAGGCAACAAGCACAAACTAAAAACAAGAAAGAAAAAAAAAAATCTTTTTCATTGTCACTGTGGTCAAACACTGCAACAGGTTGCCCAGAAGCATTCTGTAATTTCCATTCTTAGGTGTATACAAAACCCAACAGGCCACTACCTTGAGCAGCTTTTTCGAACAGACTACACTGAGCAGGGGCATAGACAAAACAATTTCCAGAGGTCCCTTCCAACCTCAACCACTCTGACTTAGCAACTGACTACTACTAGGACATCTGTAAAACACATGTGACATCTGCAGGAAGGGAAAAGGTTTAAGAAGCAATCTGAAGTGATAACTGATCTTCATTAAGGCTATCTACTTTATTAAGATTTTCTGATATGGACACATTCTGAAACAAATATGTACTCATCAACATCATCCTATCAGATGTTTACATGATGCTGTGTTTCTTCTTAAGTAGTATTACAGCTAAACTTGCAATTTCATACTACTGTAGCTACCAGGTTTAGCTAATGTTACAAGTACTGCAACCTGAAAATACAGCTTCTATTTTGTAGTTGAGAAAAACACACACATATCCACAATTTTACAGGACTAGTATATCACCTGAAATCCAAAAAAGAACATCCTCCATGATAAAAAAAAAAAAAAAAAAAAAAAAAAAAAAAAAGAAAAAAGAAAAACCAAAATACCGCCTTCCTTCTCACATACAGGCTTGTTTCCTTTCTAATAATAGTCCAGTTTGGAAAAAATAGGAAGAGGTGTGTGCTGCATGGTATGAGAAGTCATTACGGAATAAAATCCCTGTATTTAGTTCAAAATGTGAAATGGTTAGGAGTTATCTTCACCTACTCACTCCATAAAAAGAAACAAAATTGAAAAGTAAAAGAAGAAAAAAGACTTTCATCAGACTTATGTTTTTTCCCTGAAAAATATTAAAATTTAAAGGAGGAAAAAAAATAACAGGGAATGTACTTCATCAGTTGGCTGTGCCAGGACACAAGCTTAGCCAAATAAGTGATACAAAATAAGACAAGAAGAAACCAAAAGATGCATGATATACAATACTGAAATGCTAAAGAAAAAAAAAAAGGTGGCTAAATTTAGCCAAAAAAGAGGGGGATTTTTCTCTTTAGAATTTGCTGTCAGGAAGCTCCTGTTACCATGTAAGGAACATTAACACACAACAACATCAGGAAGAATGTAATCAGCAGTCCTTATCAGAAATACAATAACAAGAGTTCTGTTTACGTGTGTATATATTTATATATATGTATCTATAAACACATATATACACAACCACTCCTCCAGAAAATGCACAGAAGTTTTTGAGCTGAAATACTACCCA
>JAOWBP010002978.1:8064428-8076767 GCA_028571105.1 Tragopan temminckii
TGGTTGGTGACCCTGCACAGAGCAGGGGGTTGAAACTAGATGATCGTTGTGGTCTGTTTCAATCCAGGCCATTCTATGATTCTATGATTCTCTGAAAAGTCATCTTCGACTGTTAGGTGCATTGCTTGAAGTTCTAAGTTTACAGAGAACTGCCTTCTGCTTCAGCACAGCTGTGGTTTCATCCTGGTTCTTTCCACACTTTCAAAGACACAAGTATTTTGCAGGCAGAATTGCACAGTGAGTGTAAGAGGTGAGAAAAATCCCACCCTCGGTCCTTCTGAAGTCCACTGCCTGCGCAGGGAGAGTGTCTCAGTACTTACTGAGACTTTAGGAATGCAAAAGGACCACTAAATATAGATCTGGAGGAGCAATGAGAGCAGCGTTTTTGACACAGTTCTTGGGAAAAGCTGTCCTGCTTCACAGCTGTTCAGTCCACAGCAATAGATTGTATCTGACAGACAATATAATTACTTATTTGTGTTTCCTTCAACTATTCCTCCTTATCTTCAGTCATCTCTTCTTCTAGGGATGCTGTGTGCTGAAAGCATCTGTAGCTGCCAAGATGATTTTTGCATGAGATTTTGGCTTGTGAGAAGGGCTTGCTCCAGACTAGAGAGAACAATCAGAGATTAGGCCTGCACTAAGTAGGTAAGAAATACACATACTGATATGAAGACGAAGGAGGAGCGCGGTTGAAGTTCCAGCTGTATATTCAATTTGAAATATACTCAACGAGTAGATACAGGACATAATTTGTCTCATCATGGACTGGAAAGTTCTTTCTTGCATTTCTAGCAGCTGCATCATCAGAAACTTGAAACATCTTTATATTTGCTGAAAAGGTAGGAAAAAAAAAAATAGCTTAATCCCTTTCTTGGGCAGAAGTTATTGCTCAGTTCCAAGGTGTCTACACCACAAAGGAAGGTCACAGTAGCAACCACTGCAAAAGCTATTTATATCAAGGGATATTCAGTCTAATATAGGCTACTGCTGCAAACTGATGAGAATGTTTAGCAATGAACACACTGATGTGGGTTCATCAGTACAAAAGTAATATTTGAAGCATACCAAAAGAAAAACACAAAATATAAAAATGAAGCCTGAGGTACCTTTATGAGTAGGTAAAAGACTGCTGGAAGCTTTCATCCATACCTCAGACACAGAGCAAAAAAGACAGTGTTGGAACTGTCCTCAGTGATTCTTTTGACCTCCTCAGTAAACCTAAGTTTGTTCTAAGCATAATCAAGAAATTTTTCTCAAGTTGCCAGTGTAGAAGTACATGCACACCTGAAAAGAGTAATGAAATGCAGACTTCTATTAAACTGACTCGTAGTGATGCTTAACCCCTGTGTGTAAGAGTTGAGGGGATTTAATAGATTTTGTTTGGTTTGTTCCTTTTCAGCCTTGTTTTAAAATAACAGTTTTTCTACCTCAAGATAATACAGTGTCTGGTATTCTTAATCTCAAATGAAGGGTTTATGTGCACTGGGTTAACTGAGATACTCCAGAAAAGATGCTGGGATATTCAAGCTATGAAGTTGAATTGGGTAAAATTGAAATCACTAGAGCTGGAACTGCTTCACTGGGAACATTCCCATAGAATTTGTCAATGAATTTTAGATCACCCTTTTTAACTGTAAATATGAATTGGTACCATTTACCAAGCAACATTGGAATAAGTGATGCTTCTTTTCCAGTCATCATTCAGCCAAATGCAGTTTTGAATAAACAGAAAATGGAGCATTATACTGTCAATTGATATGACTACTCACATTATTATATTCCAGATGCTACCTAAGAATTGGCCAGATGGAAGCCTAATGCCCAATTTATTATGTTGTTGAGAATGATCACTGATTTTAGATGGAACTTGGGGTAGACACGTGCCACAGATGATACCCAGCACCTTACTTATTCAAAACCTATTTATGGAGGAGAAAAAAGATTGAAAAGTTAGAATAAATGGTATAATATATATAATATATATTCCTAATATATATATATATCCTATATATATATATATTCCTATATATATATATATCATTATTATGCACATTAGGAATATTTCTTGGTTGGCCATTGCAAAGTATGTATTTTATAAGCTAAATCATAGCAGTCATTACATTGTAACTTAAGAAAGCAAGATCAATCAGTCTTGAATCTGGATTCAACTTGAAATACTGCTGACTGGTTTCATTTTTATTCATACCTTCTTTCTATTTTCTATTTGTTTTCTTTTTCTTTATGAAACGTGTGATTTTTGTTGTTGTTGTTGTTCCAAATATTTCCAGACTGTTGGTCAACACAGTAGCATTAGCTCCCCATCTAATATGTGCCATAAAATGTATACAGTCAAGAAAAAGAACTTCAAATTAAAAATGAGAATGCTATCACAAAAATTGGATATAAACTAGTTCAGTACAGATCCACATAGGTACGTGCTGGATTTTGTATATGTATGTATATATATCCCCAAAAGTAAAATTTAAAAAATGCATCAAAGTAATATGGTTTTTCATAAGCTTTCAAAATGAACATTAGAGTAAAATATCTCCACTACTGTTACCAAAGGACACTGGTAAGGTCTTGATTCCTTGTTCTTCATGCACCCACTGACACTTGATTGAATTTGAGCTCATATTATTTTCTGTTTCCCAAACACTTCAGATTTCTCTATATCATTACTTAATCTTTGTAATTTACCGCTCTGTTATTTTTCAGTGTTTGCCAACCTTTTTTTCTTGTGTGTATCATCTGCCAGTGATACTAGCAGTAAGTAGTTTATCAACTGGAATAAATACTTGCATGAAAAAAAAAAACTGTTTCCTTCTCTACAGTTTCATCCAGTTTTGCTCATACTTTTTCTCATCTTTGTGAACTTTCTTAAGTAGTAAGTATGCATAATACTTATTTTACTGGTTGGAAATGTTGTTTGCTCATATGAGATATGATCTTGCCAATATCATGTGTGGGTTCCATGGCAACACTACAACAGTATCCAAAAGAGTCATTTAATAGTGAAGCCAATATTTTTTGTGTTAGCAAATAATCATTAGAAGCTTTAGTGTTGTTCTACCATTACTGGAATGACAGCAGCAGCATATGTCAGTCCAAGCAATCTCAAACAATTTTTCTGTTCTTACCCAATAACTGCTTTCTACTCTGATGTGCTTTCTACTCAATGTTTAGTTCTTGTCCTTAAACCACTTACATTGCATGATTTAAAAGGAAAACAGTCTCTGCTCTACTCACACTGCACTATAACATTACATCTACACAACATTCTGCACTGGCTTTAGAGTTTCACCCATCATTAGATTTCTGCTTTCTTTGCAAGTTTTGCTGATTGCTTATCTTCCATTGTTTCTCTCATTTTTTAATATTCTCCTTTGATTTTTGAGCCATTCAACACATTTCACTGGACTTCTTATTTCATCAATTCAGTATTGATTGTAAAACTTGACTGTATTATAAATGTAATGCAGATGTCCACCCATACTATCAGCTCCTGACTCCCTAACATGGCTGTACTCATTGTCCTTTAAAAATAAATAAATAAATAGCTAGATAGATAAATAATTGGCAGGACTACATACTTATTTGGAACTATTCTCAAATTATTTTTCATTACTTCCATATTTTTTAGGCATTCAATTTTACAACAATTTTTTGAGACAATATATTGCAATGTCAAATCTTTAAACCATAAAACCCACTTTTCTATTAGTTAAATAATTTTATTTTCTTCTCTTAAATTTAGTATCTGACTCATCATGACTAAGATAACTGTACTGTTAAATACCACATGGAAGGCATTTCAAAAATCTATCCAGTATTAAACTACAACCATTTTTCAGTTAGGTTCACAAAATCACACATATAAATTTTGTCTTTGACAGTAAGCCCTGCACTTTTTATGAAGGACTTTTATCCAAAATGCTAGGAATTTTAAAGGGAATAAATCATCTTAATTTCTAAAATTAATAGGGGCAAGATTTATTCTTAAATCATGGATACTCCTTTCTAATTAAATTCAAATGTGTTTAATGCATCTCAAGAGTGTTAAGATAATAAGTAATCCTTTTCTGGAATTTAACAGCCTCGATCCCTGTCAATATTGGGTGACTAATAAAATATGATGCCAGGCGTTTTTTAAATCTTTATCTTTCTCCTCTGTCTCATTAGCAAAATGAATAGGTTTGTTCCACAGGCACCATGTAATTTGGAGAATTCAATGTTGCTCAAGGACATTCCAAATAAATTTCAGCAGGTATTTCTTCATGCACTATTCATACATAGATTAGACTTTCACATGTATAAAATCGACTTTCACAATCCCTGCCCGTTACCGTGCTGAAGTTTTAATTTGATGTGTAAGGTCACTGCTAGTATCAGAGGCTGGAAGACCCAAAAGGACCACTGCAATTAAGGTCTCCTGCCCAGCAGAACTTTGTGCAGTTATCCTGTCAAAGCCTATACTTCAAGCTGAGCTCCAGTGATCAGCATTTAATCCACAGAACATATAACACTCATCCATTGTACCAGTGGTCTATCAGGAAATGCTGAAACTATGAAAAGATTATTATATAACATATGCCGATACTTATTTTCAGTAACAGGCCTCAGATATAGCAGGCCTTTTACCAAAAATCATGCCAACAATATGAAATCAGCTCATTTAATTTTAAGAGCTTCCTTTCTTATGTAGATATTACGGTAAAGTAATAGCCTCCAAATGATGAAAATATGGCAGGATTCTCAAGACCTGGCACAGTCTTCTGGCATTCATATAAAGCAAAACCCATCTATGGTGAATAGAAACCAAAGCATTTGGGTATCTCTAAGTAGTTGAGTGAAGGACTTCAGAGATTTCATACTGTCTTCCTACTGGGAGGATAGAACAAGGAATAGGTTGTGACTCATCCAAGTTTAAAATATTTCCACATTTCTAATTTTAGGCCCTGTAAACCATACATTACACTCAAAGTATACCCACTTTGGTTGTTTTGGTGGTTTTCTTCGTTGATAAAGATGTTGAAGAGCACCGGTCCCAAGACAGACCCCTGAGGGACACCGCTTGTGACCGGCCTCCACCCTGACACAGAACCATTGCTCACAACCCTTTGGCTGCATCCAGCCAACCAATTCCTAACTTAATCCATCGAACAGCCCAAGGAGGTAATAATACATTTAGCTTTGCTTTAGAGTCCCTTGGTTTTCCTGTTCCTAGCTAATTCCCCATTTTCTACATAATCTATTTTGATATGGCTGTTGCAGTCAGACTTTACCAAAATTCTGATCCCACCTTAGCCAGAAAAATACATAAAGCTCTACACATCATGTGACAAATTCAAGAGCTTCTGGTGAGCTCACCACAACATGCTGACTCTGTATCATCTATGAGAGGACAGAAGACTGCAGAGCTTCTAAAGGGGCACACAGACAAGAAGTTTCTCCAATTTTAAAAGCAGGTACAGCATTCATTCATTATTCTGTGAAGCCTTTTCCCTTCAAAGTGGTTACCTTGATAAGCTTGCAGCATCTATTTTAACTATTTTCAATGCTGTTAAGGTTACAAAGAAGTCATGTTTGAGACAGATGGTCTTTTGTTTCTAAATCATGTTGTTCTGTTATTAATCACATATGTAAAGGATAGTACAAAGTTATCGAGGTTTCATTGGGAAACTTTGATAGAAATGGGTTATTTCATAGGGGTAGGGTTGCCTGGGGTTGTTGTAACCTAAATGCAGGACGCGATGCTTGGCCCTACTGAAACTCATACAGTTTGCCTTGGCCCATCGATCCAGTCTATCCAGGTCCCTCTGTAGTGCCCTTCTCCCCTCAGGCAGATCAACACTCCCTCCCAGCTTGGTGTTGTCTGCAAACTTACTAAGAGTGCACACAATCCCCTCATCAAGATCATTAATAAAGATGTTGAGCCACTCCAGCTATCAGAGAGAAAAGTGTTTGTGAGCTACACCATACACTCAAAGCAATCACAAACTTGTTTTTCTGTCTGGCCTATCCCATTTTAAGTACTGAGAGTAACAGAAAATGTGAGAAACTATACTGTCCATTTTCTTTACACACACCTAGTCCTCATAGAGAATTAATGAGTCAAGAAATAACTACAAACTTCAAATAACAATTCCTGCCCTCTCATGGAATAAGAAATAGTTATGCACAATGTCAGCAGGACAAGCTGATGGCATTTTTGGAAGAATTTATTTAGAGGTCCAGTCTTGCAAAAAGTTTTAAAGTGTACATTTTAAAATTTGTATGAGTGTTTATATATTACATTGTATGTATACTTACACACGATGTGTGTCTATTTATATATCTCTGTGTGTGCATGCTTATTTTTATTTAAAGTTCTCTGAAATACATTGTTATCCTGCAACAAAAATAAACTGCCATGGAATACAGCATTGCACAATGTCCTCCACAGAATTTCTCTACAAGCATCAAAATACATTGATAGCTACACTGAGTTAATTTGAATTAAGGTATTTATTTTCGTTTCTTTGACAAAATCACCATCTACTGATTTTACTACGGATGGTGTTTTTGCCTTTGTAAAGAAGCAGCAGCTTATAGCGTTCTTTTAAATGAGTTTGTGTGAGTATGTATCTAAAAAAAAAAAAAATGCAGTTTAAACTCTTTAAGATGTTTTAGTTAATTATAAAAACTGGCAAATTTAAATAATATAAACTGAAAAAATACTCTACTGAAATACAGATAAAGTGTTACCTTAGCTGTTTCCCCTTGTTACTTGCACCAGTGCATTCAGACAATCATGCACCCCAAATCACTGTCTTTACCAAAGACACGCTATGGAAAAAAAAGGGGAGAACTTTAACTACACAGAAATATATTAAGAACTTCACAATGTGACCTGTAGTTTTTACTGAAATAAATTAATGGGTGGCATGCAGATGCCAAGATGAAGCAGAGCAGTAACAAAACATTAGCAAGCACTTTTAATGTAATTAATTTTTGATATATTACAATTTTTAGCATGTAATTATTTTTAAAGGAACTGCAGAGTAATACTGGATCATGTGTTTATTCCAGCTAGTTACTAAAGAATAAAATGTGACAATATTTTGAAATTCTATTGCAGAATAATACTGAGTTGTCCATCACAAATAATGATGCCAAGATTTCTCTCATCTGATAATCAGTTTCAGTGATTACCTACTAAAAGGTCAACGCTTGGTACTACAAAATCCCTTGGTCAGCCTAGAATCCAAGTGGGCATTGAAATGTGCTATATAAAGCACCTAGGCTTGCAGTGACCTTGAATCAGTTTCCTTATTGCTGGAGGCTGGGATTGTTCCATGGCTACATTCCCAGTCTGCATCAAGAGGCTGGTACTAACATCAATCTTTAACACCGGTCTTTAAAACAATTTTTGATGTTGGCCTTGAACAGGTCTAATAATTTTGCTTAATCACCTCTGTTCCAACACAAAAACTGGAATCTAGGCTGACTTCTAATTTTTCATTCTTGTGAAATCCAGCCACAAGCTTCCTGTCTGCCATCAAATATCTGGAATCACAATTAGACAAAATATGTCAGATGCCCTGTGACACCCAATCATCTTTATTGCATAGAAGTTCACTTTCAAGCTTAGAGTAGAACAAATTCCACTAGATTCAAAGGTCTGTACTTCCAAAGAAAAATGAGAACACTCATATACATATTTAAATATGCAGATGTGATGTATCCAATTTGCATTGTCACCTAATGAGAATGACCTTTTCTGCTGAGCAGAAACAGCAATTGTTGAACTTGAGCATGTGAAAGTTGTGGTTAAACACTGAATTCCAAATGTCCATCTAAATAGATCAAATGCTTGCTTCTCTTAATCAAAAATAATCATGGTCATATTGAACCCTAAATCATAGAATCATAGGATGGCTTGGGTTGGAAGGGACCTCAAAGATCATCAAGCTCCAATCCCCTGCCATGGGCTGGTTGCCACCCACCAGCTCAGGCTGCTCAGGGCCCCATCCAACCTGGCCTTGAGCACCTCCAGGGATGGGGCATCAAGAGCTTCTCTGGGCAGCAATACCAGTACCTAACTGCCCTCTCAGTGAAAAATCCCAGCGCTTCTCCATCTTTAGGGAAATCCAATTAGGTTCAGAATTTGAATTTTGCTACTTAGATCTATTTCTCGTAACACTTCTTGCCTAGCACCCTTCCTATTTATCAGTCTTTACAAAGAACATCTAAACAATTCTCTCACCATCAGTGTGGTGCATGTTAATGCATAGCATATTTATAAGTATTTTGAAAAACTAAATTCAAACTAACGGATTAAGAAAATTGCTCAGGACTACAAAGAGGCAGTTAATATGGCAAGACTGGAACTCAGTTTGACCTTGGTTTTGATCCTGCATTCAAATACATTAGATCAAGTCTTTAGCAATACTCAAATTGAAATGGAAAAAAGCCATGATCAATTTACCAAGCAGCATTAGAGTCGTATAACCTGTGTTGTTCTATTTCTGTGAATGCCAAAGAAGGAAAACAACTCCTGCATGTAGGTAGCTCAAATAGCATCAGTATTATGGCTGTTTTATTACTAAACCTTTAGTTACCCTCTGTACTGAAACGAAAAGTCAAATTGTCAGTATGCTTGTCTTCTTCTAGAGCATACTCTTTTCAGCTACAGACCACAAAAATAGGCAGTGATATTACACCATACAGGTAATAAATAGGTCTTAGAGCTGGAATCACTCACAAGCATGATTCAGGATTAAAGAAATGAGAATTCAAGCAAACATTTTGGCATATCTTATAGGCAAAAGCACAATTATATATTCTCCCTGTTGTTTCTTTTTCATTAGGGGACTGCAGTATCCTCCCATAATGGATCAGGACTCCATACTGTGAGAATTTAGAAATACCTAATGAAAATATGGCACCTACAGTTATGAACTTACAACTGCCAGTGTAAGTTTAAGAATAAAACCCTTCCAGTTATTTCTGTAACTGTAATATTCTACATGATACTAACACATACCATCTTTTCCCATGGTTATATATAAGAGTGGAGTGCAGTAAGTTTAACAGTGTGGCTCTGCAAGTGAATCCAAACAAATACGTGTTGTCCTAAAAATAAGTATCTTACCTTATGCATCAGTAAGGAAGGAGAAAATCCATACTGAGAAAAGAAATTCCAACTATACAGATGTGCATACACACACACAGTTGTATAGAGCCTTGTTCTTTGTATTAGTTTACTTATCAGCATGCTATTTTCGCAAAATAATTCAGGAGAACAAGAGACAGAAACCTCATGATAAACACAGCAACTATACTAGAAGGGGTTTTGTAATTGTTCTTATTTTCACCTGTGTTTCAGAATCTATTTCATATGTGACACAGGTGTTAATACAGATGGGCACAACAGAAAGACCAACTGTACTTGTAGAGTAATGAGTTCTCATTTAAATCAACACGGGAACTAACTGTCCCACCAGCAGGATATCCTGACACAGTACATTTTTGTAATCTGCTAATGGTGCCTTTTCATAACTCATTTAGCCTAGTTGCAGCCTGTACTGCCATTGGAAAGGGCACTTCCCTTTCCTATTGCTGTCTACCTCTTTCTGCAGCCAAAAAAAAAAAAAAGAAAAAAAAAAACCTGATCCAGGACAAATAACAGCTTATTAGTTACATTTGGATCAAATCTTGGATTTGGTGGATTATGCCATAAGTCCTGGTGTTAGCGTAAAGAAGTGTAAGGAAATGTATTGCCAGGACAAATAAGGCAGAATGATGTTATCCTATAGCAAAAAAAAATAATAACTTGATCTGTAAAGTTAAAGATTGCCTGAAGGAGACATTACCAGATGTAGAAGTATATTAGAGTGGCTTCCAGAGTCAGCTAAGTTCCAGACTGCCTGGAACACAAGGTTGTTAGAATTTGTATACGCATGGTTTTGTTTTACTGCCCCGTCCTTTGAGCAGCAAAATGCCAAATACTATCTGACTGCCTTAAACAATTGTCTGCAACTATCATGCAAAGCTGCCTCTTGAACCAGTGGAGATCTCACCATCTGGTTAATGGAGACTGGGGTGCTGAAACTGAAGTTTAAAATGAGTTAGATGAGTTTTCCCCTTAAAGTGACTCCATCTTGTCTGTCAGAGCTAAATCAGTGCTGCTATTTCAAAGCACTTTGTGAGAGCAATCAGGGAGGAAAAGGCTTTGTCAGGCTGGAATGTTCCAGTGATGGTGGACATTATCAATGTCTTGTGAGGACTTTATAGATTATAGATTTATAGAGTAAAACTGGCGATGATTATGAAGTCATTCATAATGGCAGAAGTATTATTTCTAATCCACAACTACTCACTAATCCAGCTTTCAGCACAGTCACAGTTGCATCAGCAAATCACAGGGTGTTATCCCAAAATGACAGAGGTACAAACTGGCCATCACATGGTGGATGAGGATGTGGCTGCTGAGAAGGAAACAAGGTACATACAGTCTATGAAAAAGCTCCTTCACAGAGCACGCTGAAGTATGGAATTGACCAGGATGTATCCAGAGGAATCTCACTTAGCTCTTCCAGGCAGAGATCTCAGAGGCCTGAGTTAGTGGGTATAACATCACAAAGCATGAGAAGATATTTTACATGTAACATAACTAAGATTGGATTAATTTCACTCAACAGCAGACATCTACAATGATTTTTCAGCTGGATTGATCTCTGCAGGCTCCCTTTATAGTCACTGTAGATGACACAGTGATTAATCTCTTTCTAAAACAGTTCCTCGCCTCTAGAAGCTACTTTTTCTTTCCTTTGAGTCAAGAGGGACCCCAGACTAATTTGCTCAACTGTAAACATCTATTCACAGATAACTAAAGTTAGCTGGTAAGATTCCATCTTCAAGGCATGCGGAGACTAGGAATCCAATCTTGTGAAAAGCCTGAGAAGTTCAGATACTTTGATTTGCTTAAGGCTCTGCTGAGCACTCTGCTTTCTGTTTAAACTGCAATAAACACAGATCTCATAATTTGCTTGCAAGCAAAGATAAGGAAGTCTCTAACTAGAAATGCCATGCAAGTAGAGTTCCTGAATAAGAACTGTATATAAATTGATGCTATTTCAAGAACAATAACATCATATATTATAGGAACAGATATTAAGATGTGGAATAGCAACCAACAAGTATAAATTGATTTTACTGTCAAAGCACACGTTACCAGATCCAAAGTTTGCTGTCATCATGGAAAGGCTTCCAAGTACCTGACTGCACCTTGACTCAGATACATATCATGTTTTGTACGTTTAACAAAGCTGCAGGAATAATGGAGTAAGACTTTTGGTAATAGTTAAGAACACCCTTTGAGCTAAAGAAAAGCTGCTGGAAATTGTCTCTGAAAATAATTAACTTACCCTGCGTGTTAAAAGACAGTGTTAGCAGTGGGATGAACAGTAACACTGAACATCACTATTGGTGAATTGCTCCTGTGAGTGGCACGGTACTTAATACTGCCAGCACTTTCACTTGTTATAGTTAAATAGGTAAAAGGTGATTTGTTGAACTCATGCAGTCATACGTATCTATTCCAGAGTACCATTCCTACTTTCAAGCATTATTTTTTTCAAGTTGCCTCATCAGAATTAAGCAACAAAAATACACACACAGATTGGTCTTCGGGGAAGAGAGTTACAAGCAACACACTGAAGCTAAGTAATTACAAATAAAAGGAGAAAGAACAGAGGAAAAAAGAAATGTTCCTTGTTAAATATTTACTTCATCTCTGATGAAAATTGCCTTGTCAACGACAGTATAATACAAGTGTTCTTTAAGTAAGGTCAACTTTCAGCATAGACTTAAGTCTTCTATAGAGGCATTTCATTGATTGTATAAAGTCATATAGGAAATGCAAAGTACCATAATGTGGGAGTTTGATCAATGATGTTATCCTGATTTATAACTGTGTATTTTTGGACTCTGATGTGCACATAGCACTAATTTAAAACCTCATTTTAGTTGCAACCTACCTCTTCCTTTTAATAACAAGAAAGTCATCTGATTACGTTCTTTCAGTTATCCCCATGTCACGTATTAGATAATCCCCTTATAGTTTAAAACTAAAAATGCTAATGGATTGGGGAAATGGGATTTTGCTTTCACACATTATACCTGTCTTTTTATGCTTGCCTTTCAGATCATTTATCTAAATAATAACCTTCAGTACCCACTCCTTCCTTCCAATGAACTAAAACACATTAATGATTAAAGTCAGTGAAAACATCTTCTCCCTGATCTAATTTTGCTTGCTGAGATTACCACTTCCAGCTCCTACTTTCCTAC
>JAOWBP010002978.1:8076867-8098069 GCA_028571105.1 Tragopan temminckii
GCACAATCATGGCTCACTGCAACCTTGACCTCCTGGGCTCAAGTGATCCTCCCATCTCTGCCTCCCAAAGTGCTGGGGGATTATAGGCATCAGCCACAGCACCAGCCCTACTTTCCTACTTCTTTTTGGAGGGAGGGTGGGGGGGAGTTACTGACTTGTAGAGCTGCTCCTATGATTAACTCCTAGTTCATTTCAATTAAAACAGCCTGTGTTAGTTTACACAAACTGTAGATTGTTGTTAATGAGTATCACCAGTCAACAGTGACTGAAAGGGCACTGATTTCAGGGACTAAAAGACAGAAATGATATGAAAAACTCAGCAAACAGCTTTCAATCAGAAAATCTGTTGGGGCAGCCTAAAAAAGAGGAAGTAACATGCACTTGCATGTGAAGATGCTGCAGGTGGTAGCTTCTGCTGTCAAACTTGGAGATAAAGGAGGAGGCATTTCAATGGTCTCAGTGTCGGAATGAGGGAAGATAAGTCATCCTGTACAAAAGAAAAAAGACTGGCCCAGGGCCAGATACAAAGATTGTGGAAATTCTGGAACTACCAGGACAGGCTATTTGTGTAGTTCAACTTTCATTATGCCTGACTTAAGTTGTAAGACATAGTTCTGAAAAGAAAAAAAATAAATAAAAATCTCAGCAACAGAGATGTGTCTTTAAAGCAGTAAGGAAATAACTCCTCTCACCTACCAGTAACTTCTGAGACAAATGGAACTGAAGCACATTTGAAGAGCCATCAACTTTGTACCGATCTGAGACTTTGGAAAACATATTCCAGAGGATAAACATCCTCTCACAGAAAATCTCTCCCAGCAGCCCTTCTTTTTCATACAAGAACAAATGTCAGTTCTGCTGACCACAGTGGTGGCAATATGACATGGGAGAGAACAAAATCTGAAGTAAGCAGGTGCCATAGAATGTCGCAACTGTCTCAAGGAAGCTCACGCTGTTCTGCTGCTCTCCTTGCTCTGAATAAATTCATCCTGGTACTAACTTTTCAGACTGTAGAGTCAAAAAAGGCTTTGGATTTAAAGAGATATTCTTACATGAATCAGACAGCTTTCTCCATTGATAAGAACAAAGAATGACCCTGTGAAATCAACCTAAAAGTCTTTCTGGAACAACATAGATATTTCCTGTGCTGATAAACAGCAGTATGTTCTCAACAGTGGAAAATCACAAAAGAGGAAGTATCTACCTATCTGTGTAATACAGACACTAAATAACATCTTCATGACTTGTGGGAGGTGACCAGGAAAAATAGCAGACACATGGCTAAAGGATGGGTATCCAAATCATTCTGCAAGGGAAAAAAAAAAAAGCAAGTCCATGAATAAAATTTAATAGCAAAAGACATCTGCTAACAAAGGTTATCTCAGCAGAAAGCAAAAACATCTGGAAGCAACAATTCTGTACAAAGTTTCATTTCCAGTGAATCATGCCATTATGTTCAATTTAATTCTAAATACGAAACCTGCCCTTACTGCTTGCTCTCTGCTGTGGGATCACTGTCAAAACAAAGAACAATTATAAAATGTTCACCCAGTTCTGAATTCAGATTTGCTAAGCGATGCTGTTATGATGCAGAGATCTAAATGTGAAATCTATGCAGATTTCTTTCAGTATAGCATTTTCTTGGTGATTACTTTTAGATTTTCTCTGAAATTTTGCTGTACCTTAATTCTTAGAAAGTGTTTGTGACAAGTGATGATTACTCTACTTCTGTATTTTTAGCTAAAGTAGCATGTCCATTTTCACCCAAATTTTGGATTATGTATTCAGCAAAATAAATGTTTTCCTCTGATGCATGAACTGTTGGTGATCATGTAGGTGGCAAATATTGGCATTCTCTTTCTTTGAAGAAATATGAGATTTCCCATTATTGGAAAGCTCTGTTGCCCTGAATGACAAATTACACAACGAGACAGAAGGAAGATGCAAATCTTAGTTTTAAAAGCATCTAATATTTGCTCAAATTACATTCAGCTGTATTTATCTACCATTCTGGCATGCTGATGGAATAGTATTATCAATAAATCTATAAATAGGATGCAAAATGCATGTGAGCTGTCTGTGCATGAAGAAAGAGCAGAGCAGCAATAAATTAGAGCATAATATATAGTTTAAAATGTAGCAAAAGGAGTGCCTCGACAAATCAACGCAACATATTTTGTCACTGAGAGGGAGAGATTCATTACACATCAGCCTTGAGAATGCTAGATTTCTGAAGCATGGGGTCATCTAGGACACATGATGTCATTGAGAGAGTATGGAAACATGCATAGAAACGCAAAAATAATCTGCAGAATAATAATACCATGTTAAATTTTCAGCTAAAACTGAAGTTCTCTTCAGTACTTCATTGCTCAAGGGAGTTCAGGAATGCAACAAGAGAGAAAAAAATAATGAAGCCTGACTTCTTACGGATTTGGTACCCACAGGAGATTCAAGACTGATCCTCCTCCTAAGTCTGAGTCACGTGTGCAGGGTTTCCTTTGCCTGGATTTTCTGTGATGTATATTAATGTCTAAGTTTTGTTTAGCTGAGAAACTTTTTCCCCTACAATGGAAAATCTGATCAATCATAAAATCTGGGGAACTGAACTGTCTTTGGGAACTGCCAAACACGACTGAAACTCACCATTAGATTTCAGAGCTGGCTAGAGGAGAGGACACAGTCGTGGGGCCAAACGCATACACCCAGCAGATTACATAAGAAAAAAAGGGACTAAAAATAAGATCAAGCTGTCAATTGGTTTTCCTGCTGACAGCAGCAAAGTGACACAGGATATCTAATTCCTTCTGATCACAGAAATGACAGACAAGTTTTCACCTACTTTGCCTGTGACTTGGGCCACCAGTCCACAGGAGTGGCATCATCACATCCCACTGCCATCAGGGAAGTGCCCCGGTGACATTGGCAGCTGATGTCAGCGTTGCCCTTTGGCATGCTCAGAAAGAGCAGTGTGGTAAAGAGTTTTAAATAAGGAATGGGGGAGGTTGTGATGAGCCTGGGGATGCTGAACTCTGGGCTCCTGTGGTGTTGAGAGGCCACAGGAACCTCCTGCCTGCTTTGCTGGTGGCAGGGCCTTGAACTATGGTTATGAGGGAGGAATTGTTTGCTTCCTTTTTGTAATGAAAGCACTAACCATGTTTATACTAGGAAAAGATACAAGCTGGGGAACAAAAGGATAGAGTATAGCCCTGCTGAAAAGGACCTGGGGAGGAGGTGGATGGCAAGCCAGACATGAGCCAGCAGTGAGCCCTTGCAGCCTAGAAAGCCAACTGTATCCTGGGCTGCATCCAAAGCAGTGTGATCAGCAGGGAGAGGGAGGGGATCCTGCCCCTCTGCTCTGAGCTGTGAGACCTCACCTGGAGCACTGCATCCAGATGTGGAGTCCTCAGCACAGGAGAGACATGGACCTGCTGGAGTGCGTCCAGAGGAGGGCAACAAAATGACCCAAGGGATGGAACACCTCTTCTACAAGGACAGGCTGAGAGAGCTGGGGCTGTGCAGCCTGGAGGAGAGAAGGCTGTGAAGAGACCTGAGAGTGGCCTGTCAGTATCTAAAGGGGCCGTAAGAAAGAAGGGGAAAGACTCTTTGGCAAGGTCTGTGGTGGCAGGACAGGGGGAAATGGTTTCAAAATAAAATGAGAGGTATAGACTGGATATAAGGAAGTAGTTTCTAAAAGTGAGGTAGCCTCTGGCACAGGCTGCCCAGAGAGGTGGATGCCCTGTCTTTGGAGACACGGTCAGGCTGGACGGGGCTCTGAGCACCTGATGGAGCTGGAGGTGTCCCTGTTCATCGCAGGGATAGCCTTTAAGGGTCCCTTCCAATTCAAACGATTCTACGATGATTCTATGATAAATACCTGTGTAACCGACCCGCAGCAGGGGGTTGGACTAGGTGACCTCCACAAGTCCCTTTCAACCCCACGATGCTGTGATTTCTGTTCTGTGACCGTCACGGATTGAATGGCTTTGGAACGCGCTGCGAACGGGCTGCCGCGCGCCCCAGGAACCGCCGCTCCCGCCCCGCGCCGGCCCGGCAGGGGGCGCTGCAGCCCCAAACGGCGCCCGAGAGGCGGAAGCGAAGCACCGCTGTTCCCCAAGATGGCGGCGCCCAGTCGCGGCGTGGCTCGGGGCAGGATGAAGCGGCCGACCGGCCGCGCTCGCCGCGGCGACGGGAAGCTGGACAGGTTGCGGCTGGCGGTGCGGGAATTCGTGCAGGCGGCCGGGGACCAGCCGTCGCCGTCGCCACAGCACCCGCTGAAAGGCTCGGAGAGGCCGAGCCGAAAGAGCCGGCGGGACGCGAGGAAGGAGAAGCGCAGGCTGAAGCGGAGCCGCCGCCGCCTCCTCCGACGCGGGGATACGGGGGACGTCCCCGCCGCGGCGGCCCGGCCGGCTCCCGCTGCCCGCCCCGCGGCTCCGGCCTCGCCCTCCGCCGCCGACAAAAAGCAGCCGGAACCGCCGCGGCAGAAGAAGAAACCGCCCCCGAAAGCGTCGCGGCCACCGGTAGCGGCCCCGCGGCCGTCCGCGGCCGCTTCGTCGAGGAAGCGGGCGCTGCTGGAGGCCAACGAGGAGGAGGAGAGGGAGATCCGGCGCCTGGAGCGGCAGCTGAGGCTCGGCAAGCGCCGCAGGAAGAAGGGGGAGGCCGCGTCCGAGGAGCTGCCGCAGAGCTTCCTGCGGGACGGGCTGGGCTACGTGCTGGGCGCCCTGGGCTCCGGCGCCGGCCTCGCAGGGCTCTACCATAGCAGCGACGAGGAGGAGGACCCGGAGCCGGGGGGGCGCGGGGAGAACCCTGAGAAGAGCCCTGAGAAGGCTGAGGAGGACCCCGAGGAGCTGGTAGAGGCCTCTGACAGCTTCGAGGGGTCAGATGGGGAAGGACGGTGGGACAGCGAGAGCTCGTCCCCCGAGGACAACGGGGTGCCTGAGAGAAGCGAGGCCTCGGACCCGGAGGAGGGAGAGCAGGAGGAGGTAGGGAGCTGGCTTGAAATAAAGCAGACCTGCTTCTCACAGTACGCGCTGACGTCACCTCTGCAAAGCGCTGGGGTTTGCTGTCTCACCAGTGTGGAGAGGTGATGGTGAAAACCATGCTGGGTCCAGCATTGACTTCTGAGCTTCTACCAAATCTAAAGGCACATGCTGGCACATTGCAGGCTAACACACAAAGCCTTGTTTGTGTACACACAGTCAACAAATAAAAGGAACAAAAGTGTCACCCTACCAGAGCCAGATTAAGCACTTCCCTAAGATCATAAAAAGCCTATAAGACAATGAATATGCATTGGAAATTGGAGTTCCTTCTTTCTGTAGATCCCAGATATTCTGTTTGGTTTTGGCTTTGTAGTGCAAGTGGAGAAGAGGAAGCCAAACGTTTAGCCACGTGGCACTGAATTAATCTGAGAACCCCAATGCAGCTGAGGCTTTCACCTGTGGAGGTTTCTGTTGTCTGTCTGGTTAAATTAGCAACCTAAGATGTCAGTTTTATTAAAAGTAATTTACTTAAAACTTCATGTGAAGGGGAGAGGTAGGGTTTTTTTTTGCTTCTCTCAAGCTGATCATAAGCAGTAACTCGCTGCATGCTCTTTTCCTGAATGAGGCTGTTTCTTTGGCATTACTGTGTGCTTCACAAGAAGTCTGATATATTAATCTTAAATAGAAATGTATACTTAAGTTCAAGTGTTTCAAGTACTAATTTCATCTGCTGATTGTTTTCTTTATAAGGATCATAATCACAGTGTTACAAAGTACATTCCCCCTCAAGTGAGAAAAGCTCAGGAGGCACTCGATGGCAAGAAGAAAGAAGAATTGGGAAGACTAAAGAAAATGGTGAATGGTCTCATTAATAGGTAATGGAATAAGGACAAGTCATTAATCTTTCTGATTCTGTGTGGCAGTGCTCATCATTCAAAGAAAAGTGGCATGGATGTGAACTTTTGTCTTTGCAAAGTGTTTTTAAGTTGGCAGCTGTGTCTGCTATCCTTAATAATAATTATCTTTGTTGATAGAAATTCTTCAAAGTTGGTAGTTATAGAAGTTGAAAGACCTAGAAAATAAATTTAAGATTGGGCTGAATTCCACACAGCTGCTGCCCACAAGTGCTGGTTATAATTCTCCAAGTGTCAATTTCATTACATCTATTAAAAAAAAAAAACAACCTCACAGTGGGAGATCCCTACTATTCCCCCACCAGTATGCTGTGTTAAAATTTAATAAAACAAATTTGGGGGTTTTAGTTTAGTGAACACAGCAAAATACAAGAGGTCCATTACATTCATCTTCTCACTCACTTTAGAGGAACTAGCTGGACTCAAAAAACAGGTTGCAAGTTAGATACCTTGAAAATGGTGAACCATGCAAAGAGGCAAAAATAGCAAACATTGAATTTTGTTTCTCAACAGGTTGAGTGAGCCAAATTTGTCCTCCATCAGTGGACAGCTGGAAGAGCTCTACATGGCCAACAGCAGAAAGGACATGAATGAAACTCTAACAAGTATCCTTATGAATGCCTGTGTTACTGCAGTTGCTATGCCTGCAAGACTGATGATGGAACACGTCCTTTTGGTCAGCATTCTTCACCACACAGTAGGAACTGAGGTAATTCTTGTGGCAGGACTAATACTGTTGAATGATACAAGTTGGGGAACGTATTGATACTTCACTTTGAGTGCCTTTTAGTTTCCGATTGTGTGTCACTAAAGAGAATCTGTAGCTGAACAGATTCTCATACACTCAAGAGAACACTTGCGCACTGTGTGTATACAGGTAAGAAAGACTGCAGTTACAGGAGTCCTTCCACATCAGTGGAAAAAGTCCCTTTGGTTCTTTTAAAGCCCAGTTGTGCAAATCATTGCTAGGTATAAGGGACTCCAGAATGTCAGAGACTTAGAATTGTGGCAACTTTCTCAGAAGTTGGGGCTGGTTTGTATTTTTAAAGTTAATGGATGACATAATATGTCTTGCTTAGTGTCAGGAAGCTGAAATTACAAAGGAAATATTTGAGCTAATTTCAATGACATTTTCATTAGAGAATTGAGGTGTTTCAGTAGAGCATTCCTGTCTAATTACATTCTCATCCTGCATCTCATTGCACAAACTGTGTTGATGCAAGTTCTTCATTATGTATTTGTTGACCCAAATAATAACTGGTCTCTGAAACCATATTAAATATTAGATGGATGCAGTTACACCAACTTCCCTACACAGCCTTGCTGTTAAACTTTTTGTTTCCTGGCTTCCTGGAAGACTGTTGTTAATACAAGTAACGCGTGATACTATAACACCACTTTAAGAGGAGAAATGTAATCCACTCAGAATATGAAACTTACTAGAATACCATGTAATAGGCAGCTGATATTCAGACTATCTTCTATACTAATGACCCTCTTACTCAGCACCTTTGATGATAAGTGTTCTGTTCATGAAGAAGCAAAACCATTTCTGACAGGTTCTCAGCAATACTAGGCAAAGCATTCACAGGTAGGCTAATAGCCATACATAGAAAGAAGAGCTCACCTGGCTGGTGAAGGGCCTTTTTAGCTATGTAGCACCCTTGAGGAAGCAGCCCAGGTCCAAGAGATGTTCTCCTTTCAGTGGCTGGTCCTTATATGAGCCCAGGGGAGCTCCACCCTGAGTCCTCCCCTTCTGGTCCAGTGGGGACTGCAGGTGCAAACAATTTACCTGTGCTCCCCAAGCCAGCCACACCCCTTCACAAGGTGCTCAATCATCAGTTCAAGCTGCGCCCTGACAGCTGCCCTACAATAAGTTTGTAGAATTTAACTATTTTACGAAGTGCCATAGAGGTTTTTTTTTTTTCCATAGAATAAATTTGGTGTATGCATTACACACAAATGTAACACAACTGCATTTTGGATTAGCTTGGTCAGTGCAGAAGTTAAGATTATAGTGGCTGAGTGTATACATTTGTGCAGTGGGATTGCTGGATAGTTTAATCTTCAGTTACTGGAGGTTTGGCATGCAAGTCAATGCTACTGCCAGGACTTACATACAAAACAAGTTAAAAAACAAACAAACAAGCAACCAGCAAATATTAACACAATAGTAATGGTGAGGAGAGTGGGCTGAGGGGAGTCATGTTTGAACCCTAGCAGTAATGTGTTCATTACTGTTATTTATCTAACATTACTGTCAGTTACCTAACTATGCTTTGATATGCTTTTTAGTTCCAACCCTTAGCATTCTTTTTTTCCTCATAAATACAGATTCTGGGTTTTTTTTTTCAGCTTTACCTCTGACAGCTGGCTGAGTCTTATTCTCAGTTTAAAATCAGCTTAAGCTCATGCTCTGCAAGTGAAAACTTGTTATGTTTGGGTTTGTTTTACTATACCACCTATTAAATACTTTGGTTTGGAATGCTAAACTACAATGTACGTGGTTTTGGACATGCAGCTTTTAGTGGATGAATGGCTAGCAGTAACAACATGCCAGTCCGGCAGCAGAGAAGGTGTTTGTGAAAAATGTGTGAGCAAATTGTGATGTGTTCGTACTGTAATTTCAGAACACTTGCTTTTTTTGCACAGACTTTAAAAGGCATCTGTGTGGCATATATGAGGTTAAGTAACACATGCTTGAAGAAAATGTGACACAATTGTATATATATAGTACATCCATATTTGTTGACGGGAACAACAGTATTTCTTAAAAATTAATGATGTCAATGCCCCTGAAATGAATGTGTTGCAGATGTCTGTAAAATCTACCAGTGTTTAAATGCTGACTATTTTTTTCCTTAATGGAACTATTGCCAGGTCGGCGCTCACTTTTTGGAAGCTGTGGTGAAGAAATTTGATGAACTCAGTCTCAGTGATGCTGAAGGGAAAGAATGTGAAAATCTGCTTGCCTTGATTGCCCATCTTTATAACTTTAATGTAGTTCATTGCCTGCTGATCTTTGATATTCTGAAGAAACTTGTTAGCAGTTTCACTGAAAAAGATATTGAACTCATTTTGTTTCTTCTGAAAAACGTGGGCTTTTCGTTGAGAAAAGATGATGCATTGGCTTTGAAGGACCTGATCAGTGAAGCCCAAAGCAAAGCAAATGCAGCAGAGAAGGAACTTAAGGATCAGACTAGGGTATGTGTATATTATGGATTTTCTTTCCTGAATCAGCCTTGCCAAGTATTTGGGTACATAGTAATTTATCAAAATGCTTTCTGCTGTACTCCAGGTTCTCAGTTAGAGCTCAATCACTGCATTTAGTTATTTACTTTCTCCTTATCCGTCTTGCAACTGGTGAAACTAGAGCTGTTGTGTGTATTACGCAATGGATAATTCTTCTGTTTCATGTTACTTTTTACACTTCAAAAAGTTTGGTGTTTAGCAGCTAAGACTTTGAATTCAAGCTTGAATCCAAATGAATACAATAGGAGTTAAAGTAAACATCCTTCTCTGTATTTGTGTCCATGTCATCTGAATTTCAAAGTATGTTGCCAGATCAGTTCCTTATTCTCACAAAACAGTATTTTCAAAGCTCATTTTCTACTTTTTTAAACAAACTTGCAGCACGTAATTCATATAAATATTTCTTTTCCCTGTAGGTTCGTTTTATGCTAGAGACCATGTTGGCACTGAGGAATAATGACATGCGTAAGATTCCTGGTTATGATCCTCAACCAGTTGAGAAACTCCGCAAATTGCAAAGAACATTGGTGAGAACTTTCTTGACAGATATAACATTGCTGCTCTTATGCTGCAGATGATTAATTCTGGCTTATGTCTGCTTGATGATGTGCAATAAACTGTAATATGTAGTATAGAAGATAGGTTTATATAATACGTATATGTACATTGTGTGCGTGCATGTCTGTATATAAAGATAAATATTTGGGAATCCTTTTAACAATCTTAAATTCTTGTGGTCAAAAATGACTTCAGTACTTGAACAATCTCCTGCCAGTCAGCCTTCTGCAGAAGAATCTGCTAAAATACGTAATACTTAATCAGAGACGTTGAGGCAAAGTCCATGTCTTTGTCCATGACAGAGATTGTGGAACGTTTAATGATTGTGTAGAAGAAATGAGTCATCATAACAAGTTCTTTTTCTCCAAAGATTTTTTTTATGCATAGATACAGATACTGCTCCTAAGTTGACCATAATTCTGGAAATTCTGAAAACTTTAATGTGTTGCTTTTTTTTCCTTATTTTCATATTTGGGAGCCTTGTGGATAGTGTCTAAAACAATTCAGTTTTGATTTCAGTTCAGATTTGATCAGCTTCATCTATTTAAGAAACTAGAGCTAAAGGAAAATTGATACATTTTCTTCAGGTTGCTGCTTGGAAGAACAGATGGTAGAATTAAATTAAAGGTCTTTTGGAGATCAACTTTTCTGTGTTTATTTATAACATTTATTTAAAAGTAATTTTAAGTAGATAAAGTATCTTAAAAAATATCTTCAGAAACACTATTTTTGTTCTTCAAGATTCACAGCAGTAGTTCTGGAAAAGAAACACAGCTCCGTGTCTCCCTGGAGTCCCTGCTCAATGCAGATCGGGTTGGTCGCTGGTGGATCATAGGCTCATCCTGGAGTGGAGCGCCAATGATCAATAACACAGACAGCAAGACTCAGCAGAAATTGCATATTGGAAAGGTAAATCCAAGCAGGACTGGTTATAAATCTAATTGTTGTCTGTGTTCTTCTGAATGTTCTTGATATAGGTGAATAACTCATTTTGAAGCTCACAGAAACCACTTTGTGGACTCCTGTAAGGTGAAATTTTTGAATTGTAAATTCTGCTCTTAAAATTTTCAAAGTATTGGATTCGTGACCTTGAGAAGAGCTATTATTCTTGTAATACTTTGTTATAGTTTTCTTTTTATCCTGTGCAATTTTAACTGTGGCATTGCAAAAGTAACTTGGTATGTAAAATAGAAGAAGACACTTAAAGTGGATTTGATTATTTGAATTCTTATATGTAGTGTTGTCTGTCCATGGGTGGCATCTATCTAAGCTGGTTCTAAAAGTAATTTGTTGAGATGGTAATGGCATGGTCCTATACATTAGAGAAGCACTTCTTAAAAGTAATTGGCACAATTAAAGTAGATTTCCATAGTTGAAAAAGCTCCTGATGACGCCTATACTTCTATTGGACAAAAGTTCAGGACCTTTGGATTCATGCTTTACCGTTTACCGGAGATTTTCATTAATGGTCCTATTGGAGGCTGCACAGAAATAACTCTCTTAAAGCTTTTTTTTTTTTTTTTTTTTCCTTTCAGGTGAGTTCAAAGATAATGGAGCTTGCCCGTAAGCAGAGGATGAACACTGATATCAGGAGAAGTATTTTCTGTGTACTGATGACAAGTGAAGACTTCATGGATGCCTTTGAAAAGCTACTTAAGTAAGTACTGACTAGGTCGGAAGAAAGCCCAGAACTAAAACTGGCATTTAGCTGGGTGGGAAAACTAACATTGCTGGTCTGGGCTTATCAACGTGTAATCAATAATATGATCACAGAAGTGGGTAACTAGGGATGCACATGAGGCTGGATAAAAGGGTGAGAGGGGAATCAAAATTCTGTAAGGACTACTAGGAGTCAGGCAGAACTAATTAGCAATCAGGGGAAGTAAGTAGCTCCTCTTATTGGCATTCATGTCCAGAACTGTGATTTACATCATCTTTTGATTTAAGGAGCCTCTGTTTTTTCCACTGAAAAAATACGGATCCCAATCTAGCAGATCCCAGTCTGTTGCAGGCTTGCTCTTGCCACCTTGTACATCTCTGTCCATACTTGCAGTAGTGTTCTAGCACCTGAGTCTCCCTTCTGCAGAATGTATTCCATCCTGGAGAATTTATTAGCTTTGGATTTGCTCCAGGGTCACTTATCATGTTAAGACCAGTTTCCACAACACTTAGAAAACAGCTTTTTAGAAGACTGTGATCAGGGAAAAGCTCAAACTAAGTTACTCTTTATGTCTGTCAGCATATTAATTGCAAGTCTTTAGTAACTGGGAAGGGGGAGATCGGGTCTGAACTTTCCTGTTGCAGCCTTGTAATTCAAAGGAATTGTTTTACCAGGATGGCATGCAATTATTTAATTTGCTAACCAAACCAAAACAGACTCTGTAATAAAGTCAACTAATATTTGATTAAATGCCACTTCTGCAAAACACAGCTTGGATTTAAGACTGCGGTGGAATCATTCCAATATCTTAATATGGCCTTGTTCAATTAAAAGAAATTAGCTGCTGCTGCTGCAGTTCTTGCCAAGGCCTGGTAGCTCAATTTGCAAATTGATCCTTGCCTCTCATCTGTGCTATTTAAACTAGTATACAAATCTGTATACACACAGGCTTGTCAGAAGAACTACATCTGCAGATTTCCTGATGTGCGTCAATAGTGATTCTTATGCAGCAAATGTAGATAGAGGAGGACTGTAAAATCTGCCCACGTCTGGCAGAGTATAATGCAAAGTACACGGAATTGTCACTGAAGGAATTAACTTCAGTATGAACATGCTTTCCAGAGTGTTTGGAAATTTACATTCATATGTTTGATGTCAGTCTCTTGAAGAAGAGCATGAGAAACACATAAAGACATATTTTAATTGCACTTGTTGGTTCATCTGCTGCTAGGTCTCTGGCAGAGCTGAGATGTGGTGAAATGGTGATTTAAACCATTTTAAATCCAGGCTGCTGTAACTTGCTTCTCTTTCTCCTCCTTTCATCAAAAACAAGCCATTAGCTTGTAGCCAGAACAGCTCCCTGAAGTGGCTCAACATGTGAGTGTTGGGAACATGACTGGAGCCAGAGTGAGACTTGATCTATTTCATTGTCTGAAAGGCTGCACATCCTTACCAAACTACATCCTCACGCTGGAGGGGAGATGAGTGCTTCTTAAATCTGATGAACAGGCAATTTCTTAAGCTATTTCATAGGCATGAAGAACTGGAAATGCTCTGCATTTCACAAAATAATTGAAAGAGTTGTGGAAGTCTTGATATCCTGTTGTACTGTGTTGTGCAATTCAGAATAACGAGTATGTGACTGTATCTACTGTAATCACCTGTATCAACTTTTAAAAGGTGATATTGAACATTGTTATTTTTGAGCTGGAGCCAATGATAGTTGTGAGCTTCAGCTGATGATACCTAACCTACTTGGAGGCAGGCTCATGTCGGTGATATCTACTTTAGAGGTAGTTATTCCATATACAGGGGGAAATTTTTGAAGTGATCGAGACTTGCAAGTCCATGAGGGTGCTGTACTTCTTGAGTGATTTAATGGTTGAGGTGATTGCAGCTTCTTTACTGAAAATTACCAGGCTTCTGAAATCTGTACAGCTTTACAGTGAAGTTATTTAGGAATATGAGATCTGAAAAGAAGTAGTACTGCTGGCTCTCTGAACAAGTGAAGATAAGAACAAAACCAAACTTCAAAATGCTGTTCTACTTGGTTACAACTGTTTGGCAACATGAGTATTTCCAAAATACCTAAGTCATGTTAGAAGTGATAATGAATAAGGAAAAGGAGACTGTACCAAATTAGTGACTGCAGTGTAACTTCATCTCTTAGATACGTTCCAGGTAGCTGAGAACCTGTATATTTTTTTCTGAAAAGACTTCTTTAAACAACTCAGACACATTTTGGCTGATAGGAGAGCAAATGAATGATATCCAAGACCTAGCAGTTACAGTGCTGTTTTGTTTTGGGAAAACAGGCTTAAGTTTTCACTGCTTATTAGAAATCAACCTAGAAATCATCCCAAATTTTTCAGTTGTAAAACCTCAAATTCTGTTCTTTGGCTGAATGACAGTATTTTTTTCTGGTACATATCTGTGATCAAATGTAATGGCAGGTGCCTGGAGCAGCATATAGCCAATGGCTGTTAGACTCAAACTGTGACAGCCTGTACTCTACAGACTGTAGAGCAAGTTCCAGTGAGGTCGAACTTAGTTAGAAAATACATTTGAGTTATATATATGCCATAAGAAACTTGAGCTTGAAGCAATGAAAATAATTTTGTTTGACATTTTTCAGATTATAATATTAAACATTCTTCATTTTAATTGGTTTTAATGCTGCCAAGTGTTTGACAGCCCTGGAAGCTAAATCATATTATTCAAGAACAGGTGCATTGTGAGTTAGTTGCTGTTCCTTGCCAAAGTGCCTCAGCCCTCTTTCAGAGTGGTCAAATGTTCAAGTGGGAAGGCTATTCGTCCTTGGCCTTGATGTTAAGAGACAGACAGTGTAACTTCTTACTGATATTGTTTTCTTGCTTTTGTTTTGATACTATAGATTGATACTACAGTACCAATACTTTATCCTCTGTACTGGTACACTGAATTGCAGTGCTCACTGCAGTATTTCTGCTTTCAAAGGTGCAAAAAATGACAGACTGCATGATGACAGGTCATCTGTTTTCCTTTGTGGAAAGCTTCAAACAGGGAGTGAGCTACTTTTCCCTTCCCAGGAAAGAATTATACTTGGATCACTCCACCTCTGTCCATTTTGGTATTGCTTTTGCAGCCACTTCTTTAACACCACTAGTGCTGCAGCACTTCCATATTGCCATACCAAAATACTGACTTAGCTTACAGTTTAAAGAGTTTGATTCTATTCAGTGCTTCAGGGACTTTGTAAGAACTTCCCAACAGCTAGAATTGAATTAGATTTGTTTGTGGGTTTTTTGTGCTATTTTGTTTTGAAGGTATTAAAAATGTTGACTGCTGTAGATGTCTTTTTTTTTTCCCCTTACTAAATTATTTTCATTCTCTTGCCTAAATTTTAGGCTTGGGTTGAAAGATCGGCAGGAGAGAGAAATTGTTCACGTTATCCTTTATTGCTGCTTACAGGAGAAGACATATAACCCCTTCTATGCATTTTTGGCTAGCAAAATTTGTGGATATGAGAGACGATTTCAGGTAAAGAAGTTTCTACTTTCAGTGCCATTGTTGTAGTGAGACAGAACTAGGCATTTGACAGTAGATGCATGCCTGTTGAGATCTCGTTATCCTGAGGAAAAATTCTCACTGTGTATGGATGCATTCAGTAAGGTGTACTCTGAGTCAGCTCTGAGTAGAAAACAAAATTTCTTCTGCAGAAGGTTTGCATTCTTCTGTTTTGCACATTTAGAAAGGAATTGAACAGTCTGATCAAACATTTCCTGGTAAACAGAGGACTCAAAGAATAGAAGATCCAAAGTTTTTGCTATTTCTCACTTAAACAGTCATTTGGGTTTTTTTGTTTGTTTGTTTACTACTTAGGTGACATTTCAGTTTAGTATTTGGGACAAAATCAGAGACTTGGGAAACCTGTCAACCAGTGCCATCTTCAACTTGGTATCGCTGTTGGTTCACTTATTAAGGACAAAGTCATTGCCACTTTCAGTTCTCAAGGTTGGTGTGTTTTACTTGAAAATATAAGTATATTTTACTTTAAAATAAAATGCAAATACTTTAAAATACTTTAAAATAATTGTGTGCTCTCCTTGCATTTACAAGTTTTTGTGTAAAATGTGTATTCTCTGTTACGTAGATGGTGCTTTAGCTGTTTGTTATAATAAAGATGAAAGTTGTTCTAAAATCAGCAGATTAATTTCTTTGCCTACACTAATTGCTGTCCTTTGGGGATGAGGGAGCCTGAGGTGGCCTAGGCGTACAAAAATCCTGAAGAATACAATGTAGAGACATCTCTGTATCTGGAAATCAGTCCATTGAGCCTAGTAGGCTTGGGTAACTGCCTTGCCATCATGGCTTCTGCACCAAACCCAGGGTTCTCATGTTTTGTGCTGCCCTTCAGTCTCTAATCCATGGGGGATGCATCTGTCTTACTGACGTAACCCAGAGAACCACTGCTGCTCTCCCAAACTAAGAAGCTGCCTTGGAACAGGTGATTTAAGTCTCACAACTGTTGCTGAAGGCAGTGTTACTGCATCCCCACTATACATATAGGGTAAACAAACCATTACAATCCCTGCAGAATTCCATACGTAGAACATTTGTAAGATTTGGAACTGAGGCCGTTTCATTGGCAGGCTTTGGATTTTGTGCCATGTATTTTAGTTGCTGTTGGTTTTTATTAGACCAGGAAGAAATATACAGAGTGCTTGGATTTCAGAATGAGAAGACTAGAATTTATTTAGAAGAGTGATTGCAATGTGGTAAGCAGGCAATATTCTAGATTGTTCTAGGTACTTCTGAAGTACTTATCTAATTGAAAATTGATATATTTGTACTCTGTTACTGCTGGACAAGTTATTCCTTAGAAACTTGACTGCTTCCTTTTTGATTGGCTTTATGGAGGCAGTGTGCTCTGATAATTCTTCTGTGCCAAACCTCAGACTTGGTATATGTGGGAGGCCAGCAGGTTTGCTAAGAGTTCTGCTCACTGTGAAGAAGATTCAGTTGTTTGAAATACTTGAGCTGAATGAATTTTCTCTATTCTGAACCAGGTAATTGAATTTGGGGATCTAGATAAACCCAAAGTCCGTTTCTTGCGACAAGTACTAAGCATGCTGTTAGTCAAAACAGATGATGATGACATTAATGATATTTTTGGGAGGTAAGTCATCAGAGAATCTTTCATTAGTAGTAATTTAAAAAAAGATAAGAACTTTTCCTATTTTATTTGGAATTATACACTGCCTTTTTCAAAGGCCAGACATCCACTCTTGAAAAGCAGACTTGCCTGGGGGAAGCTGGAAGTGGGGGGCAGCAGGTATCACTTGTTTGTTAGTGCAGGTTGTGATACACATACAGCTGTGAAAAGTATTACATCGAATATCTGAAAGCCTTATTATGTATGTTTCATAGGATTTTCATGAGCAGAGCTCTGTAACCCTGAATACCTTATTGCTTTGCCATCTGTGTGCACTGAGTTTCAGTCTTTGGTAGATTTCTTTAGTAAGCCTTCCTCACTGTTTTCTTTCTTCTCACACTAATGAGGGAAAGCTTCAAGGTTTTGTTTTGTTTTGTTTTTTTAATGAATGTTGTGTGGAAGATCTTATTTTTGTACACGGGACAGGGAACTTCTTATAATCCTTCTCCACAGTGTTCAAAAGACATCAGTTATATTGAAGGGACTAGAATATTGTCCTGATGCTTCCATTACACCTAATCCACTACAAACTGTACACATATCTGCGAACACCCATCTGAAATTGAGTTCCAACATTTTGATTGTAGTGGGGACAGCCATAATTTACAACTGACTCCAGGAAGTGAGTTGTATTGCAGTCACAACATCACATAAAGTTAGGAGGAAGTTGTTTCAACCATTATGCTGTAACACGAGGAATTTCACATTCAGTGTTTGCTTTGGTTTTGGGGTGTTGCTTGTCTGTTTGTTTGTTTTCTGCGATGTAGAAGTCTAATATTGTGTTTTGATCTGTATCTTTACAGGATATCTGACAATCCCAAACTGGGAATGCTACGGGAAGGCTTGAAACTGTTCCTTACCCACTTCTTACTGAAAAAAGCACAAGTCCAAAACAGTGATGAAGAAACTGGCTTGTTAAAAGAAAGAGCAGAACTTGCAAGCAGAGCTTTGCAAGCAAAAGAATCCAAATTCAAACTGTAGTTCTGTTTTTCAAGTAAAACGTGCAGAAAAACTAGGTTTGCATGTAGCTGCCAAGCTTGTTTAGTCTTTCAGACCCTAATTATTGGGAATGAGGAGAGCCTTGTATCCATTTTTCTGATGGAAACTGTGCTCAGCACACTAGTTACTGGATTAACTGAAGGCAGTATAAGGTGTTCCTGAAGAAGGGGAAAATGTGGTGGGTTTTTTGTCATGTCCCTTTAAGTATGGGTGCTTCATGTAGACAAGTATCTGAGGAAGAGGTTGGATTCTATTGTGTTGTGTTCCTGGTCAGCAGTAGTGTTCAGCAGTGCATATTTCAGGTTTTCAGGAGACTGACCACTGCATGTTAAAGAAACAGCCTTAACCAAAGGCTGTTTAATAACTACTAGTGCATTTTTCTGAAGGAGTGAGCCACTAGATGGCACAAGTACTGATGAGTCAGTTTGGGAAGAAAGTAACTTTTTTCTTAAAAGTGTTGAATTGATCAGCTAATTCTATGAATTGTTGTAGTAAAGACTTGGGGATCTGACTTTGCCCAGTTATGTTGGGTGTAGAGATTATACAGAGTTTTATGCTCCTTTAACCTGTTTTACTCAGCTTTAAAATTGGAGTTATCAGTCTTATTATTTGTGCTAATCACATTTTCTAGGCATGAATAATAGCAGTCTTTTAGTAAGGGAATATCTTCTTTAAGGGTTTGCTTCCACTTCCTATTCGTATGTCTTAAAAATCTGTGTATTTTTCTTTGTGTAACACTCAGATTATTTTGTCACCCCACAACTACACGTGAAACTGATTTTTCTGAAGTGTTCTGCTGTTCATATTGTCTTTATTCCAGCAGGATAGCCAGCAGGGGAGTAACCTGATGTGGGGGGCACTCCCAAGTTCGTAGTAAGTACTGCGTCTACCTGTATAGGGCTGCCAGCTTAATTTCTGCGGTGGGCTTGCCCTCAGCTGCTCAGCAGACCTATCAGTTATGGTGCTTCCTAATTGCATTTGTTACCACTGATCTGTTCTTTTTCTTTGGATCTGTTCCCACTGGGAAAATTTTCTCTGAGGAAGCGTCCGCAAGGAAGTCTTGAGTTCTCAGCAAATGAGCCTTACAAGAATATTTCTTTTTTAATTGGAGCTGAATGTGGGATATTTTGCTTGGTTGTGTGAGAGACACTTTTGGGAGGAGGTTTGCTTCTCCCAGCAGGGAGCTGTTTTTCTGGCCTTCCTCTTCTGGGGAGGACTGGTTAAAGGTTATCCTGGGATTGGAGAGACTCAGTTTCAAAATCACAGATTATGCTTGTACATAATTTGCAAATAAGAGATAACTAAAAAATGAGCGAAGTAAGATGCTTTCTTTAGCCTGGTTCAGACCACTGGCAGCTTTAACCACTTAAAATGCACATTTTTGCTCAGTTGGGTCTTAGCTGCGACAGGAGGAAAAGTATGAAATCTTTCCAAAATCCATACTAATTAGAAGTATAGGCAAAACGTGGTGCAGTGTTTTGGTGGACCGTGTGACACGGAAGGCAGAATGCTGAGGTGTGCCCATAAACAGCACCTTTATAAACAACTGTGGTAAACCTGGTCAAATTTTGGAGGCTGGGCATGGGAGAAAATCTATGCAAGCCTCTAGAAATTGTGTCTGCTGTGGAATGCATGGGACACAGGTAAAAAGTCACTCCCTCTGGGCCGCGGTAGCCACCCAATTAATTACCTTTTTGCAGGGATTGAGGGGGATCGAGCATTTCAACTTGTCTGTGGTTTAATAACATACAACGCATTGCTCTAACAAGGTGGTTGAGGCAGCTTTGCTCTTGAAGGCAGATCTTGATCCATCTCCCTGGAATTCAGTGCAGCAGGCTGTCCTGCTTGTGTGCCTCGCTCTGATCAGAACTGAGCACTACTGCCCGTGGAAATACTGCCTGGTGTTTTATGGGGCTGAGCCCATTCCCTTACTGCAGCTGGCTGAGGTAGTGCGGTGCAGGTGTTGCTGTGCAATTAGAGGAGATGGCTTTAACCTTACAGTCTAAAATTACAATTGCTATTTTTTTTTTAAAGCATACTTGCCTTATTATTTATGCCAAACATCTATTGTGTTTTGTTCTAACTCACAGCTATTGCTTTCTTTCTGAAGGAAGCAGACTTTACCTGCCTGCAGCATCACATTTATGCGCAAACATAAATTTTTTTTGAAAAACTGAATTTCCAAGGAAAGCAGCCAAAATCCACTGCATCCTGAGGCTGTAAGGCACATGTGGAAAGGAAAGCTGAGATGACAATACACTTCTTTTAAACCCCGGAGGAAAAAAAACATCCTCAGCAAAGGCAGCCCTGCCAGCGTGCCTCCTCTTATAGTTGGGCTCAGCCCCTATAACAGCAACAAGCCCTGTGCTGGCAGGCAGCTCCCTGCAGAACTGCAGGCTGAACATAAGCTGCTAGGGAAGGTATGACAGCTTTGACACGTTCTGCTTTGTCTACCACGGGGTGAATGCTCAGTAGTACATGTACAAAATGCGTCTTGCAGAGAATCATAGAATGAGTTGGGAGGGACGCTTAAAGGTCTTAAAGGTCAACTGATCCAACTCCCTGCAGTGATTTCCACCTACGGCTCCATCAGGTGCTCAGAGTCCCATCCAGTCTGACCTTGAGTGTCTCCAGGGATGGTGCATCCATCACCTCTCTGGGCAACCTGTGCCAGTGCTTTACCATCCTTAATGTAAAAAAAGACTTTTAGAGATGCTTTCCTGCAGGCAAAGCCCTGTAAGAAATGTTCCCTTTTTCATACTAAGAAAGATGCTGCAGAATCCTTACATGAAGCAGAAAAGGGCTTTGAATTGATATAAATACCCCATACCGGAAAGGCGAGCAGCTGCACCAATCCTTACACGTGACAAGCTGGTGGAAAACAGTGGGATTTGCATTAGATGCCTTTAGCTGCTAGCCGGATGCTTGGGGTTTTTTTAGCTATACAGCAGAAAGTTTCCCACTTAAAACTACGCAGTAGTACCCCCTCACAGCTATTATCACTGCTTCAGTTTTTGTTTTCTTTTAAGCTGACCAATGATGTTTTTCCCTTTTTCTGTTTTTTGTATCAATATTAACAGGGCAGTAAAGTCTGGTTTTCAGCTTTGGCCGGAGCGTGAGGCTGATAAATCATCCCCAGTCCTTCTGGCAGGGCTTTAGCTCTGCACCTGAGCGCTCCAAGTTCTCCAAGCTTCTGAACTTCCCATTTTCCATTGTCCCGCGCAGGGGGGACGATGAGCTGATAGCAGCCGTGCTCCGAAAGCGCAAACGCAAGCAGGTCTGCCCCGTTAGCAAAGGTGTGCAACTCAACACCGTGCTCCCAGCACATCTGGGATCGCTTGGTTCGCGCTGTGAACTCTGTGTGCTGGGGGCTGCAGCCCGGGAGCAGCTGCCAAATGCAAACGGCAGAGCTTTCGGCACAACGAACCCATGAGTGTCAGCACAGAATCACAGACTATCCCGAATTGAAAGGGACCCGTAAGGATCACCGAGTCCAACCCCGGCTCCACACAGCAGCACGCAAACCCAGCCCTGTTCTCAGAGCGGTGTCCCAACGCTCCGTGAGCTCCAGCACTGGGGCCGTGCCGCTGCCCTGGGCAGCCCATTCCGTGCCCACTGCCCTCTGGGGCACAGCCTTTCCCTC
>JAOWBP010002978.1:8115138-8125279 GCA_028571105.1 Tragopan temminckii
GTAGGGGAGAGATATGATACTGGGAAGAAGCAGCAGCAGTGCCTTGCAGGAGAGGCTGCAGCTGTGCTCGCCAGGGCTTGGAGAAGAGTTTGGGATTACAATGCTCTCTTCTCATTGCAGAAGTGACTTTGGATAAATTCAAGCATATCAATTATACCAGAGAGAAAATGCTTTCATTTGCTTTGACAAGGTGTTCTCAGTAAGTTTTACACCATTTGGTAATTTATTTTTATTCAGAACAAACCCAAATACCAAAATCATACAATTTCCCCCAAACTACAAATTCTGCTCCTTCCAAAGCCCTGGTCTGAGTGATTCTGGTGTATCAGAAGCTGCAGTTTAAATTCAGGTCCCAGCAAAGCTCTGCTGATAAGAAAATGGTTCTGGGGAACTAAGTGAAATACTCACAGGCTTTCAGTTGCACTGCTGGTTCCATGGATCACTCTGCTATTTTCTTAATTGTATTTTTGATAGCAGAATCCACATCTCCCTGGATTGAAGGATCATCATGGAAAGAAAAAAAAAAGAGCTTAGCTTTCAAACTGTGTTGCGGTTTTCTTAGCTGGGTTTATATATGGTCCTTATATTGACAGTACTTTTGATTAATATTGTGTATAACATTCCTTAATGCATCAGGAGAATTAATTATGCAGAAAGATTTGGGACACCTGGACGTTCCATTGGTGAAATGATGTTTCATTGACAAAATGACAGTTTAATACTGAGCTTTCCTAAAGCTCTCCAGTGAATAGGTGGTTCGCTACAGTGAGCATAATGGTTCGTGTGGATGCAGAAAGAATAATAGAATCATGGAATGGACTGGCTTGGAAGGAACCTTAAAGATCATCCAGTTCCAATCCCCCCGCCATAGGGTTGAAAAAATAGCCTTTGAAAGCTTATAAGTGCCTTTGAGCACATGTCCTATGAGATGACCCGGGTCTTTATTCATGCAGGCAGTACTGACAAGAAATCATCCCCTTTATTGGGATCTTAGCTTCTTTTTCTTTAAAAACTGGAGTGTAGAGGCAGTCCTGGTGATGGAGAACAATATTGACTTTCTGTAGCTGATAGCAGAGATCTGAGCGCGCTGGGAGTTTTCCAACTAGATGGTTTTTTGTTGTTGTTGTTGTTTTTTCTTGGAAAATGCTGATTTATTGAAACTGAAACTTTCCATGGGAACGTATCAGTCCTGATTAAATTTTGCTGAGAGAGATTGCTGAGGTCTGAGCCAGAATTTCTGGCTGTAAGCAGAGCGAGGTCCCTGCATGGGGAACGGCCAGCAGGTCAGGGCAGCACTCCGTCTGGGTCAGGTGGAGGATTGGATGGACTTTGGAGTTCTCCCATAACTGACACAACCCTCGGGCTGTTGCTTACTCCAAGGATCCTCTGCTTATTTTTCATAAAGCAAACTTGAAAACTCGCTGGGATTATTCCGCAATGGAATGGGAACTTTATTTCTTCTCCAGGTTTTTTTTCAGATTTAAACATTTTCTCACAAAGGTCTTTGAAGATCTAATCTGCTGAGTTATCGGTGTGCAGCTGTTACTCCTCATTTAGATAGAGCACTGCATTGCTGGCAGCGCTCAATGCAACTGCTTCTGAGAGGGTGTCTGGATGTGAAGTCCAAAGACTGAATCCTATGGAAGCAAATTACTGGTAACTGCATTACGGTGATGCTATTATCAGTAAATGTTATTAGTGTGAGGATTTGTCCCTGTGTCAGAGCGATGTTAATACAATATTAGTGAGGGAGGTCTTTGGTGTCAACACGAGAATATCAAATGCAAGCGGAGGAAAATTGTATTGAATTGTGGAGATGATAGCAAATCAATGACACGGAAAATCTATGGAGAGCAGTTCATGGTGACACAAGAAAGCAGTGTCCGCATAAATCAGTAGAGACCAACGGACACTGAAAAGGAATTTCCATGCAAGATTAAGCGGACATTGTTATCATGTCAGGATATGTGAAATAAGTGCAAAATGAAGATGATACAATGATAACAACATTTAGACTAGGCAAAGTCAACTGAAATTACTTTCCCACAAGGAGAAAAGAACAGACTAATGGCCAGCTCTGTTACAAGCTCTGACAGCAGCAGTAGCAGCTATTGGGATAACTGATAGATCAGGGTGATGGCTCAGCACCGTACTGTGTTCAGTAGTGGGCAAACACACCCATGCCACAGTCCCCGGCCCCAAATCTGTTAGAGATGGCCGCAATAGAGGCCTGAAAAGGGGACAATGTACAGAGAGATCATAGAATCATTTAATAATTTGAGTTGGAAGGGACCTTCATACATCACCTAGCCCAACTCCCCTGCAATGAACAAGGACATCATCAACGTGGAACTCACTTTGGTGCCACCAAATCAGAAGAGATTGCAAAAGAAGTTAAGATCAGAGGCAGCCTGTGCTGCAGCGACCACGCTGTTGTTGAACTTGTGATCTCAAGGAATGTGAGCCTGGCAAAGAGTGGAGGCAGGTCCCCGAACTTCAAGAGAACGAACATCATGTTTAAGGAATTGCTGTATGAAATCCCCTGGGAAACTGTCCTTAGTGACAAGGGAACAAACCAGAGCTGGCAGCACTTTAGGGATGCCTTTCTGAGAGCTCAAGAAGTTTCTGTCCACCAGAATAAGAAATTGGATAAATGAGGCAGGAAACCAGAATGGTTGAGCAAGGAGCTGCTGGTCAGGCTGGGGGAAAAAAGGGAAAGTATAAGTAATGGAAGAGGGAATGGGTAGCCTAGGAAGAATATCAGAATGCTGTCCAAATGTGCAGTGATGGAGTCACAAAGGCATGATGCATGTGAAATTGAACTTGGTGAGGGATGTGAAAAACAACAGAAAGGGATTCTTTAGATACACTGGGCAAAAGAGACAGGCAAAGGAGAGCATACCCCCTCTGATAAATGAAGAGGGAGAGCTGGCCTCCTCAGGTATGGAGAAGGCTGAAGTACTTAACGAGTTCTTTGTGTTGGTCTTCATGGCCAGTCAGGCTTCTCATGCCTGTAGTGTCCCTGAAATTCTATATGGGGGTCAGGTGAGCAAAATCTCTCTAAGGGTAAGAGCAGAGCAAGTCCAAGACAACCTCATGATGCTGAATATGTACAACTTTATGGGGCAGGATAACATGCATCCCAGGGTTCTAAAGGAACTGAGCACAGCATGTGAGAGCTGGGTTTCAGGGAACTTTGTGGGAATTTTGCCACCAGTTTGAGAATGAGTAGAATCAGGCCTTGTGTCTGTGGAGCGGCATAAGAGTCCTAATGTGTTTCAAGTGTTTAGAAAATTACTGGAGTCAGACCCATTTTTCAGCCCAGCCCATTAGCCTTTCACACGTGTTTGTGTGGAGAGCAGTGCCCAGGCAGACTGGCGGCTTGTAAATGTTAAATGAGCATAAATATCCCAGCCCCTGTGATGAGCAGCCATGTGGCGACGTCCAGTGCGATTAACATAGTGCAGGGGAAGGAAATATTGACATTTTATACATCTGCATCTCGATAATGCTGCAAGAAAAGTGATATCAGTAATGCTAATGGACGCGTAATTGATGTTACTGCGATCCTTACCACTCGCTGGGAAGCCTGTAAAAGAGATAAGATTAAAGGAGATAACAGCCGTAGTAATTCCAGCTACATTGCTGGCAGCAAATGCTGGGCATAGCAATACTGGTAGTGTGACTACAGGCATTCACCATTCTGCAGCCCCAGTGGGTGCAGGGGATGCTGAGCACCTTACAGTACAGAGAAGCTGAGGGTGCTGAGGGGCAACAGGCAGACGTGGGCATCAACCAAAGGTACTGCTGCTTGGCTTCAGGCAGTGCAGGTGGCTGTCCAGGGAAGGAAAGGCAGAGCTCTCTCCTGGTGTGGTCCGCAGTGGGGCTGTGCTCCTTCCTTACATCCCCCAGCTTGTACTCATAGCAGAGGATGCTGTGACCCAGGTGCAAAACATTGCACTTGGCTTTGTTGAACCACGTGGGTTCAACTCCTGGGCCCACTTCTCAGCCTGCCCAGGTCTCTCTGGATGGCATCCCATCCCCTGGGGGTGTCGGCTGCATCACACAGCTTGGTGTCATCCACAAACTGCTGAGGATACATTCGATTCCACTGTCAATGTCACTGATGAAGATATTAAACAGCACCGGTCCCAGTACTGAGCGCTGAGGGATACCACTCGTCACTGGTGTCCATCTGGATAGTGAGCCATTGACCACCAAACCATTTCAGGGTTGCTGTGTGATCTGCAAAGCACGGATGTGCATATGTACACCATGCTCCTTCGGTGCCCACTCATCCCCAACTCCAGTGGTGCTGATTTTGCTTTCGCCACATCTGAGCAATCAGGTTAAGTGGACAGAAAATGTCTTTGGGATGTTGAACAACCTAAACTCTTTAGCCCATGATTGTTTACCCCCAAAGGGATTTTGATAACTTCTCTAAACATGGCAAGCATCCAGTATGTTGTCTTGAATCACGGCCTAGTTCCAGAACAATCAACTCTGAGTTGTTTAAGAAGACCGTGTACATTAAAAGGGCTGTAAATCAGCATAACAAAAGCAACAACACATGCAGAAATTCATTATATATCTGATACACTGGGGTGTTATTTTATTATTTGATGCATTTATGCTTTATGCCTGTTTCACAGCATAAAAACCAGCTGATGAATGGGGAATTACAAACTGCTGCCACATCTCTCACAGTAAACAGAATGCATTAAAAAAATAAAATAAACACCTAAATGTTTTATTATAATAAAGTTACTTGAGGCCAAGAGTTCAATAAGGAGAATTTATAAACATATCATCTCAGATCTTGGAAGGATTTCAACATAATTTGCTTGTGGTATGGTAAGTGAGGTGAAATCCATCTACAAGGCTCTTGGGAGTAATAAATATAGGGAAGTGTCTATTTATATTTGCTATGAATTTACTGTAGAACAAAAACACTCCTGACTATCTCAACCAATATGTGTGACTTTGGGGTAAGGAAGGAATTACCTGCTCACCTTATTCTTAAATAAGATCAGTGTTATTTCTCAGTGAAACAAAAGCCTCGTCCTGTCCTCACTCACTGGTCTTGGTGCCAAGAGTCACCGGTGTAGCTGAGGCTTTGAAGGATCAGACCCCAGGGCCCCACTTCCAGCAATATTTTTGGATATGCTTTCATCTAAGTTGACAATGTAAATAAATTATCATAATTGAGTCTTCATTTTATGTCCATTTGTAAATGAACATAGATTTTTCAATTCATCTAAGTAATTAACCTTCTTTAGAACCACTGCTGTAATGCAATGACGATTTCATACACAAACAAGTGCCGGTGACTATCTGAAGGCATTTTGGCCTCGCTAACTAAGTCAGCTCTTGAGCAATTCTCTGTTTTGCTAGTGGAACGTAGAATCATGGATTGGCTTGAATGGGAAAGGATCTCAAATATCACCCAGTTCCAATCCCCTGCTATGGGCAGAGCTGCCAACCACTACATCAGGCATCAGATCAGGCTGCCCAAGACCTCATAATGGATAAGGTGGAACTGTGCCCTCCTGCTAAACGCCCTGTCACAGCAGAAGCAGCTGCCTCTGTAGGATGGAGAGATGTTTTTGCAGCGGTGAACAGCTTTGCTAGAGCTGAACGCTTGTCCTTAGGGGCGCTGTTGGGATTTTCATCTTTGCTGCCATTTATCATTTATCAACCTGTTTCACTAAACATGGGACTTTGAAACCTTGCACAAGGAGCAGAAGGAATGAATGGCCACCCAAAACCTCTGGTGCAGTTCTGTTTAGGAGAGCTGCCAGTAGCCACCACAATTCACCAGTGCCCCTCCAGCAGAAATGCCACCTCCTTTCTAAATGGGTAGTTTAGGGTTCATTTTGTGGGGCTGCTTTGTTCACTCTGAGCCAACTCCTCACATGCTGAGACTGACAGACCTTCTAGATATTTAAAAATTTTTTTTCATAGAATCATTTGAGTTGGAAGGGACATCGAAAGATCATCTAATCCAAACCCCCACAATGAACAGGGACACCTACAGCTCCATCAGGGGCTCAGAGTCCCATCCAGCCTGACCCTGAGTGTCTCCAGGGATGGCGCGTCCACCTCTCTAGGCAACCTGTGCCAGTTCCTCACTGCCTTTAAGGTAAAAAAATTCTTTCTTATATCCAGTCCAAATCTCCCCTCTTTTAGTTTGCCACCACTTCCCCTTGCCCTATCACAATAGACCTCGCTAAAGAATCTGTCCCCTTTTTTCTTATAGTACTCCTTTGGACACTGAAAGGCACCTGCAGTCTTTGCTGCATAAACTATCTCCTTCCAACACACCTGTAAGAAAAAATGGGTTAGGAAAGGCAGGGATCACTACAACCAGCCTTTTTTCAAGCTCACAACCAGCTTTTCAGTTGCCCCACCATGAAGGGGATCTGCTCACAGGCATGCCGTGTGGGAGCAAAGCAAAGCCCATGTTTAATCCACACCAGTGTGGAGGATAACCTAACAGACAGCAAATTTGTCTTTCAAACTTCTGCAATTCCTTTCCAGTGCAGTCTTACAGAGGCTAGATATGTGTTTGCTCCGATTAAAAATAAAGATTCAAAAAGGACTTCCTTATTCCACCTTTACAATCAAGCCAGAATTTAGGAAAGCGGTGAGTGGAATCAAAACAGGATCACAGTTAGGACTGTACCATCAGAGGTCTGGTAAAGCATGAAGGGATAACTACAGAAGCAGGAGGGGCGTGAGGTCTAATACAGCAAAATCATTTTTAACAGATTAGGCAGCAAAAGATCAATCAGAGATTACATAGGTGTTTTTGGGGTTGGACCAAGGGCTTCTCAAGGTCTGTGACAACTCTATTTCTAAGACCTGACAGCAGCTCCAGGCTGAACTGCTGAAAACCTGCTCTGTAATATAATTGATTTTAAAAAGTACTATGAGTTATTCTGGCCAATCCAGGGGAGAGAACATGTCCCTTCTGTCCTCCTGGCATGCAAATAGAAGATGGATAATAAAATACAGGTCATGACAGAATTGCTTTTCCCTCTGTTTTGGAAATGAATGACTTTAAAGCATTGGCAATCTCCTCTTGCCTGGGTTTTGAACTCCCAAACCCACTTTTTAGCATGCTAGGTTCTTTCCATTGAGAGAGGCAAGGCAAGCATTTAAATGGTTTTGATTTTGGCAAGAAGAGCAAAAAATCATCAAACCCTAAAACTATTAAACCGCTCAGAAATAAAGCAACAAAGTCAGCAAAAAGTTGAAGTGGGAAGGAGCCTCCATTAACAAGGAGGCAGAAGGAGGATCCTGAACTTTGGGACGACAGAGTCCTTGCCATCCCTGTGAAAAGGCAGATGACAGTGGGAACCTTGAACTGGGAACGGCTATAACAAGGAGAAAATAGTTGGCAATGAGTGAAAGTATGCACAAAATTAAAATTTGAAAGAGCTTTGAAATCAGATCCCCAGAGAAGGATGTTTGCACACCTCTGCTCATCAAAAGGAAAAGATGAAGTGGGAAATCTCCAGTTCTGTCTGAAGAGTGGAAGGTGCTGTTACAGATGAGGAAGGGGAACTGAAACTTGTCCCTGACCTCATCAATCTAAGGAATCTTATTTCCTGTTAGGAAAAATTTCATTGTTGATGTATTTAGAAAATCCTTCCTGAATTCAGACCTTTTCATAGTCACCTTCCCAACTCATCCCCAACAAACAAATGGCAGGTAAAAAAAAATAAATTATATATATATACATGTATTCTGCTTTTGTTAATGGAAAGTGATTTTGGAGAATAGAAATAGGCTAAACCAATGCTACGGAAGTCAGAAAACAGTCAGGATTAAGAAACACAGCAGACAGATTGCTTAGGTGTGTTCAGTCTGTCCCAGGCTATGGATAAAACAAGTAATGCATCATAAAGTGCCCGACGAGCACCTAGTAGAAGATAGTACCTAAAACAACGTACAGTCCAGAATCCAAGAAGCGGGTGGAAGGGGTGACAGAATGTGAAGTTTTAGAGTTTGGGTCCTTGAACATTGCTGGATGCTGTTTGAGTGCTACCACCACCTGATTTGCCTGCAGATTAACCATTTTTTGTTGCAGGATGTTTTTCAGCTTATAGGTGGACTAACCCAACACACTGTGGCTTGCACATTCATTTATCATCTCCCACTCAACTTCCTTGCATCTTCCTCTCATGTGGTTCCTATGTAGAATGCCTGCATGACATCCATGCATAGTTTGATTGAGCCTGGCTGAGAACTCCTGCTGTGAGATGCTAAATGAATGACCAAGTGTCCCGTGGGTATGAAAGATTTCTTATGCCCTGAATATGCCCATATACAACCCATGCTTGAAAACTTTCTCTACATGTGGAGAGATTCTGGCCAGAATTGTATTCTGGGTAGTCTTCAATGGGCAGTGTAGAAATACTCAGCCCTTCAGTCTGGGCAGGAGCAGATTTATGAGTCTTAAGTGAAATAGAGACTGCTTCTACAACAGTTAAAGACTGAAACAAAACAAAACAAAAAAAGCAGCGCAGAAGACCTGATGCTGCTTGGATACCCCAATATACAGGAACCATCAAGGAGATTCCCAGAATGTGTTTGATTTAGGTGTGTCTCTGTCCCTTTTAATTTATATTTCATGGGCAGGTCAGTGTATGGTCTGTGTGGTGTTTTCTCCTCCTGTTTGGAGTCATCGGCCGATAGTCAGCTTTAAAGCATCCTTATACCAAACTGACCAAGCACAGTGGGATGCAAACAGACCCGAACCAGAAAGTTTCAAACTGGTGAAGACTCAATCACTAAAATCAAGTTACCATATGCTTTCCTTATATCTTTTATCCTTTAAACTAGATATTCTTACATTCTGTTAACTAAATGTAGTTTAATTAGAGTGATTAAGCAGAAGTGGCAACATACACTGTGTCAGGGCAGGAACTGCACTCTCATTCAGTGCATGCTGCCTGGAGTGAGGCAGCCCTTTAGGCTTACATACAGTATTAGAAATTAATATGAAGTGAAGACATATGGATTCATTCTCCTCCCAACTGTAGTTAAGCAACGTGGGAGCAATTTCATTAAAATCAGTCTTAGTGGTCTGAAGGTCAGAGGTACCAGATTTTTGGAAAATTTGCTTTTGCACAAGAATATCTGCTTTCGTTTCTGGCTTCTTCTCAGTTATTGATTTGTCTCTGTGGTGCCTAGTCCAGTATCCACAAATGGGTTTCTCTCTAGACATTTCCTCCATAAAGTTCAGAATATTCTTTCTGTTTTGTATTTATTATGTGAGCTGGGTGTTTGGTACCTGGAAAAGAGACAAGTGCAAGTCTTTGTTCCAGAAGAATGGCAAACTATTGCAATGGGAACATAAAATTGATACCTCATGATTAAGAAAGTAGCTGTATTGGATTCTGGGAAGTATCGAATCTGATTCTGAGTTTTAATAAAAATCAGCCAATCTAAAGTGATGATATCTGCATCTGATTGCTGACTTCCACATCCGTGATACAGTCGAGTTCATTATGTTTCTCTTATAAAAGGGATGGGGTGACTGTTGGAATTAGCAGCACATTTGTGGGTCCCAAAAGTTACAGCAGAGGGGACAAATATTCTCGAGTGGGTTGTAGGATGGTGTTTAATTGTGGTCACTGCAGCTTCGGAAGGAAAAGGCGTAGGTTGTCCTACTCTCCCAGATAGTGTGACATAAATTGATGGGGCAGCTAGGGAACTCTTGGGCCAGCTGGGAAGCATTTAGGAGGTCCTGTATAAGAGCACAACCAGACATCCAAACCCTGTTACATGAAGGATCTGATTCAAACCCCTGTGAGGTGGAGCAGGAACATTTCTGCTGACCTCACTGGACTCAGGCCGTAGCTCAGAGTAGGGATATGTTGTCTTCCTTGGACCACATTTCCGAAGTGCACATAAATGAAACAGGAACTCAGCAGCATACAACTGAAATCATAGAATCATAGAATTGCTCAGGTTGGAAGAGACCTAAAAGATCATCAAGCCCAACCATGACCTAACCGTACTACCCTAACTAACAACCCTCCGCTAAATCATGACCCTGAGCACCACATCCAAATGGTTTTTAAACACATCCAGGGATGGTGACTCAACCTCCTCCCTGGGGAGCCTATTC
>JAOWBP010002978.1:8125919-8148169 GCA_028571105.1 Tragopan temminckii
TCCCTCTGTAGTGCCCTTCTCCCCTCAGGCAGATCAACACTCCCTCCCAGCTTGGTGTTGTCTGCAAACTTACTAAGGGTGCACTCAATCCCCTCATCAAGATCATTAATAAAGATGTTAAATAGAAGCAGTCCCAGTACCGAACCCTGGAGGACACCGCTCGTGACCGGCAGCCAACTGGATTTAACTCCATTGACCACAACTCCTTGGGCCCAGCCATCCAGCCAGTGTTTCACCCAGCAGAGCATACTTTCCAAATGTTATCCATCCCTCTCACCCCTTGGAGCCATCTCATGTGCTCACTATGGGCATTCCTGCACAGTAGACTTCTGCTGGTTTAGGTAAGTGAGTGGAGAATGAGAAGTGACTCTGATGAACTCCTCCTGTTGTAGGCCCCAGTCTTTGTTGCCCATTGCTGCACCTGGGGATCCATCTGGCCCACGATTACAGCAGTCTCTACACTCAAACACTACTTCTGTACTGCTTCTCCAGTCCTGGGAAAGGGATCATAAGTTGTCTGGAAAAGCCATTTGACCTCTAGTAGCCAATGCAGAGGGGAAATATTTGCACTGGCCAAGCCTCATTCTTGCTCGCTCAGAACTGAGCCCAGAGCTCTCTGGAGGTCCGTCCGAACTTGCTCAGTGCTGAAGCATTGGCCAGGCCATTTGGCTTGCAAGAGCAAAAAATATTTCTTGGCCAGTGTGTATCCCTGGTTCATTCTTTCTGAGTTAAGTAAAGATGGTTAAATCCCAAGCCCAGGTAAACAAGTCAGCAAGTTGAGTAGAAATACTTTTAATGATCTCAGGCTTAATCTTTACTTCATGTCATAGACACAGCTGTACTCCAAGGGACATTGTTCAGTGGAGTCTGGTCCAATCCTAGAATTAGGATGCCTCAAAATGAAACCAATGTAGTATTTTGCCCTCCCTCTTCCAGCATGATTTAAAGAAGCCAGGTGAACCTTGTTTCAACCTTGTTCTTGGGTTCTAAGTGATTGTTTCATTTAGGACATTTGACTAAAAGCTCTTCTCATGAAACCAGCTCCTGCAGGAAAGATGCCAGCAATTAATGAAAGATGATAAAATAATAAAAGAAGTAATACATTAACTATATTATCTGTGCACATTTGGACAGTCCTTTTTCATTATATCCTCTTTATAGACATCCTTCAGCAACATTTGAAAAGGTACTTTATTGCTGTTCTGTGACTGTTTTGATTACCAGACATTAACAAGTTATTTAAATGCAAAAGTCCTCTTTTGCTCTTCAATTTCCTACTGATAGATTTGATGCAAATAATAAAAAAAAATAATACATTGCACTTATACAACTTCAGTGTGTGTGTGAATACCAATATAAAAGGAATTTGGACATATGGCTTCTCTTTCTTTCTCCTTCCTGCGCATACTCAAGTGTACCTTATGGATTCTGCTGTATACTCTTCTGGTTGAGTAGCACAGTACTACAAAGCCATATTATCCACACCACTTTGATTTAGATTATTTATCACCTGAAGCAATATCTTCTGAGCAAAGAAACCAGAGTCTACCAGTCCACGACACAAAGCTTTCTCAGCACCGTGGAAGCAATAATCTCTCTCCCTTTTGGGTTTGATGGGAATCGCATTGGAGGTTCAGGACAGATTCCTGTCTCCCAAATGTTTAAGGTTGAGTTACTCCTTTGGTGCTAGTTCTAGGAGTAACATGAGTAATGTGTGTGAATGGTCTGGAGGCACCATTCAAAGTAGGTGGGAATGGCTATTTTTGGAACCTAAGTTCAACCTGCAAGTTGGATTATTTTGAGATATGAAATATAGGTATGGCCAAGCCCACAGGCAAAGTTAAAGGTCAATTTTGTGTTATTCATTCATTCTGCATTCTCCAAACATCTACAGACAACTCATTAACAAATACAGCAGTGGAAGTAGGGCTGAGATGATGTGGTTTCTAGGTTGCCTTTATACAGCAGGTCAGGATGTTTGCTTCAGAGTACTTTTTATGTAGCAGACAAATGCTGTATCTGATCTTTCATTCTGCAATAAACCTGTGGCTGTAGCGGTCAATGAAAACTGACACGATTCTCAATGTCACTTTTGTTTTCCCTATGTGGAACTGTTGTTCTAGCTTCATACATACATACATACACATATACATCTGTGTATGTGGATGCGTATATTTAAATCCACAACTATTAAACAGTAGTTTGCCAACCTGGAAGAAGAATGTGAATGAATTGTCAATTCTTCATACTGAATAGTTGATTAACTGGCACAATGTTAATCTCTAAATCAGGAGCAATAAATTCTATCATTTTTAATCTTGACCTAAAAGTACTAAAACACTTTTAATTGTCGCTGCTGCTGTTGTAGAATGACTAATTAAACTGCATTCATATCATCATCTTTGTTGCTCCCAGAATCTCTGAATGACAGTCACATCAGTGACTCAGAGCCAAGAAAACAAAGGGATCTTGTTTTCACTTTCTCTCAGGAATGCCTTGAATGGGAAAACCTGCTGTTTTTCCATGGCAGTACTGGACACTGGCCTCTAATTTTAGTTATTGTTGCAATACTTTTTATTTCCTGTGTTGAGTCCCAGTGTGCTAGGTGTTATACAAACCCGAGATAAAGCAGTTCTAAGGCTGAGAGGTGAAGAATAAGTACAGGTAGGAAAGAAAAAATGGCCTGAAGCAAACGGTACAAGACACCAGTTCCACGACATCAATTTCTTGAACTATTGACAAGTTTTCATCACACATCAAAACAAATGGGTGTTTTAAGGAGGGGAACACTTAACATTATCTAATACATTATGACATTATTTTCTAGCAATTCAGCAGCACGTATACCTTGGAAGATAGCTTTACCCTGACTCTTGTATCTATTCTTAAGGAAAGGGCTATAGACCAAATCCCACTCTTCTGGTGAACCATAAATCCTAGGGGCCACAGGCAGATGGGACTAATGAGGAACAGTCTAGTGGTCCCAGGATTAGGATGGCAGTGTCCACACTTCCTTTCATGTCTTCTCTAGGCTGAACACAGCTCAGCCTGACTGGAAAACCCTACCCTCTTGTACTATCATCATGTGCAAATAGAATTTGTAGAGTAGTATTTTAACCTTGTGAAAAACAGTTTTCTGACAGCGAAGCAAAGCAGACCATCAGGAGCCAGCCCTGCCTTCTTTGAAGTTAGGGGAATAGGGGATGTTTTCTGGCAGACAAAACACCGCTCACCCTTCCTGTGTGAGTTATCCAAACTGCTGAGAGATTTGAGTGGCAGCTTCATGTTGTAAAAACCTACAAAAATGAAGTAAAAATAATAAAAGACCTAAATCCTGCTGGATTAAGCTGAGGCCCAACTTCTAAACTTTTGGGAACTAAGTCAGTATAAAAACTTGACTAACAAAGTCACGATGCTTTCCATTCCAGATCCTTGGATTCTGTTCTGTTTTCTTCATTATCAACCCAAGTCTTGTAGCTGCAACTTTATTATCGTTCTCATTCCACATGTAGTTTGCAGATGAAAAAATGTTGAAACTGTACCAGATGTGATCTGGAAGAAACTGAGAAAAAAATAAATCCAGACCACCATGTCACTGAAACCACAATTTTAGATATCGTAAACTTTATCCTGCAAGCAAAATTGCATTTGACAGTATTACACTGTAAGTGGTTCTAATGCCTGAAAGTAAGAGTTTACAAAGCTGAAAACTTGTGTTTTAGCAGAAAATTGACTGAAGGTATTCAACACATCTACAAAGCCATTAGAAGGATCCGAAAACAACATGAGCAACATCATTTCTTTTGCCTCCCTGCATGTTCTCATGGCCCCAAGGACAGCACTCTGAGCACTGCAGGGTTTTTAGACAGGCACTGGCGAGGCAGAAGAAAAGAAGGAGTGAAAAGGCACAACCCTTAGCTCAGGCTTCTCTCAGTAAATACAAGGCAAAATGTCTGTGGGTGCAGATTTAGCCATACATGGTTTCAAATATATGTGTTGCCATCTTGCGAAGCAAGAGTAGCAGTATGAGATGGGACAGAAATGCCTCTTGAAGACAAAGAGTTCCTCACCCCGTGGACATGCAAGGGGCTGGAAGGCCAGAATGCTTCCTCCTTGTGGTAGAAAATTCCCACATGTTGTTCCTTCATGGTGTGTTTGGTGTGGGTGGAAAGTGGGTGTATTGGTGTGGTGTAAATCTTCTCCCATAGATCAGCACTATGGTGGCAGAAGGCCATCAATGAATATTGGTAGTGCACTGTTGTTTCCGCGTCTTTGGCCCAGTGAGGAATACACTGAACGCTTTTAAAAAGTATTTTAATTCAGTTGGGCATTTTTTTGAGAAGAGGATTTTGTGGTCGTTCTCATGTTGTTCTCATTTGCTTTCCTGGGGAATTTCATAGCTATAATGTTAGCAAGTGGTGGGCAGTGACTGAGTGAACAGAGCAAAGAGCTTAAGAGGAAATAGGGCTGTGAAGCCAGCCAATTTAATCTTCTCCATGTAAAACCTATGGTGAGGAGGAGGAAACTCCACCTGATGCCATCTTTCATCAGACGTTCATCACTTGAAGTTTCCTCTATGAGGGTTAGAAAGTATAACAGTATAGAGTACTAATCATAATTGATTTGGCTTTTAAATTGACCTCTATAATTTCTTTAGGGTTCCTCTGCTTTCAGAACACCCAATTGCTCCATCTTGTGCTCTAAAAGTAACTGAAAATGACTCTTCTGTCTTTTACTACTGGCCTTTATAAAGAACATATGAAGAATTTGTCTTGTTTCTTAAATAAGGAGCTTACACTACTTAGTTACTACCTAAAAATTAGCAGAAATCTTGTATCTTGCTCATTTCTTTTTTTCTCTAGGTGGACCTGAATTCCTTGGCATGTGTATGCCGAGCATACTTCTACATCTGTAGAAATGGGAGTACTCTGACTCCAAAAGAGAGAGCTGGTATCTAGCAGCCCAAATATCCGTGCCTGAAATGATATGATTATTAAAACCAACACCACTCTGGAGTCCTGTGGGAGCCACCCGACCAATAATCCCTGTTCACAGCTGCCAGTCTCCTGCCCCTTGTGATGTCTTGATTTGTCAGCTTCAAGGCACTCTGGATTTCTGGTGCAGGCAGGAAATGACTGCATCTAAACAAAAGGAATAAAAGCAGACCTTAAAAAAAACATCTTATGAAGCCCAAAATACATAAATACAACAGACTTTAGATCTTCTGTGAATGTCAAGAAGACAAAAAAAAGGGTACGAGCTCAGTTTAAATGAAAATTCTAGTAATCATTGACCTGTATAGGGGTAATTCCTGGAACACATCCAGATGCCTCATAGCATTTCCTCATTTTTAATGTATATGTGTCCAAGCTGATATATCTTATTACAATGCTTGCATCCATAGGATAATTTGTACAATAGGTAGAGATCATATGCCTCTAAAATGACTTAACCGGGAGCAGCCATGGGGGTACTTCGTGAACTTCTGGCACAAATCTCCCAGTACTGTGGAATATGTGATTTTTCACAGGAAGATGTGGGATTGCTGATGGATTTCCTTGGCTTTCATTAAGTGGGGTCACATCCATTTCTCATGCTGCTCTGGCCTTCAGTCCTGTGGCCAAGCATCTTCACCACAGCCCCGGAGCTGCACTGAAGCAGAAATGATGGGGTTTTAGCTCTGTGGGAAGAAAACCCTGCACACAGGAATGGAGGAAGACATCAAAATGGGTGACTCTGTAAGATCTCTTGAAAGACCTTGTATGGCCTTAAAATGGTAACAGAATCCACGAGTAGCTTTTGATTTTTAGCTTACAAATGCCCTAGTTGATTTACATTTCAAGCTTTTCTCCAGAGCTGTGGAAGCTGTAACTGAAAGCTGAGCTTCCCATAGAGCCACTTGCTCCATGAGCTGGCAGAAAGGCAAAGAGGGAGAACAAAGGGCAAGTACGGGGTTCAGATTTTGGCGACAGGGCCTCAGCGAGGGGCTTCTGCCAAGAGGCTCTCACCCTGCAGGAGATAAGTTTATAACTAAGTCTCTGAAGTGCTGCATCACTTGACTGGGAAAGCTGAAGTTACTCCACAGATAAAATATGTAATCTCTGCTGTTCTCTGGGTGACTTGTTCTGGGGAAATACAGCACATAGCTTACGCTTCGTCAGAAGGAATTAATACAAAACCAATTATGTGATGCAATATATGCCATGAAAAATACTTTATGACAAACTAATTTGAAAAGTAATTTACATCAGATACATTTTGGGAAGAGTTCTATAATTTGTAGCAAGCTCTGCATTATGAAATTGTGGCGACTCTACTAAAGCCAACATCTACACATTACGAAACCTTAAAATAGCCCGTGTTCTAAATTTTAGAATAATCTACAAATGGGTCATTTTTCAACCTACAGACTTTAGAAACTCTATTGTTAGACAGATCCAAAGATGATTTTTATTTGCCAATAAAATTTTCCAAAGGAACTGCTTTAAAAATGGTTTGAACATAATGTAACGACTTTATCTAGCAATTTCAGCTAATGGGTACAGTTTCCTATGACTAAGAGTTTGGGACAGAGACATCTTATTATTCATGTATTATAAAATAATTTCATTCCTATTTTAGATGCAAATGTCAGCACTGGGCTGCCTTTTAAGTATTTGTCATCAGATCCATTAGTCATCCGAATTTTAAGTCCATTTGTGATTGGATCCATTTGTCACATCAGGCTATATTTCTTTTAAGGTAATAATCATTGGAACATTAAGTGATAACATTCACATGATGATTTGAAGATTGCAGAGGCAAGGCAAAAAAAGATATTACTGAATCGACTTCCAATTTTTCCCCAAATTTAAAAGAGTTTTAAACTGCCAAGTTTTAAAAATAGTGTACTGCAGTTGCTACAAACATAAATTAAAAGTAACAAATCCAAGGAATAAGAAATGCATCACTAGCAGATTCACAGAATGGGAATGTACTTTCTGTGATCCTGGGCAACCCATGAACACTCTTTATGTCATCTCTCCAAGGTTATGAGTGCTTCCATTCTTCAAACTCTCTTTTGTCTCTTCGACCCACGATTTGATAGGATGAGAGGGAATGGCCTCAAGTTGCACCAGAGTAGGGTCAGGTTAGATGTTAGGATAAACTTGTCCAGAAGAGTGGCTGGGCATCAGAACAGTCTGCTCAGAGAAATGATGGAGTCACCCTCCCTGGAGGTGCTCAAGAAACGTGGAGATGTGGTACTCAGGGACATGCTTTAGTAAGCAACATTGGCGGCAGGTGGATGATTGGACAAGATGACCTCAGAGGTCTTTTCCAACCTTAATGATTCTTTGATTCTATGAAAATAGGAAAAGCGTTTTTTTTTTTTTTAAATTTATTACTGTTTCAAAAACAATGTAGCTTCAACTTCAAGGAGACACTGGATAAGCTACCATGACAGAAATAACTGGATTTCTTGACACTTCTCTGTCTCTCTTGTTTTGTTTTTCCTTACCCGTTACACTGCATGTTTTTGCAGCCATATTTCTCATTTTCATACTGCAGCACTTGGTGGTGGCTGCTCTAGGAGGGCTGGACGGTGAGGGTTCTGTGACTGCCTCCTGCACTTTGCTACAGTGATCTGCTCATTGTATTTCATTATCAAACAGAAGGTTAAATACATTATAGAGACATTTTAGCTTGAGACTTGCAAGGTTAATGCAAGTACAGTGGTAAATGCTCTTTGAATATAATTATACTTTCACCATATTCACTCAGCTCTATATATTTTTTCTGGATACCACAGTTATGTTACGGAAAATATTACTTTCCACTAGGCTTTGTTATTGGGCTTCTCAATGTTAGCATTCTTAAAACCAACATATAATCTATGAAAGTCATGTCTTGGGAAATTTTTAGCAGAGATACTATATTTAGTGAATTAATGATCATCAGTGACATACCGCAACCATATCAAATATAATATGGAACTGCTCTGTAAAACCTTCATTCTAGCAGCAACAGACTGAAACTAAGAAAACAGTTTTTCTTGAGTTCAAAAGTTAAACATATCTGTAAAATTCAGTTCTCCTTTCACACTCGTGTGCTAGATAGCGGGCAGGACCAACAAACTTATTTCTTGCATCATGTGGTGCTTTGTTTGCTTTTGTGGCTCCTGGGAACAGAAGCTTTATCTAAGAAATATCAGCTCGGTGCAGAATCAGGAAGAAAAACTGAACCTTATCACCATACTATCTAAAAACAACCTTCACCACAACTAAAATTAAATATTCAAGATCTCATTGTTCTGTCTCTAAAATTACATAAATAAATATCTACAGATAATTTGTGGTACGGTATCTAGCTCTTCAAACCCATACTAAACATGCCACAATGTCATAATTTAAAAATAACTGAAGTGGAGACAGGGGATAATAAGAAACTTCCTAAAATGCTCTGCTATAGACACCTGAAAAAAATTATCCCATTCTGCAAGTGCTAAGAGGATCAGATGCATGAGTCAGCCTCTGAAAGGAAGTCATGATCTTCTCTTCACTTAAAGCTAGCTTTAAAGCATGCTGTTTCTAGGAAGACTTCCAAAGATAGTCTAGATTAGAAACAAGTCCCATTTACAAAGCTTAATATGAGCAAACAAAAAGAGGGTCATAATAATGTGATATAGCCTGTATATCTTTTTTCTCTTTATGACTTATTCCCTCATTGAGATTTAGGTTACTGTGGATGGTGATGGAAACAGTCCAGGTCAAGCTGTCTGCCATAATCTGGTATCACATTTTCCTTAAAATGACTGTAATCCCAGTTTAGTTAATGAAGAGATACTTCAGCCAAGCATAAACTGTCAAAGCTGTAGGGTCACCAGAGATGTCCTCTAAAGCTTGTCCAGCCTTAGACCTATCCTGTATAATATCTAGGTCACTCCAAAAGTAATGCCTCCTATTTATTCTCATGGAAAGGACAACAGATACAAAGAGGACAATATCATTATTTGATAGAGCAAATTCTCAGCTACAAAACAATATTTTTCAGCATAGTCACCACTATTTGCGATGCATTTTCACCAGCAATAAACATTACATGCCACACTCGTAAAAATCTGCACCAGTGGAGGTGACCCATTGCTGCTGTCACCACTGCTGAAACACACCACCCGTCACATCACTGTGCTCACATCCACCGTTTGGTCTCCATAAACATCCAGCAAGAGTTGATGAATGTCAATAGGTGCCACTTTTCCACATGGAGGAATTCAGTTTTTACCCCTCTGTTTCATACACACTTCTATGTCAGATGCCATTGCGTCAAGCTGCCCCTCTGCTGCCATCTGTCTTACCGCAACAAAATGGAACAGTACTTGTGGGAAGGTTCAGCCTCTACTGCTGTACCACCAAAGTTCACTTCTGGTGTTGTGGGCCAACATCATAAAAAAGGAGGCATTACTTTTGGAGCATCTGTCGTAGTTCTGTTAATAACTTTGAGACACGTGAGAATTTGCCTTTAGTAATAAATTGAAAGGCATTGTCAATACTGAAGTAAACCTGAGCATCCTTCAGAAGGTACCCAATAACTGAAATTATGGGATCCAAAACACTCTTTGAACTCTGTCAGTCTGGGGCCGTGCCCGCTGCCCTGGGCAGCCCATTTCATGTCCACCACCCTCTGAGGCACAGCCTTTCCCTCACCCCCAGCTGTCCCTCCCCTAACAGCTCTGTGCCGTTCCCTCAGGCCCTGTCAATGTCCCTCCACTCCCTTTGAGGAGCTGCAGGGCCATGAGGCCTTCCCTCAGCCTGCTCTGCCCTGTGCCCAATAAACTCAGGCACCCCAGCTGCACCTCACACCCCTTGCCCTCCAGACCCTTCACCACCTTTGCAGCCCTCCGTTGGACACTGTAATCATTATATGCACTTATTATGTTGTGGTGCCCAGCACACAGCAGAGCAAGATGATCCCTTCCCTCACCCAGTTAGCAAGGTAGATATGAGAAAAGTAAATGCAAACTATGTATTCAAATAAGTACAAGGAGATAGGGTCCTGGAGATGGCCACAGCCAGCCTTGCTCTGTCTCACTGCCTACTGAGCTGATGCAGCTCACTAAGTTGGCATAAAATGAGTTATTTTTCTACTAGTTTAATAAGCTGAATCAAAAGGTCAGATAAGAGCCAGAACTGGTTGCACAAAACAAACACATAGCCAGGAGAGAGAGGAGGAGACAAAAATCAGGGCTCATCCCTTTCAATGGCATAGGCAGCTGAGTTGACACAGCTGGGTTCTGGAAACCTCACCTAACTCAGCAGGGCAAGGCTTACTCAGACGAGTGAAACTGGACTGGGCAGAAAGAAGATTTTGTTTGTGTTTAAACACTCCACCAGATAAGACAGAGGCCAGTGCTGGTGTGAGAACAAATGGATATAAACTGGCCATGAGTGGAGTTAGGCTGGAAACTAGAAAAAGGGTTTTAGTCTCTGCATCAGCCAGATTCTGCAATAGCTTCTAATAAGAACAGTCAGGAAAATGAGAAAGGCCTGAACGTCGTGGAACAACCAATATAGACTCAAGTGAAAAAAGTAAAGCAAACAGAAGGCAGCACTTTTTTCACCCATGGAGAATTTTATAGGCATGCAGCACCAGGATTCTGCTCTTGGAGAATGTTTCAGAGGCCAAAGGGATGAATGAACTGCAAGATGGATTGGCCAAATTCCCAAAGGATAAAACCATCAGTTTTTAATTCAAATAGCCTAAGTTTTGTTAGGCTGGAGCTCCATAAATTTGTACAAAGGATTATGCATACGGAGCCAGTGGTAGCAGGGAACGTGCTGGTTGCAGGATGCCTTCTCAAGCCCTACATCCAAAGCACACGGATCACTGCAGAGGAAAAGGATCACATTCCACGTCCTGCATTACACGAGCCCAAACCAGTGTTCTTATCTGCCAAAACATTTATTTGTTTAAGGATACTGTATCAGATAATGCAAAGCAAGTAAAGCTTGTAGACAAGTTTCCACGTCTCAGTGAAAAGTATTTGCAGTTGATTCTTCATTGTTAATCACTGTTACTGACTTCAGTAGCTGATGGGACTAATTGATAACCATAGAGAATGCAACTGATGAAAGTTAGGATATAATTAATACAGAATACACTTTTTATGTTATTTGTGTTGTTCAATTTTCACTGTTTAATTTCTAAATAGTAGGTTATTGTTCCACAGATGCGTAATACAAAAGATTTACCAAAGTCATACCTATGAGCTACACAGTTCCATAAAATTTTTCATTGCCAGCCCATAAATATTTAAAAATGATGAATCGAGCCTCAATGATTATGATGCATCCCTAAGAAGTACACTTTTTTTAAAAGGAATCAAGAAAATTCTGACTGCATTAAAGTCAATGACAAACCTTTCATGAAGTAAATGACAAAATCCATATGGGATTCTTTTAAATTGCCTTTTGTTTTTTATGAGCCTTCAGAACTCACCTATGTCCCACTTCCAGCTTCTGTAACTAGAAAATTAATTTTCCTCTTTAACTGACTGCTGGAATTTTCCTGCAGCCTAATAACTTCAGAAGTCGAGGCATTAAGGGAAGCATTAGTTATCATAAGGTTTGGGTGTCATTATGAGAATCGGCTAGGGTGCAAATATGTCTTCTATAATCATCCTAAAGAATGAGTGCAGTGTCTGGCAGGGGGATTTGATGAGTTGGGCAGGACTGCTCTTGGGATGAAGGGCTGGGAGCGTGGTCCAGCCAGCTCTGAGAAGGTGCAGGAGACCACACTGGGAGTGTGAGAGGTTGCAGCTCCCAGCAAACCTGACCTTGCTATGCTCCTCATGGAGCAAGGCTGTCTACTTTTGTCACTGTCTACCTCCTTCCCCATTGCTGCCACTTTTTATGCCCCATGTCCTCCTGCAGAGGCAGGAGCTGCTGGCATTGTTCTTTGGCAGTGTCAGCGCTGCTTGCTGGGCTTTGACTGGGATGGAGAAAAGCAAATGACAACCCATGGAAAATTTTTAATTCTCAGGTCACTTACGTCCAGATCAAGTTTGACACCTCAAACAATGCCAGTGGACTTGGTGTCATTTAACAGAAGATGTATTTAGCCAACGTTCCGCTGATGTTGTCTGACTTTATTTTTCAGACTTGATTGTTTGTTGTTGGTTGAACCTCATGGGAACTGCTTCACACAAGAGCAGTGATAGTGGAGTAATAAAGACCTCTCTTGATGCTGGAAGAAAGAAACATGGAAAATAGCTAGGAATATCTACTTGAAAAATAAGAATTCAGCCTAAAGAGGGAAAAAATGAGATAAATCTGTTAGAAATAAGAGTGACAGGAGAGGGGCAAAAGTGATAGAAGTATTTTAACTAAAAATAAACCTAACTTCTCAAACTTAAATATATAAAGCTGTCCATTAAAAAATAGTACCAGATTACATCTTTACAGTGCCAAATAATTAATGACTCTTAATAACCCTAATAAATTTGGATTTCATCAAAACCTTGTTGCATATCATTGACTCCTTCAAGCAAGGACTATGGGCTCTTAAGGGAGACCATCACCTGTATTAAAATGTACACTGCTGACATCTTTCCCAGGTACATCAATTATAATTAAAGAGCAATAAGAATGCCAAGATGGACTTTTCAGGCACTTTCATGCAGGAGCCCCAGCATTTAAAATTAAATCCATTAATTGTAACTACTGTAAGTTTGTGATCTCTCAGACAGCGTACAAACTAATTCATTGCTTTTGCAGTCATACCAGTCTGCGTTAATTAAGGTTTGTGATTTATTTAATTTGAACAGGGATGTATCAGAGTGCCCAAAACCGGACTGATAAAAGGTCACTAGTTCATGCTGCTCAAGACAATTTGGATCTGATCATGAAAAATGTTTCTAGGAGCCTGACAAAAATTGATTAGTAAAATGGGCTCTAATTGTTTAAAGGAAAGCTTCATATTTTCTTCAACCCAGCCACCTGAAAGTTCATACGTTAAGAAGCTCTTCTCACTCTGAACTGGCTCTGAAATATATGTGAAGATAAAAGGCTTTAAAAAAAAAAAAATGTTGGCATTGCTTAAGCAAGGAGGCAGCCACAGTGCTGTCATCATCTGGAAACTTTATTTCTTTTTTCTCTTTCCATATATAGCAGCCAACATCACAGTCTCTGCACGATGCTCAAATATTCATGTATCTGTTCCTCCAAAAAAAATACTGAGGTGGAAGTATCTCTGCTTTAGAAATGGCAAAGCGAGGTAAAGAGCAAAAGACTGATACGACTAAGTTGTTATGGCTTAGATGAGGCTTCTTTTGTCATAAAAAAGACGTCAGCAATTGAGCATGGACTGGTACATCTCAAAGTCAATACTGAATGAGTCACAACACTGATGTCAAAGGAAACTGAGGACAACTAGCTCAGATGTAAATGGTCACCCTGTAGCTATTTACCTAAGAACTGAATCAAAGAACTGGAAAACAGCTTGGGAGATTAGAAGGGACACATGGACTTAGACCAACACCTCTGCTCAAAGCAGGGGCAACAGGCTGCTCAGCACCTCGAGTAGTGAAAGCCTGGATATCACCAAGAATGGAGGGTTCACAAAGCATCTGTGTCCTGTTGCAGTGTTTGACCATCTCTACCACAAAAATTTCCTTCCTAATAGCTAGTCAGAATTTCCCTCTTCACCACTTCATTGCCTCTTGTCATCTTGCTGTGCAATACTCCAAGAAGGGTCTGGTTCCAGCTTTTCTATGCCCTGCTATTAGTTACAGGGAGCAATAAGGTCTTTCCTTCAGTTTCTCTTCTTAAGGCTAACCAAACCCAATTCTTGCAGTCTCTCTTTGTATCATACGGTCCAGCCTCTCAGCATTTCGTTGGTCCTCTGACATATTTGCTCCAGCATTACAGTGCCTTTCTTACATTGAGGAATCCAAAATAAAATGGGAATCACTCGACAGCCTTTGGCTCTTTTCTCAGCATCCATCTGTGATGCTAACAGTAATCCTAAACAATTTGCCTTCTAGGTCTCAAAGTCTGTTTAGAAGTACCTAAGCATTGTGGCTCCTTTATGGATGAGTGTTGTGTGGCTTGTCTTTAGTACAGAGGAGTGTGAACTCATGCTGGCTAACTTCAGCCATGCACAATGGTCAGCACCTACTCTCTCACAAACTGGTGCTCAATAAACACTCATAATCAGCAAGTGATCAGCTGAACCCAGTGTAAGGAAGGAGTCGGAAGAAGAAGGAAGTGCCTCTCTCTATTATGAGGTCTACATGAAGAGGTTAGACTAGAAGCCTAATATTTAGACAGCTAAAATTAGATGACACTGATCTCACTCATAATGAAATACTAGTGTAGGCAGGAGTAAAACCCAGGAACCTTATTAGGCAGCATAAATCGTCTTTGTCTCTATTGAGTTCTGTGTAACCGTGCTGATTTTTATCAACTGCAGAGCTAAATCAATGGATCTCAGCTATACAAAATCTAAGTTTATAATTGAGCATACGCACATCACTTAACACTAAGCAAATACAATCAGAGAAGAAAATTAATCTAAATAACTTGAATTATGTTCAAAGGTAAGTCAGAAGAATCTTCTAGAACTCCATTGTGCAGCTGCAGTAAATTGTTCACAATCATTTGAGATATCAGAAGTTTATTGTTTCCTCTTAGTTATCTTAATTAGTTTCTCTTTTTTTTTTCCCCTTGTTTTCTCTTGAATATTTTCCAAAATATTATAATTTATTCCCTTTATATAATTTTTGAATTGGTCTTCAGAAGATGACCTTATCAACTGCCTCCAATTTCCATGCCTCTAGTAGGTTTTGAAGGTCACTTTCATCTCATAATTAATAATAATTCTAACTGGGTATGATATTGGCTTATATTTTCATTACTTATTTTCACTGTTATGAGAGCCAGTACACCAAACAACCCATTTGAGTGTTAGTGAACACTTAATGATATGTTGGGATGTACTGGGATTTTCTTCTTCAGACATTCAAATCCCTTACAATTTTCAATTATGGGTAATTTTTTATGAAGGACCACTTTAAATTCATCTTCTGGGAGCCTTTGCTAGAAAATACTTCCATATAGATGTATATACATAGTTGCATGTATGTATGTGTTTTTCATTGGATCACAAGGAAGTTCACTTAAACTAAAGAAATAAACTGGTCTGGTTTTCTTCTATTCACATGAATGATTTCACTTAGATAAGGCTCTTGCTTACATGGGCACCAAGGGAGAGTGAAAGTACTCCAAACAATTTAAATAGGAAATGAAGTGGAACATATTTTGACAACAGTTAGATATGCATACATGTTTCTGTCAGCATAAAACCAGCATGTTGGAATTTGCTTACAGTGGTAATTTTTACAGTGCTTACATATAGGGAAAGCCTCTAGGTGTATTAAAGGTGAGCCAAAGATAACAAAGGTAAGTATGAAGTTACATTTGTACTCACTTTTTGGCAATTATTCTTTGTAACTGGGCTTTCAAAACATGTAAGGATTATGGACACTCCATTCCTATTAAAATAAATTAATACTCAAGTTTTTAGGCAGACTTGGGAGAGAGCATCTTAATCTTTACTTTATTATTTAGCTGAATATCTTTGCAGCACTAGCATTGGAATTAAGTGTGTTTACAATTTTTGAATCCAGAAAACAAACTAGGATTTATGGGTAACTAACACTTGCCAAGTAACATAAAACGGCTCTCAATTACAGCTATAAAAGTATAATAAGCCCTTATCCCCACACTACTTAGAACTGGATGCCTAAAATAAATGATCTTGTTCAATCAAAGGCTGTGAATCAAATGTAGGAATCTCTGAGGGGAAATTTTGCTATGTATATCTTGTAACAGAGCTGAAACCACAGGGTAATAACAGTTTTTTGGTTTTTTTTTTCCCCAAGATATTGGAAATTATGGATATGAGGTTCCTCAGTATCTTTAGCTAGACATTCCTGCAGAGGAATAAGGTGTCAGTATTGTGAAAGGTACCAATGGTTTGATTGTTTTAGAGCTTTGGGAGCATGAACTGCAAGCAACCTAGAGATATTCACAGATTTCTAATGGAAACCCCCAAATCTGCTCAAGTCCAGCCAAGGAAACATGAAATGATCACCTCAGACTGGAATCCAAATGCGTTGTTGTAGTTCACTGTTCTGATTAGTTTTGTAGTACAGGATGGATCTGGTCCATTTTTCAAAACTGGGCTAAAGCCTTGAACAGTTGTTTTGGTAATGTAGATGAGGCTTTAGGTCTTAATAGTTCCTGCAATTACTGCTGAATCTGGCCTTGGCTCAGGAATAAACTCCTTGTATTGAAAAGATTTACTACCCTAACTATATCTGTATCTCAATTTAATGAAAATGTTAAGGATAATTTGATGGTCTCTTGCCAGTGTAATTTTAAATAAAATGTCTTCATTCCTTGGCAGTGTCTGTTGGCACTCAGTTTAACTAAAGGAAGTGCTTAAGTGAAGTGCTTTTTACCTTACATTCTTGCCAGTATCTTCTCTGATAGAAGAGATTTAATTTTCAGTGTTTTACCCAGAGTAAATAAATTAAAAAAAAAAAAAAAAAAATTATGCCCCACTATCAATCCTTATAAGTAGCAAACCTTATTAAAGTATTTCTAGAAATCAGATATTGGCCTATCATAGCATTTGGAGTATTCTCAAACCTCATCTCCTGTAAATTAAAGTATTTCTAACTTATTTACTCTTCATTTATTATGCACTCTTGTAAAAAATGTTTCTGCATCTTGGAAAGAAATATAGGACGCATAGATTTTCATCTGAGTTCAGCAAGTCAGCATAAAAGTTTAGGACACTTTATTGTAATTGCAGAGGAAACGGAAAGTAATGGTAAGATGGTGACAGTTTGGCCATCATATCCTGTCATACTGAGCAATTGCCAAACACGCTCTTGATTGCTTACCTTAAATAAGGATTATACCAACAGGAATAGTAGCACAGAATGGAGCTGGACTGACAGTGCGTGGGATGTTAAGTTGTTTGGGTACTAGTTTGACAGCGAAAAACAATTGCAGGTGAAGAACGGTGCTCATTTAAAGGGTAAAAACCACATGAACAATATTTGGGCTTTAATGCTTCTTTTTTAATATATGAAAAGTTTATAAAAACTAGAAAATATCTTCCTCACAAAGACAGAACGTGCCTCTATTCACAGTAATTACCAGTAGCACTGTAATTTTAGAAGTTCATAAGTCGCATCAGTAACACTATCGTTAGCACCCAGCAACCATAAACTGAAGGTCTTCATAATCACTGGGAAATAATTCATTTTTTCCTTTCATTACTGCTCACCATTAAATCATCATGCCTGGTTTTCTGCTGCTCAGTACCAAGGAGTCAACAAACTACGTTTAGAAGATGTCTTTGCTCCAAGTCATGCATAGTGAAAAAAGAAGACAAGAGAGTATACAGGGCTATGATCTTACAACAGTCAGAATTAAACCACACAGTTTTTCCTGTACTTTGTTATTGTTAAGCCCATGATTCTCTTCAGCCCGTGATAGAATCTTCAGAAAAAATTCTTTCTGATGTGAACTGAATTGCACTTTGCTCTTATTTTCAACAAACATGACTGTCTCGTGTGTGTTGCTGCTTTCATTTCTATGCCATCCATTAAAAAGAAGTTATTTTCATAGCTTCTGAAAATTTACCCCTACTTCGTACCAGTGCCAGAACTTAATCTGACTTCAGCTCAAGCATAATGTCTATCAGTGTTTCGTTCTCTGTCCCCCATCTTCAAGCAAGAAAGCAATAGACAGTCAAACCTTCTTGACATCCCAGAGAAGATGTAAAACATGCTGAGACTGGGTCACTGGACATATATGTTATGATTCAGATTTTAATGATGTAATCACAGATTTCTGTCTAGAGTACATCTACACTCCAGGGCATATGGGTGCTATGAAAATGCTCCCCTTTGTTCAGTTCTTAAAGAGCAGTGGCTTCAGCCACAGCAGGCATGTTAGTACATGGTGCAATCCTACTTTTTCAGTGCAGTAAGCTCAGAGGCACAAGTTTAGAAAACTGCCATGCAGTTCAGCCTGCTTCATTCATCACCATCTCCTACTGGACCTTAGCTTGTCTCATGTTGATCAGTTCAGGGTTGTAATAGCAAAACTATTAAAAAAAATAAGAGGGAGGAAAGAGTATTTTTCTGCTTGTTTAGTTCATCTTGTGTTTGTTGGTGAGACAGAGGATGGGAATGTGTAATGAGAAACAAAGCAAGTGGAGTGGGACTTCTTATCCTGCTGCAGCTATGGCCATGCTCCTACCCACATGCTGCCCTGTCAGGGAGGGTATAACTTCACAGAAGGCATCTGTTTCTCTCCTAGGAACTGTGCTTTTTAGGAATCTACTGCTTGTTTTAATTAGCCTAAAGATTGTGGATATAACATACACGACAATGACCATGAAAAGCACGTTCTTCTGTTCAAGACAGCATTCAAGACAGGACTCCCAGCCAAACTCTAAGTAGCTTCTCCAAAATCTACCCTGCTTCACTCAAAGGCACATACCACTTATTTTAATTGTAGTCAAAACAACACTTTTTTTGTATTCTCAGAAATGACTCAGACGTTTTAAATCGTACTTTCCAGACGTCAGACTGAGGCAGATTCTTGACATGAAAATTTTCTATCCAAATGGTTAAACTTATTTCTGTATGCAAATACAAATTCCCCTTCCCCTGTGACAATGATTTTGTCACATAAGAACCTTAACTGAAACCTTAACTGAAAGCTTCATCAGTTGGAATGCGTGCGATAAGCAATGTCCTTGTATGTGATGCTCTATGTTGCTGTGGAAATAAAGGTAATGCAATTATGAATTTACACTTTGCTTCAAGATGACAGTGAAAGTAAACAAAAATGTTTCACTTTTAGTATGATCCTTTGACTTTCTGACTCCAACACAGCTGGAAGATAAAAAGCAATACTTAGATGTGAAATTCATTTGGTTTTCTTTCAAAACTACATTGCAAATGTACTAATAGTCTTGGTAAAACTCTGGTTAAAAAAAAAAAAAAAAAAGGAGGTGGGAATAAAATCCTAGAACCATAGAATTATTAAAGGACATCTGGTCCAGCCCCTCCTACAATGAACAGGGACACCTACAACTTGATCAGATGCTTAGCACCTCATCCAGCCTGACCACTAATGTCTTCAAGGATGGGGCATCCACCACCTCTCTGGGCAACATGTTCCAGTGCATCACTGCCCTAACTGTAAAAAGCTTTTTCCTTGTATCCAGTCTATATCTTCTATTTTACTTTGAAAACATTTCCCCTTGTCCGGTCACAACAGCCCTGCTAAAGAGCCAGTCACCCTTCTTTCTTTTAGCCTCCCTTTCAATACTGAAAGATATTTTAGACACCAAAAGATACTTCAGATACTGAACTTCATCGGTTACAGTGATTTACCTACATTGTACTCAATACAGATGCATGAAAGGTGCTTTAGAGCATCATATAGTTAGAGACATTATTTAGAGATATTTTGTATGTACATATGTACTTAGAGATAGTGATTCACAGAGCATGATGAGGGAAACACGTCTTACAACACTGAAGAGAAAAAGCGAATTTTCTTGAAAATGGAATACCTGTCATTGGTGATTCTCACATATTCAGATTGAATAGCCCAAATACCTGCTTTCAAATAAGAGGTAGAAAAGATCAATATGGCTCAGAGGAATTAAGACAATTTTGAATAATGGAAGTTTTTTAACAGTTTGCCGTCTGGTGAACAACTGGACTTCTGCAGGCCAGTTGTACCTGGAAGCAATGTGTGCATATGTGTGCAAAGAGGAAAAGGAACAATCAAAGGACATAAAACTGTAAGGAGAAAAAAAAAAAGGCTCATGGAATGTGCAATAAGAGAGAAGATGGGAAAGATGGGAAACCGCATATGGAGCTAACTTCATTGCAGCAGGAGAGGCAGGTGGGTGTTAACACAGGCATCCATACAAGAACAGTTTTCCTCAGTCCTTAGCTATTTCTTTGTCAAGGCTCTGAATGCACTAAGAGGACTTAATTGTCCTGACCAGCTTCAGCTGGAAGTCCCAATCACTCCTTGCCTCAGGAACAGCCCAGGAGAGCTGTCTCCAACTCTGTTTTCCAGGATGAACCTTGGGCCTATCTCTTGTTTCCTGCTACTTGGGGGTGGGCACTTTGGACTCTCTCTCTCACCATGTCTGGGGCTGTCGGCGGATTCTGTAACCACTATTGGCTTCTGCCTACTATTTTGAATCCTGTAAGATTATGTCCTAGCATGGTGAGGGCATTGCCTGTCCTTGGATCAAACCCGCGCCCACTCCATCTTCAAACTTTGTTCTTGATGCTCCCTGAGAATATTAAAGCCCCCTACTGTGACTTCTTGAAAAAGTGTGTGTTTTCTGACTCGTATGTCTTCTCCACAAACTAAAGAGAAAATATGTTTAGTTTCTTGTATGCTTCCTTAAATTCACTGTATTCAAAATACAAAACCTCAGTTTATTCTAAGTTATCTTTGTTTAATAAAATTACACCTACCGTGGCCTCTAGGGGCACACACAAATCATCAGTTGGGACAGTTACCAGACACTTCTTCAGCGGGGAACATCCTGGATTTTGTGTTCTTTTAACATTGAAGCTGGCCCCTGCCAAGTGTGCATTAGTCCCAGATCTGTTGTACAGAAACCCTGCTTTGTGTGTGCAGTTTCACATTTGTATGGTTTCTTACACTTCCCTAAGCTGTCTTTACTACCAATAATAATTTGGCTACTGGTAATAATTTGGTGTGAACTTATGACCGAACAGTTCATTTCTCTACTTATGAAAATCAGTGAACTAACTGATACAGACATCTGGATTATTACTTTATTTTATTATTATTTTTTTGCATGAGACGTACCAGGCTTGTTTGAGAGACTACAAAAAGGAAGGGTCTGTTGTCACGAGACAAAGGAAAGTGGTTTCAAATTAAAAGAGGGGAGACTTAGATTGGATATAAGGAGAAAGTTTTTTACAATAAGGGTAGTGAAATACTGGCACAGGTTGCCCAGGGAGGTGGTGGATGCCCCGTCTCTGGAGACACCCAGAATCAGGCTGCACAGGGCTCTGAGCACCTGATGGAGCTATAGGTGTCCCTGTTCATTGCAGGGGGGTTGGACCAGATGGTCTTTAAGGGTCCCTTCCAACTCAAATGATTCTATGATTCTGTGATAACTCCACTGGAAAAGAATGCTGTCAGGCTTGGAAGAAAGCTTGCTACACTTCCTAGAGTATTCCATTTTCTTGGTGCCAAACTACAGCAGTGGTGTGACATTACATCAGCAATACAATGTGTTTCAACTGTGAATTAACATTTGACATGGTATTTCACAATGCTCTAAACCTCAGCTGCGTCAGTAAACAGTATTTATAGGCCAGGCTTGCTCATACCGAAACTATGTTATCTCAGGAAAAGCACAGCTCATGTACAGCCTTGCCAAGCACTTGTGGCATTAAAAAGACTGAACTTTTAAAATCTAGATGCTTTGAAATCATCAAAATTCAAAGAAATCTCAACAAATTGTCTCTCAGCTTTGAGACTGACATGGTTTTGGGTACCAGCTCCTGAGAGCACACAGCCTTACGTCATGGATCCTTGCCATTTCTTGGGATACAGCGATGTGAGAACTCACATTTCCACTAAAGGAAATGAAAGCGGGAGTGGAGCACATAGATTCACTTAGCACCTCATAGCTGCGGAGTGAATAAATGCTTTTTGTTATTGCTTTCATCCGCATCACCTCCGTGTCTGAAAGGACGCTGAGAAATGGCGGTCGGGCTGAGGAATGTGACATAAAGAGCCTCGGGTGCAGTTTCACCCCGAGGTGTGCTGCTGCGAGGTGACAGCTGCGTTCCCCTCCTGGGGCCGGTTGGGGCCCCAGCCCCACTAGCTCAGAACTGTTTCTCTGGTGAGTTTTCACACCCTGTGCGGGCACAGGACCCTGCGCAGCATCGCATCCCGTTTTCAGACTGGATTTTGGAATGTGGTAACGGCAACCACAGGCTCATTCTACGGAAAGGACGGATGAATTTCAAAGTAACTGGTGTTTCAAACAAGCTCGTGGCCCTTTGGTCCAGCAGCTCCAAGCTTCTCCATCCCAACCCAACGAACACTTCAGCCGCGGCCGGGGCAGAGCCGGGGCAGGCCGTGGGCGGCGGGTCAGACGGAGGCGCGGTC
>JAOWBP010002978.1:8150055-8186793 GCA_028571105.1 Tragopan temminckii
TAACAACCCTCTGCTAAATCATGTCCCTGAGCACCACATCCAAACAGTTTTTAAACACATCCAGGGATGGTGACTCAGCCACCTTCAGTGTTTTAAAGTCATGACGAAGTTTTCTTTTGGCATCTTACATCTTTTAGTAATGAGAATGTTTAACAGAATGGCATATAAGTTGTGCAGCTTCTCACCTGAATTATCTTACCTGAAGACGGTGCTGTTCATTAGACCACATACAGTTGCATTACACGAGTTGAAAATACCATAAATATTGCCCAGTTGAAGTAGGAATTGACAGAACATGCCCTGGCCCTTGACAACAAGCTTCAGGCACTTGGCAGCTTTTGGCATCAACTTGCTAATAGCATTACTTATAGAGCGTGTTTCCTCTTCTGAAAATAAACAACTGATGTATCTCTTGTTACACCTACTGATTTCTTCATGGAAATTCAACAGAATTTTCTGTCATTTTACATGTTAGTTGTATGGGACAAATGTACTAACTTTCTGCAGGTACGAATTTGCCAGAGTGAATATTATACAAGAAAGGAAGTGGAAACTGAAACTGTTATATAAACCTCACTCGATCCAATAAAAGGATAATATTTCACAATCAATCAGCTTTATACTGAGCGGTGCACAGATTGCAGGACATTACTGGGCTACGTGGAATGCTTGCACTGCATCAAGGCAAAACAGTTAGTTTTAGCTCTGGCCATCCTGAACAGCTGCTGGTTTTCAGAACCTGTGCAGTGCTAATCACTTAGAAGTGCAGTTGATGTCCACTTCTATGTAAACACAGTACAGTGGAGAGTGGTGTGCCAAATGTTTACATGTGGTCCATGACTCTTGTCTCGTGTCCTACGTTGCTTGTGATCATGTTTCCTTTTACCTGTAGGCTTGTATGCTGGCTACTTAATGCTAGGAATAGTTTTCTGTTTGATTTGGGGAACTTTTCCACATTTTGTTGCCCCTGTATAGATGTATTTAGCAAAACACAGGTACAAAGCCAGGCACTGCAGTGTGTGGAGTCAGTCAGTCAGCACTTCAGATGCCAGCAGTGTCGTTCTGATGTGGATATAACTACGCCGACATAAACCATCAGCAAACCTGACTGGTAAAAAGAGGTTTTGCTAATAATAACTACAGTCACAGCTGGTAACCTTGTTGGTCTTGGGTCACGTATGCTGGCAACCAACCTGACATTGCCATTTACTTCTGTAGTGGAGATGTACCAAGACTTCCTCTGGCCTTCTGACACCTGAGTCCTACCAGCATATGCACAATGATACAAATATTGTCGTGTCTAAAATGGGACTTGCGGTGGCAGTTATAAAACTTACAGTCCTAATGTGATTATAAAGACTTAAGGCAGACTAAAGTTAATGGATGTATTAGTTTGAAGAGATGAATTGTCAGATTCTCAGACCTACACAGTACCCTCTTGATGACGTACAACGTGTAAAAACAAAAACACAGGGATTTAAAAAAAGGATGATGAGATGCAATGTGAAATGTTTATTTTAATTACTAGCAGCTTTCCTTACAGAAGGTACTGAATTCAGTGTGCTTTCTCACAACTAAGTTTTACCATGTTTTTGAACGATGAAAGCAGCTGCTGCAGGTCTGCATGTACACTGTGTGCATCTTGTGCTCATTGGGGTGATCTGGGTTGTGAATGCTGTAGAAAAGCACTGAAATCCAGCTTAACTTTTTGCCAAAAGTTTGCTAAGTCTTGGATTGCAGAATTAATTCAATCAAAATGACTGTTCCTTTCAGAGTGTTGCAATGTTTTAATACTACATTTTATAATGGATGTAAAATATAGATGACATTGTCAGCATGTGGACTGTTCTGTCCACCTCCTTTCACAAATCTGCTGATTCATCTGGGTTATCGGTTGTGTATTTGGTAGAGGGCATGGATACTGTTTTGATGTTTTGTTTACAATGTGATAAGTTGTTGTACTACTACTAATTGTAGGGGGGCTCTTTATTGTCACCATTAAAACACAATTCCTTGCTTTATGAGGCTCTTCAGAGGTTATTTTCAGATGTAGTTTTCATTGTAACTGGTACAACTTTTTTTTTTTTTTTTTTAGTACTACTTAAGTTTTGTAGGCCCCAACATGCATGCTGTTACTAGGGATCGCTATGGGAAAATTTTGTGGTGTGTTGGGCAGGAATAAAGGGGTACACTTGAAGGGTTGTTTTTGGGGTGTACTTCAAATTGAGCTAACCCAGGTCTGACTGTACAGAGGACTGGAGCTGATGGCCCTGCAGTGAGTGGTTCCCAACTCACCCTTTGTGAACGGGCTCACTGAACTAATGCAAAACTTGCCTGTTTTGGGGGTGCTGCAGGGTGAGTGTTCTGTTGGAGCACAGAGCCTATCTCAGCCAGCCTTCAGCTGAACAGTCACTAGGCTGAGTGCTGTATGCTCCTGGTGGTGTCACCATCCTTTCTGGTGACAGCTTGCAGGTTTCACTCATTCTGTTGTGAAGTTGGTGTCCTGGTGGCGTAGTGGGAATCCAAGAAACCTTTCAGCTTGGTTTGGTCAAGTCAGAGCTGCTGTTCCTTGATGCATTTTGCCAGCGATAAGAAAAATATGAGACACCAGTCCTTCAGTACATAACATGTAGGGGAATCCTCTGTGCTGTACTGAGGTGTACTAGGGGCTCTGTAGCTCCACATTCATCATATAGGTGATGAGCTCTGTTAATGACTAAGCCTTTAACAGGGAAAAAATGGTTAAGAAGTTATGAAGTCAAATGTATAATCTAAAACATATGCACAAGTGCTTTTACAAATCCCACGACTTTTAAAAATAATTTTAAATTACAATACAAAATGAGACAGCTTTATGAATGACTTTACAAAGTCCCCTTTATTTCTTTTAATACACCTTTTTTTAATAAGCAAAGAACTGTAGTTTACAAAGTTTTATTTTTTTCTGTTACTGACATCACATTCCTGTATATTCCCCTTCAACTTCCAGGTGAAGTGTGCATAGGGATTTAGGTAATTAGTGCATATGAGGTCATTGTGAATTTTTTTTCTCTGGGTGACATTTAACATCCTCCTCACTTGAAAAGAAGCTGCAGGTTGTAGTTAGCTTAGAGTGGTGATGGCACTGCTGCTTTCAGCTGCCTGCTCTTGTCTCACACTCACAACACGTTTGTGCTCTTACAGGTGTGTAATTTTTTTTTTTTTGGCTCTTTTCAGAGAGAATTCAAAGTGACTCGGAATGCCAGTGTCGTATAAAACAACACATACTGTGGGCAAACTGAGAATAAATTTAGAAAGCAACCTTCTCACGTGGCCTCTGGAGCCTCCAGTTACTTTGTGGCTCTGCTGTATGCGGCTTTGCTGCTACCATGGTAAAGGTGGTGCCAAGTACTTTCTGTGTCCCAGGGTAAAATTGAAGCCCGAATGGAATTTAAATTGCCCTGGGTATGTTCAAGATGCTCTGCATCTTTTAAAATTCTTTTAACATTCAAAAAGCCAATGGATGTGGAGTTTGTGTTGCCTATGATTGTAATGGGAATTGGGAAGCACTTTGGAGGGGGGCAGCTGCACAGTGTCCACATTTATTATCTATAGATGGATGATACAAAATCTTCCTTTCATTTGCATTCCTTTCATTTTGAATTTATCCACTACCTGTGTTGAAAGGAATTCGCTTCTGTAAATTCCTTAAGTCACCTCATTTGCTTCAGGTGTGATTATTGATATTCATGTAGTTCAAGCTAAATTTGTCTGAAATGTCATTATTTTAAGGAAAGAGAAAATATTCAAGTTCCTGTGTTTGGCAGGTGGAAAACAAAGGATTTCGTAATTGTCATCAGAAGTTAAAAAATCAAGTGCTTATTTGTCCTTATTTCTGTGAAAATTTCCCAGAAGTCACGCCTCCTATTTAGCACAGTCTATTTTAATGCTAAATAGAACAGCATTTTCAACTTAAAAGGAGAATAAACCCCTACATTTTACAAAGAAATCTCAGTGATTAATACTTCAGTTGTTACCATTGTTATTTTTTTCTTAATGTGCTTGGTGTTTAAACAGTACGTGAAAATAAGTGCTCTGTTTCACCTTTGCACCTCGTAAATTTAGATTTTATGTTGTCTGGAGTGGAGTTAAGATGCCTTAAGTAAGACAACTGTCAAGCGATGTTCAGATTTCAGAGGACTTGACAAATACTGGTTAAAAAAAAAGTATACCTATTTCTTTTCTGAACCTGATTTTTGAGCCATGAAAGCTGGAGGTTTATAAACACTTGCAGCGTGAGGTATTAAAATGCAGAACAAAAAGAATACAATTTAGTGTACTTTAGGCAGTCTTCTCCTAGGGTATTTAAGGGCTGGGAGATGTATGAGCATACTTTTTTGGGAAAGGAATGCATTTCAGCAAAATGAAGGTGTGATAACAGTTGTTCCACCTTTTTGTAACGTATTTGCTTGGAGTTTTTGAAGCTCAGCCATTTACATGGTTGCAGTTGGATGCTGCTCTTCTCACGTGGGCAGCAGCAGTGCAGCTTTCAACATTGCTGTGATTAATGTACTACCCACCACTTTTCTCCTGATGTATAAATTAACATGCTAAATATTACTTAACATCTCTTTGAAGGCAGTTGCAGGCTGTCCTTTCTGACTGCTGTGCCCCATCTGCTGCTTTGTTTTCAACTCTTTAGTCTTCATTCTTTCTCTGTCTCATCATCCCTAAGGTCACACTGCATTCTGCTATTGCTCACTGTTTCTTTGCTTTCTTTTTTACTTTTTCTTTGAGCTTCTGAGGGGGGAAGGCTAAATCATGGGATGTGTCAGGAGTTTGGGGGAGTGGCTTTCCCCTCCTTTTGAGTTAGGGTTGGAAGTGTAAAGACAAGCTGATGCTTAGATGCCTGCCTGCCTTGGCAGGTAGATTCGATACCTGCCTTTTTCAGTATCCGAAAGGAGGGTGTCAACTTGGAAAGCAAGAGAAGCAAGTGGATAGCTTGACTGTTACAAAGGTGGGGAGTAGGTGAGCCAGGTGTCAACTCTGCAGGCTTCTGTTGGTTGGTAGCTCCTGGGACAGGCAGTGTTGTACTGCTGTCCTCCAGCTGCCGGGAGTTGTGTCTCTGCTGTAGATGGGAGTTGTCAGATGTGCATCCTGTACCGTAGTGTGTGGGGCTGCAGGCAGTCCTGGGCACAGCATCTCTTGGGTTGCACAGCAGCTGCTGAGCTCAGCTCTTTATCACTGTGTTAAGAGACAGGGGCTTTGAGAGGTGTCTGTATGGCTATCTGACTGTAAGAAGTGAGTGTTTTACAGTGCCTTCATAGGCCATAGGCTTTCGGTCATCACTTTCCCACAGCAAGTTTCTTTTCTTCTGCATGTTCGTAGTTCTATTTCTCAACTTCTGAGGTGGTGATACAGTCAAATTGTGCTGAATAGCTCTGAAGGAGAGTTTTTTTCTTCAGTTGGGCAGCGCTTACCTGTCTATTTAATCCTTTGGCTTGGGGCAGTGCCTCTGTTACATTCAGTTTAAGAAGGTGATGTATGCCTTCAGAAATAGTCAAAGCAAGTATTTGAGTTTGTAGTTGAAGTGTAATGATTTGAGAAATGCTGTCTTCAGGGAGATCCCAACACAAAGCTGGAGATGCACTGAGTGAGGAGAGGCTGCCCACTTACAGCTCTCCCTCTGACCAGCAGCTGGAGAAGAATTAGTGTATATTTAAAAAGAAAAACATTGAAATTTTAGGTTATCTGTTGGTTATTTCTCAATTTATTACATTACATTGTCAATGCATCTGCTATCAGTTTTTCCCCTTTACACTTCCAGGCAGATGCAAACCCCTTCCTGTTGCTTGAGTTGAGATTTGTTGTTTTAGGTATGGACTTTGTTGTGATTTCCTTTTACTGTGTTTAACAAGTGGAAGAAACCCTTGTATTTAGAGGGCAACAGCTGTATTTAGTGGTGTATTTGGCAGTAAAGTACTGTCTTTAGAGGAAAAGATGGTTAGCCTTCTTGTGGGATTTTTTCCTTTGGGCTTGCTCCAGTGGATGATCTGAAATACAAATCCAGTTCTAAGTTCCTTTGTTTTGCATCAGCGCTTTGCTTTTCATAGTCTTTGGTGCTCTGTGCTCAGGTATTTTCTGTCCTGGTGAAACTGGGTGAGTCGTGACCCTCTTGCTTCCTCCCTACCTTCAGAAAAGTTACAGAAGAAGAATTCTGCGATCGGTTTTTGTTTCTGCCTGTAGACATTTAAATATTGCAGCACAGTTGTTTTGAAGCGATTCAATATTAAAATGTTTGTTTGCCAACTTCAGGTTTATTTTTAGGCATTTAGATGCAGGACATTTTCAGCTTGAGTGTATTTTATTTCTTAACTGCCCCGGGTTAGAAATGCCATAAGAAGTTATGTGTATAAGAGCAGTGAAAAAGGAAAGTTTCTGGATTGGATTTTGGAAGGTGTCGGGGTTCATTGTTATTGTCTCTAGTGGGAGCTGAATGTTCCGCATCGAAAGGGGGTTATTTTGTTTCATTAGAAACAACAGAGATCTATCCATTAAGAGATTCATGAAATAAAGCATTATTTATATTTCGTAGCCTATGTGTACACATTTAAGGCTGTAGCTTAAAGCTGATAGGTATTGCCCTCCAGAAGCTTTGTGTATCCCTCAGCATTCCCTTCTTTCTCGCTGTTGAAGACAGGGCTCTCCTGAAACTTTCAGCTTGTAGCCCTAATTTGGAGTTCAGAATTTTTAAAGAAAAGATTCCATTTGTGTTACAGAAGCCTACTTTGGTGTCCATTCTGGACAATTTTTGAGGAAAGGATAAGTAAATTTAAGAGTTTAATCCTTTTTGCAAGTTAGCCAAGGCATGGAACTTCATAGGTGATTGCTTTGAGTTGCCACAGCTTGCTGTGCACACCTGGGCCAACAGCTCACATGTCCAGCCAGGAAAGTGCTCAGCAAACGTTGGAAGTACCTGGTAGGATTGGGACCCTATTATGTGTCCACTTCCTCGTTTAATTAATGAATTCTGTTTACCTTGGTTACTGGGATGCTGAGAACACAAATCTGAATGCGGAGTGGTTGGTTTTGCTATTGTTTGCCTGTCCTTGTGGTTTTTACACAGCCATTGTCACTGTTCTTCTGGGAGGGCTGTGTTAGGTGTGCTTTTAAGTGCAGGAAATGATTAATACTTAATTTTTGTCGAGTGTTGTGCATATGACACACTATGAACAATCCCCTCCACCCCCCCAAAAAAAAGTTTTGATGAAATATTGTGAAGGATTCAAAATCTTGGGTCTGATTGAAAATGATCTTGTATCTTTATTTGTGCCATTTAGGAGGAAAAGGCATCGCTCCTGCATCGCACTCAAGAAGAAAGGCGAAAACGAGAGGTAAAGTAGACTGTAAGCATTTGCATGCATGCTGGATTTGTCTTTGATACAGTAACCTTTGCAGTCCAGTGCTTTATTCTGTTGTAGATGTGCTTAGTTCAGGAATGCTTTCAGTTGGCAAATCTTGTGCAGTCTTCCAGTATACTGGAAGCAACAAAATCAACTGCTTTTATGGTCCTTCCCAGAAGTGATTTTCATTTCAAAAGAAGATAATTAAATATGCACTGGGTGGGAAAAGGAATTTTTCTTTTTATTTTGATGCTCATTTGATCTAGTCTTTGTCGAGAAAATACAGGCATTTGGTTAGTAAATTCTTCCATTTCTTTGCATTGTGGATTGATCTTGGCAAGCCATTTTCTACTCCTTTTTCTGCTGTGGCTTCCAGAATGACCTTCAGCAAACCTCTTCCCCACTTTGAGTCTCAGTTCTGAAAGTTGCAGTCGAAACAATGATACTTGAATGGATTGTAAAGCTCTTTGAAATCAGCTGATGACTGAGAGAGTGAGAAGCGGTTGTGAGGCTGATGTATGAGTTTTCAGGAAATCTTACTAATCGCGTTGATGTATGTTACTGTCTTTTGGGAATTTGAGCTGGAACAAAGCGGAAAAGATAGAATACACGTAGGAAGGAAAAAGTTCAGTTCTGAAGCACAGTGTCTTGGTGAATATGTTCCTTCCAGCCTGAGCTGTTTTGTAGTTCTGTGGTATGTGGCAAAATGAGATCCATTTAGTAGTATGATGTGAGTGAATGTATTATTTTTGACATTCTTTTGTCTTCTGATATGAGGAGGATAAAAAAAAACGTGATCTTGAAAGATGGTTTAAAAAATGTTGCTGTCCAGCTTGCATGCAAATCGAGGGAAACAGAGCTATTTGCCCCTTTGAGTATGTGTTTGAGCCTTGCTGGATTAAATGCAGTTTTTTGGTGGCTCATCCCTTTCTGAGGATAGTTACTGCTTTTTTTTTTCTCCCTAAACTAGCTATGAGATTGCAAGGATTTCTCTGGTTACTTAATGTTGTGTTAGTAATCAAATTTGCAATCACTGGAGTTCTTATCAACATAGGCAAAGACTCGCTTGTACTTAAAAAAACATTTTGCCAAATACCAAAATAACTCAGTCACATATTTATGAATATAATAGTTGTCTCAAGTAGTTCAGAATTGATGCAGTGTCATATTTCTGTATGTACACACGGACACGCACACCACAGGAGATTACTTGTCTCAGTTCTTCACAGTATGAGTGAACTGTTCTTGTATGGGAGTGATTAGTATTATTTTTTTTAAAGGATGACTCCTCTGAGACTAAGACCAGTTATGTCTTTAAAAAATGCCTGTAGCTGAACCTTAGCGGTGACCTTAGACTTAAAACCTTTGCAATTATGGGTCACTAATTGACTGTTAGATGTGCTAGGATAAAAACAATATCTGGAAAGAGAAGATATCCACTTTTCAATCGAGCATTATATTATGATTATGAGAGAATGCCTGTCTGTAATTGGAGCTCTTCTGCTTGTTCCCATTCTTTGTACTTCTGCTGTTGAGTATCTTTTTCTCTGCAGTATCTTTTGGAATAGAAAGCTTTCATTTTGGTCCAGGCTCAGGAATTAATCAGAGGATTTCAAGGGCAGGTTTATTCAGAGGAGTTGTTTAAGAATTTTCTTTACTTCTTTCTTTCATCTCCTAAGCAATTGTATGGACGTTGTTGGAAAGTGATTTGCAGTAGCCACTTCCTTTGGGTATTTCTGTGATCAGATGTGCTGGGGGTGTTGTCAGGGAATGTGCTGACTACTTTCTCCATAGCACCTGAAGCAAGCTGGCTTTCATTTACCCAGAAAGTGAGCTATTTTACAGGGATAGTTATAACTGCTCATTCTGGTTGGTGACGAAGGCTTCATAAAATGACTCTGACTTGCTTTCTTTGTCTTGTTTACAGTAGAGCAGGAATTTTTTTTTTTTCTGTCTTTTCCCTGTAGAGCTGTTAGGCTTGAAGCATTGCCTTCATTTTTCTTCTGATTTATTCTGTCCAAATAAACATTGCGTGTTTTGCTTTGTTTTTATTTTCTTGTTCTCTCCCCTTGCTAATCTAAACTGTGCTGGGTTCTTAATACAGATTTATCACTTGAATGGAAGGAAGTGTGTCTTCAGTGTCAGCTGGTCTGTGCAGAAAGAGGAATAGTGTCACTGAATTTGAGTTCTTCAGCGTTGTAGCATTAGGGCTGTCAAATAAAATGTGAATGTGTTTATGTTGATTTCTGTGGTATTATGTACTTACTGAGTATTAAGAATTCTTTTGCTGTAAGCTAGTGTAGTTGCACACAGAGCAATAAAAAGCTTTCTTGTGATTTTGTGTGTATTGGATGCAGAACATCGGATACTTTTTTCTTAACGATAGCGTTTAATTTGAATTAAAGAAATTTTCTTCTGAATACAAATTTATCAGATAAAATTGTAGAAATTAGAGTTGGTTCCACAATGTTTATTTCTATTTATTTATTTTTCCTTCATTTTCCAGGAAGAAAGGCGAAGGCTGAAAAATGCAATTATAATCCAATCATTTGTAAGGGGTTACAGAGACAGAAATCATCAGGTAAGTACTTGTTTGTTGAGAAAGAGGTAAAGCAGTCTTGCTGGAAAATCAATTTTGTGTTTAAGAAAAAAAATTAAGGAATATTGACATATTTGAATATTTGGTGTGCTGATGAAGTGTAAGTTCTTATTGTCTCTTGACATCTGTTGAGTTTCAGTTCTTTAGTAGATTAATGCTTATTCTGCAAAGCACCTTTGTGACAGCTGACTTGAGTGGGATGATGTAACTTTCTTGACCTGACACTTACATACTTGCAGCTTTCACATATCAGCAAAACTTCTGTGGTGTGTGTGACTAAGGTAGTCGTCTGAGTCAAAAGGATATTCTTTTTAAGCTGCTCTTGGCTTGATTGTTCTGGGAAAGAGTGCTCTCTGTTTACATTTGCTAATATTGATTGAGTAAACTAGTTGAAAATGTTTGGTGTGATAATTTTGACTTGAGAAGCAACAAATTTGTTGCCATGTGTACCTTTTGAGTTACAGAAAGCAAATACAACTTTCTGATTTTAGTGTATGTGTTCTCTTAATGAATAGGTGTGTTGAATTACTTTGCTACCAGTTGGGATGGGAAACAAATGAGATTCTAAAAATGCCACATCCCTATATAAATTCATAACCATTATCAATATACTAATGTGTATCTTCCTTTATTTTAAGTACTCTACCCAGAGAAGTGAATTTGATCGCTGTGCTAATTTGGCCCAAACTGGAGGAACCTTTTCTACAGCTAATGGAGCTAATTTGACTCTTTTAGTTCGTCAGCTACTCTTTTTCTATAGACAGAATGAGGATTCTAAGCGTTTGGTGAGTATTATAAATATTTTGATCTGCTCTATTGAAATATTTTTTTCTTGGAAGGCTTAGGAAGGGATGCAGAAATGGATTTGACCACTTCAAGAAGTTCATTTTGCTGACCTGCACTCTTTTGTTCTCTGTTTGGATGAAATAACTTAAAATTAGATTTTGTGTGTGTGTAGTCTATGAAATGAAAAATCCTTTGTCTGTGATTCACAGTAGTTTATTAAAAAAACATTGTAAGAAATGTTTTTAAGTAATAATTCCCTACTATCTCTCTGGTAATTCTGAAGGTATTTTTATTAACAAATTTGTTGGAAAAGTTATTTGTAAATATATTTCTGTTAATTTTGGAAGTTAATAGTCATGTTTTACGTAGTTCAGTGAATATTTTTTTCCTTAACTGATAGGATTGTCTTATTTTATGTTTTTTAAGTTCTCCAAAGGAGATGTTGCATACATTTAAGACCAATTTTGTGCAAGACCTGTATTTTTAAAGTTTGGATATTATACCTGTGTTACATACAGCTGCAATTCATGTGCTTGAAACAACAGAACTGAGATGTTGTTATAAATAGTAAACCTGTGTGTATGTTTTCCAGATATGGATGTGTCAGAATTTAATTAAACAGAATTCTCAGTTTGTTAAGCAATTGGATGGTCCAGATCGACTTACTTGCTTATTCCAAATAAAAAGACTGTTGGGGCTGTGTTGCAGGTAAATTCTTTTTTCTATACACCCCTGCCTAAAACGTGTTCAGAAATTGCATTGGGCACTTGCTTGTTTCTTTGTGCAACAAATGGAGAGAACTGTTTATGATTACTATAAATATAGGCTATGATAAATGACATTTTTTCCATGCTTAAGAAAAATGATATGTTCTCGATTCCGTTGACTTTTAAGTTCATATGCAATACATGCTTAAGGAATGTACTCCCTAAGGATAGACTTAAGTGTATCCCAAAGTGTTTGCATGTAGCAAGGTCATTACAAGTATTTGTTGGAACCAGAAGGTTTTCTTGAACTAACAGCAATCAAAAAATATCCTATGAGTTTGACTATTTTTCCAAGGATATGCTTTGGATGTTCTATTTTAATACTGATGTTGAAAATGCCCTTCCTTTGCTTTGGACTTAAGGCACGTTAAGCAATTATTTTACTGTCTTCAACAGTAGATTCATTACTGGTACTAACCCTTTTACATTCATTTCGGAGAACCAATGGAAGGTAAATCTATGAAACTACTGGAGTAACTGTCATCTAAAACCTAATTTTGGAAACATTATAATGGTTGCTTTTATTAACAGTACTCTCCAGAGCTTTGAGAAATCTTGTTTCCTTTTAATGTTGAAGATTTTCTTTTCGTAAATGAGTGCATTTGAATCACTGAATCTTGCTATACTGTATGGCTTGTTTTTTTCTGAGCTACTTATAGTTTGGTACAGAAGCCCAGAAAGCAAGAGGTGAGACATGTAGTGAGAAGGAGTGTTCCTCTTGTGTAAGCTCAGCTTCATGAAAAGTTGTAGCTTTTGACATTACATTTAAAAAACTAAACAAAGCAAAACAAAACTTTAGCAAAAAAAAAAAAAAGGTAGCAGCTATGTCTGCCAATAAGTTCTTGTCAAAGTGTCTTTAAATCTTTAATCTGTTTAGTGAAATGCCTTAGCTGTGTTATCAGAGTCACTTTTGCTGTTAATGTCCTGTCTTTCTGGATGGCTGTGAAAGGAAAGGACACTGTAGGGGCAACTCTGCCTGTATGTGTCTCGCTGTAACAAATAATTTTAATTCTGAATGGGCTCTGAATTGTCACAGTTTCAGTCGTTAGTCCTAGTTGTTCCAGAAGAAATTTGCCAAAAGGTTGGGGATGGGTGTACTTTTAATACTTAAGTCTGTAGTCAGAGACGTTCTGGGAAACATCATATGTTTGACTCAAACAGTATTTGTTCCCAGCCCATATTGTAAAACCAGGAATTATTGTTATAATGGTGCCAACAAAAAGATGTTAATTATTGAGAACACTTGGAAGAGTACACTTAGAAGTAAGTTATTTTAAAATTAATTAGGAAAGTTCTTGTAGTTTTGGTTGTAATTGATGTGCATGTGCTTGTGATGAAATAAGAGAAATCTCCTGATAAATTATTTTTGTTTCATTTCATTTGTAGGCTATTGCAAAATTGCAATGATGACAGTCTGAATGTTGCACTTCCTATGAGAATGCTTGAGGTATTTTCATCTGAGAATACATATTTACCTGTTTTACAAGATGTCAGCTACGTAACATCGCTAATTGAACAAATTTTGCACTACATGATTCAGAAAGGTGAGTAGCTAGGAACTAGAAGTTCTCAACAACACTCAAGAACTGAACAAAATGCATAATACCTGAAGGCCGTGTCGTTTCATCATGTTTTACCTTTACTACAGACACAAATTAAATGCTACATAAACTAACCCGTACATGAAACAGATATCTTGCTTGTAATGAGATCACTGCTTGAGATATTACTGTTTAAATTCTTCAGATATTCTGTTCATAAATTCAGTATTCTCCCAAGTTATATGTACAGACTTTTACCACAGCGTTTGAGAGTAGATGGATATAGTTCTCTATAACTGTTAGTGATCATTATTGTTGTAAATTGGTATTAATTTTTCTTCTTGCTAGCACTAGAAAAAGACACCTTAGCAAAGAGATGGTGACCTAACCTTTATTTGCTTCGTGGCATCACCAACAAAACTGTTTGCTGAGCTGCAATCAGTTACACCTGTGCAAACATACTGAAAGTTAATGAGTTGTGTAGTTATCGCCAAAATTCGTGTTGTCTTGAAGAAACGTTATTGCTCTGAGGATGTGTGAAAAAAAATAATTTGCTTTTGTGATACTGCTTGAGTTTGCAATGACTAGTAGCTGGGTAAAAAGGCCAAAAACGGTATGAAAACACATCTTGGATCCAGCTTTGTGGATATAAAATGTAGACTAGCACCTTCTAATTGGTTAATCTTTGCTATAATTCTGTACTTGTGAGTTTTAGAGTACGTTCTGTAGAACAAGTCTACCTTAGGCTAATAAAGATGTGTGCAGATTCCACATTTTGAAGTTACTGTAGGGAAAAAAATGAGTTTTACTATAGCACATTTAATTTACTTGACTAAGCATAATTAAGACTATGGAAGTATTTGTGTTTTTCTCATTGTTTACTTCATAATTAATGTCTTCAAAGTCACTTTAATATTTCTTTTTTTTTAGTGTAATATTCATTCTGATATATAAAGGTTTACCAAGATGTTAAATTACAAATTTTAGTAAAAGAAATTTCAGCTTTCTAATCATGATTAAAATGAGAAGAAGCATGCACAACAAGTGTACAGTCTCCTCATTATTTATGATGGTTAAGCTGTAAAGAAGCTGTATTCAGCTCTTATTACGTGTTTTGAAATACAGTTCATTCTCCACGTGAGTATTGTCATTCCTTATAGTGACTTTTGTTATGTTATATGTCAGTTAGGGTTACTGTGACAAAATGTCCCAGACGCAGTCTCTCAATAAGAGATAAAATGCTATTTATGCACGTACAGTGGTTCCTGTAGTAGTGGAACTTGTCTTAATTTAGGATTTCATTGAGTAAGAGGAAGTTGGATTGGGAAGTATGAAATCATGTGGTTCCATTTGTATTGCAGTGAGACAAAAATAAATTTCTGACAGTGAGACACATTACCCTCTACACACATCTTTGTGGCTCCAATGGTAATACATTTTATTACTGTCTGAGAGATTTCTGTTTTGGAACAGTAATTGTATTCTTCAGTCTGCTAATGCAAGCTGTTTGTAAACTTGAGACCGGTTAGCCTTGTTAGCAGAACATGTAAGATACTATCATGTTTCTGTATAGAGGGAGAAATTAATTTCTGAAAGAGCAAAAAGCAAGCTGTCGAAAAGAGGAGAACATATTTCGTAGGTCATTATTCAAAAAATGTATCAAATTATTCACTTTATCAGCAGGATTGGTTGGTCTTTGAAAGTCAGACTGACTTTGAATGCAGTTATTTATCTCTGAATTTATAAAGTGATGCTTCCAAGGATAAAGCTGATATCTGCTGTTGGTTATGTGAATATGACTTGTACTATGGTAATATAGATTCCTAGATAAAGCTTCTTGCAGTGAATTACAGAGTTTTGTTAAAGTTATAATTGTTAAGTAAGTATATGTTGTTTTATAAAGAAAAGCAAAAAAGTAATACTGAATTTAAATAATGATTTTTACTTATTTGCAGGCTACTACAAGTCGCTTTATTTGTTAATTAATAGTAAACTTCCATCAAGTATTGAGTATTCTGATGTTTCTCGAGTCCCTCTTGCAAAAATACTTCTGGAGAATGTTCTGAAACCATTGCACTTTACATACAGCTCCTGTCCAGAAGGTGCAAGGTAAATAAGTATACAAGTATCTAACATTATTTTATTATTGTCAGAGCTTAACAGTTTATTGTTGTTTAACATCCAACTGTTTTTTTAGTGCAGTTCAATTTGTGTGCAGTAGTAATTATTTATGAAGGAGCATCAGTGTGGAAAAGCTTAGTTGAGTATAAAGATGTAGCCAAAGTTAGATGAAAAGAATTCTGCATTGAAGAATTTTGTGGCAGGTTTATGAGAGGGGAAATAACTAAGTCATAGCTTGCAAGGAGAATGAGTCAGGTATGTGGAAAGACTGGAAAACGACGGAACTGGCTCTGCTGCATGTGATAGTGTTTTGTGTTACAGAAAAAAGAAAAAAAGAAAAAAAAAAAAAGACCAATCAGCATTTTTTAGTTTATTTTTTATTTCACGATTAAAACAAATTTAACATCAGAATAGTTTTCCATGAGTTTACTTGAAGTGTAAAGGGTAATGTTATGATTAAGATAATCAGGGAAAAGACATTGTATAAGTACTATATTTTTGAAAAAATCTGAGAAATTCAGTTTACTGGCACAGAATTAATGAAGTGTCACTTCGCTGTTTTCTTGGTGAATATGTTCAAACTTGCAAAATTTGATCTGTCATTCCATGGACATACTTGTGAGAAGCATCACCTGTATTTTCCATCAAGACATTTTTTCTTCATTTTAGACAACAGATTTTTGCAGCCTTCACAGAGGAGTTTGTGGCAGCACCTTTCACAGATCAGATATTCCATTTCATCATTCCAGCGCTGGCTGATGTGCAGATCGTTTTCCCTTATGAATTCTTTCTGAATGCACTATTATTAGCAGAAAATGGATGTTCAAGAAAAAGTGACCGAGCTCCATGGCTTTTTTACTTCGTGTTAACAGTTGGAGAAACGTATTTGGGTGAGAAAGCTATATGACCTATTCATTGCTTTTTCATATTTGAGTTAGGTTATGGAAACACATGAAATACTAGTTTGTTGCCTAGCAGTTTGTGGATACAAGCATTAGAGATCTGTGTTTTTTAGCCATTTTTCCCCTTTTAGAAAGAAAATGCACTTAATTGGGAGGGTTTGGCATAATGTGTTTTTTTTTTTTTGTTAGATGTTTCCAGTAAAATACAGTGAAGAATTGCCTAGCTAAAGATCTTTTATTTCAATGTATTTGGTATAGGATCCCTTTCAGAAGAAGGACTGCTTGTGTATTTGAGGGTACTCCAGGCTTTTCTCTCTCAGCTGCCTGTATCTAGTGCTGGTACAAATTGTCAAGATGCAAACAGTGATTCTGAAGATGAGGATGAAGAGATCAGTAAAATGACAACTACACCAGTAAGCACTATAGAATTTCTTTAAATGAGTTTGATTTACAGTATTGGCAAATAGGGTGATCACAGTTTTGTCTTTAAGTCCAGTATTTTTCTAGATACTCATAGCAGGAGCCATGTTTGCTTCTTATAAGTAGATGACTGCTCATTGCAAACAAATAGAACTGATTGTGCTTTTTTTTTTTTTTTTTAACAAATAAAGCTCTTAGTATAATAGCATAGTTCAGGTAGTGTGATATCTGGATAACAGAGCTTTCTTCTTTTAACAAAAATGAAATTGAACTTCTCTGCTTTAACTTTACAGAGACCGGTACTCTCCTCATTCCTTAAGGACACTAGGATATAATGAAACATGCTGATCTGATCTTCCAATGTTGTATTTTTTTTTTTTTTCCTCATTGAAATATTCTACATTCAAATACAGTCTTTACCCTGTTGAATTAGCTCAGTTTTTAAATATATACATTATCTTCAAAGCCTTCAAGGTGGAACATTTAGTTTCTGCAGTAATATATAGAGAGTAGCGTAAAAATGACTTTTCACTAGAGTTTAAGCATGTTGTAAATGAATTGAACCCATGGTAACTTTAACCTCCTAACACTCAGACCGAGGCTTTGAACAACCGCAGCTGGAGAGATGTAAATTCTATAGTTTCTTAATGGCCTTTATATAATCTCTCAAAATATGTGCTGCTACTCAGGGGACTAATGCAGTGTGCAGTCTTCTGTTGTGCAATGTGTGAGATTACACCAAACTTAGTGTTCGTTAAAGCAAAACAAAGTGGAGCGGGGGGAACCCAAACAGCTGTGGGTGATTTTTGTCTCCCACGCTGAGGTGGGATTTTTAGATGTAGTGTGTTACTGTTACTCAAAAATCTTTATCAGTATAGCGTGAATAGCCTTTTTACCCAGTAAGTAATATATTATCCAAAGTACAGAATAATTGCCATTTTTTAACTCCAAAATTTAGAATTCAGATATTTCATTTGTGGACCATGCATGACTGTAATGTATACTGTGAGATTCTGTTTGTGCTTTAGAGATACAGTGATGTTGAAGAGGTAGTTAGATTAAAAAAAAACAAAACAAAACATAAATTTCTGTTCACTGTTAATTTACAGTAACTTGTTAATTAGTGAAGATCATCTCTGAGGAAATCGTATTGCATAATATGATTTGTTGCAGTATGTTTTTCTGGTATTTCTCCTGTGTTTTTTTTAATGCATTCTGTATTTCCAAGCATATCTGTCTTACTTAAAAGAAAAAAAAACCAACAAAGGGTATAAACTGGAACTTTTATCCTTCAGTGAGCCACAGTGTTTTCTGCTTTCTTGAGGACCAGATAGGAAAAGGAGATGAAAAAAAAGAGAATTTTGAGCTCTGCTCTGTTCTGTGCCAAGAAAAAGGATTCCTCACTGTGTACTTCTTACACTAGATGTACATGTATTAGGTACCCTCAGGTTTGTTGGTTAGTCCATGGGTGATGCATGTGCAAATACCATTTCTGAAAGAATGCACAGGAGGCATCCATTTCTGGACTTCATGCCCAGTGCTAACTGATTTCGCTGGGGGAGAGATTAGTATTTGCATATTTTATGCCTGTGAATGATCTTACCTTATTGTATTCAAGTGTTGAAGAGCATTAAAGGGAATCTTTCTTACTGACTTAAGTGAGAAGATCGATAACCATGATCCAGCACTTGTCTGCCTAGGGATTTAAATTGACTCTAAGGTGTGATGCTTTCAGGAACGCTCCTGGTATGTACAGATATGCTCATGTTGTAATTATCATACTGGAAGTATTTGTTCCAGTAAAGTTCTGATGTGTTTTTTTTTTTTTTTTCTCCAGAAAGGAAATACTTGATCATTAAAAGTAGTTCAAAGGAATTTTTTCTTTGATATGTTTATAGGGTGATGGGAGAATATCAGTTCAGTACATTACTGAGGAGTGTCTGAAGAAACTGGATACAAAGCAGCAGACAAACACTCTGTTGAATATGGTTTGGAGAGATTCAGCTAGTGAAGAGGTCTTTACCTTGATGGCATCAATCTGCCACACGCTAATGGTGCAACACCGAATGATGGTGCCAAAAGTCAGGCAAGTATAAATAATAGTGACATTGAACTGTAGTACATCTAAAATTCATTTAACTGGGTAGGCTGTTTGGTTAAATACACTGTTTTTTCATTTTTTTTCTTGAGATCTTTTATGATCAGCTGAAATAAAGAAGAATGTTCATTGCATTCCGTATGGACAAATCACTGAATCCAAAAGTGTAAGCCTATGCTTTGTTTAGTGAGTTACATCACTGTGTTGAGGGACTGTAGGGTAGTGTTTGTGATCAGGAAATCACCCACAGATAGGTTGGCAGAGATTCTGGGGAAGTAATTTTTTGTCCTTTTTCTCAGAGGCAGCATTTAATGTCATGCTTGCAGAACACTGTCTTAACTTATTTTTAAAACTTACAGTGATTTGGATTCCACAGTCTCACTAAGGAGCTGAGTGTAGAAATTGGTTTGCTCTCTACCTCCTTTAACATACAACCGGTTATCTCTCTTGCTACAACCTGAAACAATTCCAATCTATTGGAAAAAAAAATTGTTGTTGGGAAGGGCTTTGAATGCTGAAATGGAAGTAAAATACGAATCCAGTTGTGCAGTATTCTTTCACAAATTTTGCTAAAAAATGTGAAGCAGGTGTCTGTGGCCAACTTTACTTTTTTACCGTTTTATCATCAGTCAAAAATCTGCAAGTATTAAAGTAATTGTGGTGCAAGTAGTTGTGAATAAGTATGTAGTTGCTAGCAATAAACTAAGTATTTAGGGAATGTTGTAAACATAATCAATTCAAACTGCATTGTAAACAGTGATACAGAAAACTAATTTGGTGCTATCTTAGCTCAGTGGTGTTTATAGCTGTTAGAGGAAGTAAGATGTCAGTGAAACTGTGATTGCTCGATTAGGGTAATTAGTTCTTTGTAGACTAATTGCATTAGAACAGGATGTGAGACCTGAAGATCATAGCAGCAGTTGAATGAATTAGTATCCCCCTTTATTGTTGAAAGTAGTACATTGCCTTGGATAGTAATGACTGAGGTTAAATGCATCATTGCTTTGACTTGAGGTTTGCTGGTGAACTGTGGAAAGGATGCTTGATGAATAAAGAAATCCTGCACAGATTTAATTGTGTGAGTACAGCATCTATTTCCTCTGAGAAGCCATATTAGGTCTTTGCAATTATTTGTGATAACAAGGTAGTTAACATAAATTCAGAAGCGATGAAGACTCTAGTCAACATCTTGAAATATGGAAATTGCTTTCCATTACAGCTTTTGTACAGCTCCAAAGTAGTTGAATTGACCAGTTTTAGAAAGAACAGTGTTTTTAATTGGTAATACTTGTTGAATTATTTTCACAATCAAAATTAATTCATACAGGCATTTGATAAACTGAAGTCGATGTTAACTAATTCTGACTCCTGAGTCAGTCAGTCATCATGTGAGGTTTACCAGGCATAATTGTGTCAGTAGATGTCAATCTTTTAACCTGTTCAGTGCTTTTCAGACCTGGCCTAAGTTTCCAAGCAGGTATTCTAAATGTTCTTTTTCAGAGTATTTTTCAAAGAATATTTGGTGCTTGTTTTAAAGGTAATAAACTTTCTGCAGTTTCAAAATAATGTATTTTCTTCATTAATTTCCACATTGGTTTTGCCTGATTATTATTATTTTTTAATTGCCCAAATTATTTTATCAAATTCAATGAGTATTTTGCAAGATGCTTAAACCTTTTGAAGTTAAACTTTAAATGAGTAATATTTACTATAAAATGCTGCTAATTAAGCCATCTAGAAGTAGTTTAGATAGCTTAGTTAAGCAAAAGAAATTTGTTTGCAATGACTGAGAAATTTTTAAGCTCTTAGAATACATTAAATTTTCATTTTCTTTTTAAAAACACAATGGATCAAAGGCTTTAAAGGATAGAAAAGCCTGATAGAAAGACCTTGCTTATTTAGCAGCATTTACAACTGTAATAGAATAGTGATGATTAGCAAGTATAAATGCTGCAAATTTGTAAAGTGAAATACTAAATAAAAAGCTTAATAACTGAAAATAACTGTTTATGATCTGGAAAGAAAACTATGCTAAGATTGACACAGACTTTGGAAAAGAAGAAGCAACAAATCTGTGTTATTTTAAATAGTTTTGAGGATCTTTTCCTTCTTGAAGGAAAAAAAAAAAAAAAAAAAGAGAGAAATTCAGAGTTTTTCCACTAAAGCTGATTGTTTTTTTCTGCTTGTGGCCCCTCCATACATCTGGGTGATGTGACTGATGAAGGTGATCTGCGCTACTAGGAACGTTACTGCCACTGCATGAGCTTTGTAGTTTCTTTGCATTTGGATGTAACAATAACCCAAAGTGTAATCTACTTCAGACCAGAAGGAGCAAGCCATTCAAGTTCCATTCTGATACTCTGAGACAGTGGTGGATTTTGAGTTGGACTGTCAGTACTTTCTTTATTTTCCTCCTTACCTTTAATATTCTGCACGTTCAAGTTTATCAGAGAACATCTACTGTGCAGATTTTTTTTTTTTTTTTTTTTTGCTTAAATGGTCCAGGATTGTATTAGTTGTATTAGGTACATTAAATTCTGACTGTATTCTGGAAAGATGTGAGCAAATCCAATTAAAGAGGAAGCCCACAACAAAAACCCCATGAGTCAGTATAACCCTTACTATTATGAAGAGATTTATAAGACTTTTGTTCATTTAAGCGATACTTCACTGAAATTCCAATTCTGTAAAATATTTAGGGAGATAATTAATAAATTAAATGAATACCATAAAGGTTATCAGTACAGTTTAGTACCAAACAACCATTGGTACATCAGTGGTTACCAGCGGTCTGGTTGGTGGCCCAGGGTAATTGCTGGCTTGATTGAACTGTTCTGCACGTTGACACTGCTAATCTTACCCTGTGGGTGAGAATTAATTGGAAAACTGACTTAGGGTGTGATAGGAGCAGTCTGTACCCATGTATGTGCGGAATGAAGATGCTCGGGCTGTATGTAAGGCTATTACAGCACTTTATTAGGGAACGTCTTTGCGTTTTTCCTGAAACCAGAATCACTGTATATGAAGCTTTTACATTTTGAAGCTTCATCTTCTGCTTTTTTGTCCAGTACGAAGAGACAGAAGCATCAAGCAGCTTACAGAGTGATGCAGTGCATGGAAAGACTGCTTTGCTGCTTTCCCTGTGCCACCTTGCAGCTGTGCAGTGCCAGCCCCCTGCCTGGCTACAGTGACCTTTATCAGATGCATGAGCTCCTCTCGTCCTGTTGTATTCTCTTCATTAACTTAAATGGTCTCAGTGGGAAACTGGGCCCAATTTATGGCCTAGACTGAAAATCTTGCCTTTAACTAATTAACTTGTAGTGGTGCCTCAGCTAAATTAAGCTTAATGGGTCATTTAATCTGTCCCATTGCGCAGGAGGAATTTGACGCTTTTTTTTAAACCAGAGGTGCCCAAAAATACCTTTCTGGCAAGTAGACATAAATCACGTGGCCTTTGTGAACAATTAGATGCCTACAGAGAGAAACAGGGTTCTAAGTAAATGGCCATTATGTTAGTACTTTGGGGAGCGGATAATTTAATTTAGCACGTGTAAAACAGATATTTCACAGAAAGTCGTGGAGTGAATTAACTCTGTCATAACCTGAGCTGACAGTCTTCATTTTGCTGCTTGAGAGCAGCTCATCGTTTTTGTTAGTTGAAAAATGGTTATTCTCCCAAACTATAGTGATAAATCTGAGTATTAAAGCTTATGAGAAAAATCTATTAGTGAATCCATTATATAAAACCACATTCAATGATCTCATAATTGGGAATTGGTAATATACAGTAAGATTTCTCAAGGAAATTCAGCACAAGAAGATGGGAGGGGGTAAAAAATCAGAATTTAAGCTTCAGCTGCTTCATTTGTTTTTTGAATAGTACAGATTGTTGAAAATGAATTCCTGAGTTAAAGTGTTAAAGTGAAATGTTTTCTGATCTTCATCTCAAGTGGTCGTGTGTGGTTTTGAGACTGTATGGACAGTCGAGCTTTATATGAACTTTAACTCATCTACAGACTTTGCAGACTAAAGATACTTCATCTTCAGGTTCTGTAAGCTGTAGAATCGTAAGATAACCAAGGTTGGAAAAGAACCTCTAAGATCATCCAGTCCAACCATCCACCCATCACCAATATTTCCCATTAAACCATCTCTAATTTTCTGCAGTTTCTCTTCCATTGTTACTTTCCGTTGTGTCAATCTCATGTAGTTTTATTTGGAAATGCTGATGTGTAGCACATGCACATTTATTTCTTATCTGACCAAACTCAGTGAAGTGAGGTGTATTTTGACCTATTTAAATTCTGCATATTCATACTCTTTAAATTGTAAAATTTTAGGGTTTTTTTTCCTTCAGGTTTTCTCATTTTAAAGTAAAAAATATTGAAGCTATTTAAAAATTACTTTTATTTGTTTTTTTAAGCACGGCTGATTTCTCCAGCCTTTGCAAAGATGTGACTCCTTAGGGGCATCCTTGCATTTTTGTTGTTCGTTTTACTAAAATTATTTCCTTTGACTTTGAAAGCAGAATTCTGTGCTCAGAACAGGAAGGTAGGGGGTGGTTCTTGCTGACGCACCTTCAGCAATCAGTAATACTTCTTTTTAACAGACTGATGAATTCAGTCTTATATGTTTAGTTTGTAGTTTTGTATTTATTTTCTGGTAACTGTGAGAGCATTAGAGTTGCTGAATTCTTCTGTTTCATATTTAATAAGTATTTTATATTGACAAAATAAGCTGTATGATAGCATCTTCTACCAACTGTACATGGTGTATTTAACCTGATTTTCAGGAAAAGGAATCACAAAAATTGAATACATGCAGTGTTTCTGGAACTGGGCCATAAAATGTGGCAGCTGCTACACTTGGCTGCCTGGATCGCCAGTACGGAATAAAAATGGGTAAAACTTAGACAAAGGTTATTATAATAAGCTCTTAAGGTTTGTCCTTTTTTCCCTTAATTATTGCTGAATGTTGCTAGAATGAAAAAATGAATTACATTATTACGGGTTCAGTGTCCATAATGTTTGTTCATTTCTGCTAAACCTATTAGATAATTTCCAGGGATGATTGTCAAATTAACAAGTTTTTACTTGGAAGCCCTCTGAGACTTCATGGCACTCTGCCAAATTGCTTTTTCTTTCCATAGGAGGCTGAAAACTGAAGGTCAGTAAAGAGATTTCTCATCTAAGCAACCAAGACATCTGAGCTATCATTCAGATATTTAAACATTAAAATATATATCCTTATTTTCCTAAATTATCTTGATATAATAAACCCTTCCTTACATAATGCGTAACTTCTACCCAATTGTCCAAATAATGTGAATCTAGAAGAAAATAAAATTCCCACAGATCAAATTCAGGTTAATTTAAAAATAATAATAAGAAAAAAAAATCTGCATACTTGGAATAGAGCTTAATTTTACAGTTAAAGCATACGTTTAACTGCCTTCAACTCCAGTAGTTTAAAATTTGACTCAAGTTCAGTAGTGTTCATCATCACACAACTTCTGTGACGTGAGGCTTCCTTTTATAATATTGCATATATTACAAGGATTTAAAATCTGCGTTTCTTGTAGCAAAGGGGATGATATATCAGCAAAAACGCATTGCAGATTTTCTTCCTTGTCTTTCATTTCTCCTTCTTCTTTGTGTCACTGTTCTATGCCAGACTCACAATCCCTTTGTGGGTGCACCCACCCTTGGATGGGTGCATGGCAGGTGAGAGCCTGAAGAAGAGTCTGGGTACATAAGAGAAGGCTGTGCTTTAGAGAAGGCCGCAATAAAAGAGCCCATGGGGCTTAAGCAGCCAGTAAGCTAGCACCCAGTGGCATATGACACTATGCAGTATTTGTGTGTGGGTGTGCTAGGGATTTTGTTTTCCTGTCTTGAAATGAATTGTTGCTTAGAAGCTTTTCAAATGTTCTTAAGTGTTTACTGAATATTTTACTGTTTTCCTTAATTAAATACGTGCCTCCTTTCCTTTTGCCATCTGGCGAATTTTAATTTATCCATGTGGTCTGTAATAAATACTGGTTTCTCAGACAGCCCTTCTTGTCTGTCCTCCCTGCTGCATTTCCCAGCTTCCTACCTCCTGTGTGTATGGTCATGAGAAATTTCAATGCTTTGAGACTGTTGACATCTAAGAGGCAATGTGGACCTGAGTGTCTATTTTACCATCTTTACTGGTAGTGATTGGGATACCTTGGAGAGTAGCTAACTGAATATAGTTCTTCAATATCAGTAAAATGACAGCTTAGTCAGTCAAGTCCTGATTTGTTGGTTTTTTTTTTTTTTACTTCTAGAATGTGTGAGTTGTTTCAAATTATATTTGTTACCAGTCTTTTTTTTTTTTCCTGCAGAGGAAAGGAATAGACTACTTTTAGTATCAGGAAGCTCTTTATTTTTCACTTCTATAAAAAGTTTATCAATCCAAATCATGTCTGAATTGGTATGGTGAGGTCAGTCCTGTGTGTAGCTGATTTGTAGACATAGTTATTTTTACAGGGGTAGAACTACTGTTGCTACTAGTACCAATTTTAAGGTATTAGAATCTACTTGCAGTGAAAAAATTCTGTTTATTAGTGCCAGATGAATGTGATTCATTACATTAAATTTTAAAAATTCTCAGAAAAATAAGTATTTCGTATTTATTTAATGTGTGTTTAATTTTATGGAATACTCCAAACTTGGGTCTGTATCATGTGGTTTGTTGCTGAGTTAATGGGAACTGTGTTAGATACAAGGATTTATATGCTTGTTCTAAAACTTTGGAGCTTTCATCAGACGTGATTAGAATAAAAGCCCCATCTTCAAAAAGTATACTCGAATTGTTTATGTTTGAGGAATGCCTGGCAGTAAAGTTCTCTGTGAAGCATTGTGTTTTGTAAATATGCTGTATTGGCAGGCATGATTTATTTGAACTTCCTCTTTCAGGCTCCTTTATAGTTTAGCCTTTAATGCCAGATTCCTGAGGCATCTTTGGTATTTGATATCTTCAATGACTACACGAATGATTACAGGGTATGTATTCCACTATCTCTGAAACTGAGTTTCTTTTAGAATAGAGTATATCTAGTTAAAAAGAGAACAGGGCAGGTTGTGGCATGGTGGTGCTTGTGGATGATGATTGGAAACAGAACGGTAAGATTTGCTTTGTTCCTACTTCATTGACATTAGTGGTACTGTGATTTCATAAAACTTGGGAATTCAACAGTTGTAAGAAAAAAGGATGGTAAATCTTTATTAAAATAAGACAGGTGTCTTGTAGATTTTAGAGTGCTTACTAGCACTAATGTAATAAATACTAAAGTTCCCAGTACTTCCTCCCAGCTGTGTCGGTTTTATCTCAAAATCTGACTAGCCTAGAAACTGACGGTGCCAGAAGTGTGTTCCATTAAAAACTGAGGCATTGAACCTGCAGGTTTTCTGTATGCAAAGATGCGTATTACTTAACCTGTCTTTGCTTTGTTTCTGTTCTAAACTAGAAAGCATCTGCAGTCTGTGCTGACACCAGACTTTGGTGTGTTTTGGGACATTGAGAGAGTTTATTGACAAGAATTTGGAACAACTTTATTTTGCAAGAATGGTACATAGTTATTAAACTGAAATCCTATTTTGTTATAGGAAATGATATTTAATATTTTTACTGGAATGCTAAAGTTAATATTTTTTTCACGTATTTAATTAACAGTGTCTTAATTTTGAATATCGTATTTTCAGATCTATGGTACCACTTCTTCAAGTGATTTCAAGAGGTTCTCCAATGTCTTTAGAAGACTCTAGTCGAATTATCCCTCTCTTCTACCTGTTTAGTTCTTTGTTTAGCCATTCACTTATTTCTATTCATGATAATGAATTCTTCGGTGATCCTATTGAAGGTGAGAGTTTGAAGCATAATTGGTAACAGTGCTTTACAAAGTGGGTTTGTGTAAGGCTACTTAAAACATTGAACTGTCAGGCTTTGAGGACTAAATCCATGCAATTCAGTTGCTTCTGGGTGATCCTTTGTTAAGAAGCAGGAATATTAACCACCTTCTGCTTTTCAAAAAAGAATGGAGATTCACCACATGCTTCTAATATGGCAGTTCTAGAACAAGTGTCCTGCTGCCATATCAATTTGTTGGGAACTGCTCAGCGTCTGGAATTTACAGCTTTAGGATTCCCTGGGCAATGATTTGCCGACATCTGTGGGGAAGGTTTTGCTGGGCTGACTTGCTGATGGTCCCCTGAGCAATCAGCTGTCATCTGGTTCTTTCATGATGATTGCATTTAGGGGAAAAAAAAAAGATGGTCTGCACCATGGGAATCATAGCTTTACAGGGTCTATTATGCAAGTTTTTAATCATGGTAATTTGCAATGAACTGGTGAAGAGATTGAAGATCTAGACTGAATCTGTAGACTAATTCAAACTTTTAACATAGTTACTGAAGAAAATAAGAGAATATTGTAATTGTGTCTGTAAACAATTCTGAGGTCATTGATTTTTATAAATATGTACTCATTCTCCTTCTGTGTGGATTGAATACTAGAGTTTCAATGAAATCAGGGTTTTTTTTAATAACAAAATAGAAAACGTTGAAAGAAACTTAAACTTGTGGTTTGTTTAGTTGTAGGTCAAAGACAATCATCAATGATGCCTTTTACGCTAGAGGAGCTTGTAATCTTATCACGCTGTCTTCGAGATGCGTGCTTAGGAATCATAAAGTTGGCTTATCCAGAAACAAAACCAGAGGTTCGTGAGGAATATATTGCAGCATTTAGAAGTGTTGGAGTAACAAAAAATACAGAGATGCAGCAGTGTATACAGACCGAACAGAAAAGGTGGATTCAGTTATTCAAGGTAAGTTGTGTCAGTTTTCTGAGTAGCTTAAAATAACATTTTCAGACTTAGGCTGAATGAATGTGACTGGATCTTATTTTTGCTGGTTCTATTTTTTTTTTTTTTCTTTTTACAGTTTTCAGGAGTGTGGATTCAGGAAGATTGATTTTTGGACTATGTGCTGAACTTTGAGTAATTAAATTCAGATAACTGTATTTTTCACAAGTCTTCGTTTAATTTTCTTTCTTATCATGTTTGTAAAACAACAAAAAAAAAATTCTGCATAGAACAGACATTTTGTCTTGACATCCTGTTCAGCAGGATACTTAATATGTGATTATAGCATTTACATGGGTGTACAGTTCTAATGGGATTATGTGGTGACTCGGGTACTTCAGTATTGGAGGCTTCACTACATTGGTGCTAGGCTTCACCACTGGTTTGTTGGTGTTTTACCAAAATGTGATGGTGGTATTCCTTTTGGGCTCGCTGGAATACTAATGGAGATGGTGAATTTGGCTTAGCAAATCTAAACTAAATGTACGTCATTTCTGGCTATCTACCAATATATTTCTGTTAGTTTTATCCATGTCATTCTAAGGCATAAAAGAAGCTGAAAATGTTGGCAGGGAAAAAACCTAATATAACTGTTGCTGAAAAAAATGGAGTGCTTGACTTGTCACGAAAATTCTGCAGCAAACATATCTAGTCAGCTAAAATTGCTCATTAAAGAAGTGGGAGCAGAAGAAATGCATTTTCCAAATTGAATGGTAGATTTACAGTCCGTTTAATACTGGTGACCTCTCGCACACTAATGTTCAGTTCGAGTCATCAGCTGTCCCTTCAGGTCTTTTATCACTGCTTTTGTCAAGCTATCTATTTAATTGAAAGAAGTTAATTGAATGAAAATGATCAACTAAGCTTGTATTAATATTGCTAATGGAACTTTCTTCTTGGCCATGTTTGGAGAAAGATGTCATGCTAGACTTTAGGAAAGGCCCATTAAGGCTTGCACTTAACCTGATGGGCTAATTAAGGAATGCTTATTCATTCTACAAGTCTAAGATAGCCTCTATCCAGCCTATTCTGTCTGATTTTACAACACATTTCACTTATGAGCATAAGCATTAATAGCAGTGAGAGTAACTGATAATGTTTTGATTGCATTGAATACAGTCCTAATGCACCACTGAATCTGTAATTTGCACTGATCGATCTAATATATGTTTGCACGATTTAATTTAATTACTTGTCTTTAAATTGGCAAATAAACTTTCAATTTAAAGGTCACAAGTGAAAACCCCAGTATGTCTATTTCTCTAGTGAGCACAGCGTATTAGGAGTATTTCTCTGTTAGCAATTTATGACATGCCATCTTCTGTTCTCCTTACCTTGTCTTATTTACTGTTTTGTTACCTTCTTAAATTTCGACTGAATTTGATCATATTGTGCTTTCGTGCAGCAAGTTGTAAAATTCCAAGTTACTCTGTCTCACTTTGGCAGGCGAGTATCGACTTGGTGCACTGTTTATATTTACAAGTGCCAGAATTGTCTTCCATTAATTGATTTACCTGTGTTAATCGTGAGGGCATTGTGAGGACTGGTTTTACCCAGCAAGGCAGCTAGTAACAAAGCTTTGCTTGCTTACTCCTTCAGAGATGTATTACAAATAAAAGTCCAATACAATTGAAGTTCATTTCATTGAGAAGCATGAAGCATCTTTACTGAGGACAACTTTCAAGTAGGTTCCTTACAGTGAACAGACAGCAATATCTTCTTCCAAAAAAAACCTACCCTAAAACAAAACTGAAGTAGTTTATAAATTTAAGATGTTGAAATAGAAATTACTTTTCTTTTATTTACATTGTGTCAAATGTGAGAGACTTGTCCTTTCTGCAACTTTTGCAAGATGCCTACAAAGCTGTATTGCTTTTCCTATCATCTATTGCTTCCCTAACATTCCTTTTAATTTGTCACACTTGTTTTACAAGTTTTCCATGCCACTGATGTCTGATATGAAATACATTCCAGCAGCAAGGCAATGGTAAACCTGAAAACAGTGACTGCTGACAGTAAAACTGGCTGGCAAATTGGAAGTTTTTGGAAGGGTAGGCTTCATATGTGGAAATGTCTTTATTAAGCAGTATCACTCTTTTTTGGCTTGGTGTAATATGACTTGTAGTCAACTGCTACAAATTCTGTAGAAGAACATAATTTCACAGGATTAATTCAAAACAGTCTGTTATTCCTTAATAAAACTAGTTTTCATGTACTCCGAATTTAAATTGCTCTTTCTCGTGAATTAGAATTTTGAGGGTTACTCACACCTGTGGCTTTATGGGAAAGAAAGGTTAATTATTGTTAATTGAAGCGAGTCTTTTCTTTCATTAAAATGCATTTAAAATTTTACAAACAAGTCTCCAGTATAGACTGCTAGCATTCGCAGTAACCCATTTATTCTGTAGAAGGAATTCCAGTCTCAGCTAATTTGATTCAGCTTCCTTTAGGTCTTCTTTAACTGCCTGTAAAAACACTTTATTAGCATGGTCTTCACGTGGAAAATTTTCTTTTTTTTCTTTTTTTTTTTTTTTCCCTTAAGTATAGTGATAATGGGACCACAGAGCTTCAGTGACTCATCTCACCTGCACTGAATTTTATAAGGGCAAGGTGATGAAAATTCCTGTGTAATCAGACAGTTCCCTTAATAGCATTCTTTTGTTCTTTCATTCAACAGGAGCTGGATCTTTAAAGGTCTTTTGTATAGTATCTAGACACAGATTCCTTTAGAAGGCCCATTAAACTCTGTGTCACTCTTTGACACCTGCCTATTAACGCTGTCTTTTAGGATGATTACTTCAGAAAAGCTGTGTGTTTTTCTTCCTTTCTCAAGTGCTGTAGTTCTAAGTTTCAAAACAGGTGTATGTTTATCACAGCAGCAGTAACTTCTTTGGGGCTACTATGTTTAAATTGTTTTGATTCCACTTAATTTTATGTAATGTTGGTTGAAGTTGATTCTGTCTTGCACATATACTGAACCTACTTTGGAGAGAAGGCATACAAGCAAGTATGCGAGTGCTTGTGATGGAGTAGATGTTACCTTGATACTTTTCCTTCTGTTCTGGATTGGAGAAAACTGCCAAAAAAATAGTAAAATTGTAGAGACACTCCAGTGACCATGACAAACATTTTTCTCAGCCCCACAATTTTTTTTATGCAGCTGTGCATAAACTAATTTTCTGTTGTTTTCGCATTTACAAATTTACCTTTCATGATTTGAGCTCCTTCTGAATTAAAAAGTGAATTAAACATAGTGGTTTAAACTAATGTGCCATGCCTTTTGGTTGAGTGGCATAGGAGTGTAACGTCATCATGTGCTGTAGTTGAAGCTGATAAGCAAAAATCTGTTAAACCGCTTTACCAGATGGCTTCCAGAAGAATGCTTATACTTTTTCCTGGCCTTACTGACTTAACATGCTGAAAGGCTTTTACTTACTACATTTTAGTTTGTAAATAACATTATAATACATACGTACATATGAAATAGAAATTGCAACCCACCACCCTATATGTGTACTGTCAAGACTGTAGGTGCTTCTTAGGCTTCTTATCCTGACCACCAGAATAATATTGGCTCTGATTTATTTATTTATTTATTTATTTTTGAAGTTGTCAATTTGTAGTCTATCAGGCATGCTTGGGCTGGGCCCTTCTCGGGAGGATTTTTACTTTATGAATCTGTTAAATCAGATCTCTTAAGAATCTTAGAGTTTAGCTAAAAATAGAAATAACTGAGGTGGTCACACTAGGAGCTGTTTTAATGGAGACGGTCTTTGAGGGTATAGTTTATTCGGTAAGTGATAGATACTTTAAGATAACTTTTTTTTCTAGCTAGTTCTGACCACAATAAAAGGAGCCCAGAGTCTCTTTTTTTCAGATGCAGAGCTTTTAAAAATACCAGCATTTGTTTTTCCACATGGATAATCACTTCAGTGAGGTGGTATAATTGGCAGATGTTTATGACTTCTCTAAGGCACCTTTAGCTGAAAATGCTTTAGACAGTGCAGCAACTAGAACTAGTCACATCTTTCATGTACTTCAGAAGTGTAACTTTTGGTGCCTCTTTAATGCTTTTGCCCTCCCCTTCTGTACTTTTCAAAACCGATGTTGATTTCTGTAGAGTTTGACCATTAAGGTGCACATCACGTGATCTTCTGCTGGCTCGTTAGTTAAGTTCATTAACTGTAGGCAGACATACCCACTGTAATTGATTGATCCCTAAGATTTGTCTATTGTGGTGTGGTATGTGACCTTTGCTATCTTGAGATGGAAAGCAAAAGTTCCATTCTTCTGTGGATCATTTCATTGAAAAATGATGCATGGAAGTTTGAGAGACTTTCTTGTGGACAGAGAGAATTCACCCATCTGCCAGATTGTTCAGAATCTTGGATTTGGAATGTGATGTAATAAAGAGTAGGCATATATCTGTCTTTTCTTAAACATGCGTCTATTCGTATGCTTAAGTTTTTAAAAGCCTATATATGTAAGTGGGGGGGAAAAAAAATGTAGTTGTATAAAGCAGAGTTAAATGACCCAGTTAAGTATTACTTCTGTAAAGAGGTAATTCAGTGCTGGTAATGATTTGATTAGGCTTTGCTGAACTGGCATTTAACTTTATGGGTGTGAAGTCCTAGGGATTACTAAGTCCTAGCTCTTAAAATTTGAAATGAGACTTTAATAAGGTAGGTTTTTTTGGATTATGTACTAGTGAACTGCAGTTATTCATGTTCTAAGGTATTTAAGTATAAAAGTAGGCTTTAGTAAGTCAGAATAAGTACTGATTTCACCCATTACTAATTTTTTCTCAAGTTTTAGGTTGTAATTTCTAGAATTTCACTCACAGTACTAAGTGTATATTGAATATATGTATTTCTAACACCTAGGTCATCACAAACTTGGTGAAAATGCTGAAAGCAAGAGATACAAGGAGAAATTTCTGTCCACCAAATCACTGGCTCTCAGAGCAAGAAAACATTAAAGCAGATAAGGTAAGTGTAATTATATTCTTTTTCATAGAGCATTACTGGTGATGAAATTTAATTTTTGATTCCTAACAATATCAACAATGTTGATATTTTGCAGTTCTAATATTGTTTAAAATGTGTAGTAATGCTGCTTATCTCTGTAGTGTAGAAGTCTTGCATCTGTTAAGAAGCTCCTATGTTAAATCGCTTTACCAGGTCATAAAGTAGGACCCACGCTACAGTGCATTATTGTAATTAAGCTCTATTTACAACAACAGAGAGTTGGAAATTGTATCACTTTTTTTTTCTTTTCAGTTTTCATATTATTTTAAGCTCTTAAAATAAAAAGACAGTAGTTGTTCTCATACAAAATTGTACCTCAAAATTTAGTTCCAAAATAGAGTAAAACTCAGTTGCATTTTCTGTGCTTGTCTCAGCTAGAGCTCACTTTTTTCCTAAAAGCCTTTGAACAGAATGGAGTTGCTTGAACTTCTGTATGTATGCATGCAAACAAAAATGCTGTTATGAATGTGCACGTACCTCCTTTGAATTGCTAAAAACTTGGATCTTAAGCCAATTATATCTGAGGCAAACTGTGCAGTGCTAGATGTTCTGATAGTTGGAGGTATTGCATGGCAATGGAAAGCAATAAATTCTTCCATTTATTTTTCATTATTGCTTGTTTGCTTACCTTATGTTTGAGATTTCCATTTCTCTGTGTGACAGTTATGCAGAGTTGGTAGGAAATAATGCCCACACACCTTAAAGAAAGTAGTAGTCTTAAACAGTAGTGTTATCTTGATTCTCAATTCAAAGTAAGAGAGTTTATTTTACATCTCAGAATTCAAATTCTACTTCTGTAGGATCTTAAATATCAAAATTTTACATGTTAATCTACTAGGTTACACAGCTCTATGTGCCGTCTGCTAGACATGTATGGAGAGTCAGAAGAATGGGAAGAATAGGACCATTGCAGTCTACTTTGGATGGTAAGATACAATATATGCAACTGTTGCTTTACTAAGGCAAAATAAGCTTGCCTAATGCGAAGAAAACTTACCTTTTGCAGAGTTGAGCTGAACATCTGGTATAAAGTTTTAATAATAACGGAAGGTAAAGCAGTCATTTATAATCTTGAGCATTTGTATATGTCTTTGGAATATTTATTGTGTAACAGCTTCTCCAAGCTTCTGCTGGTTTTGCTGGCATTGATGAGGTGTAACGGTAACAAGTGATAAGTGTTAAAAAAGTGTGAATATGTTTAAAAGGCAGTTGCAGAAGACAAAAAATGCATACATTTGTGTAATGTACAAAATAATAAAGTTTTATTTTTACTGTATACATATTTATTATAACAAATTTTTGGTATCATGATAAGTATTAATTACAGTTAGTAAATATTGTCTCTGGTTGGACTTCTTTCTTTGAATCACTCAAAATAAGTAAACTTTATGGAACTTCTAAAGAACCATGTGGGAATTGGGCAAACTTAGCTATCAGGGAAAACTTACACTAGTTTAATTGCACTAGTGCACTTTTTAAACGTTGACAGTCTGTTTCTGCTTTTCAGACCTTTGTATCTTTGCTGTTTTAGAATTTTACCTTGCTATGTTCTAGTTAAATCACATATACTTGGAAAGTTCTTAATAGTGAATTAAAAATGGGACTTTAAGCAGCAAAATGATTTGTCTGTGAGAGTCTGTACTCTCTTTGAAGATGATGTCACTTGCCAGTGTCTTAGCCAGATACAGCAGATCATTTACAGAAGACCATAGCCTTTAGTGCTACCATAGAGCTCTGCAGAACTAAGAGATTTGTCCAAGTTTGAAACCTAAGGACTTATTTTTGATGACAAATTTTGTTTGAATAGTTACAATGATATTAGTCTAGTTATTAGGTAGCAACTAGTTGGTCTAGTATAAGTACTCTTCAGAATTCTGAATCAAATTTTTGTTCAGTTTAGTTTCTCCTTTTGGAAATGATCAGTTGTCAGCAGTGGATAGTAGGAAGTCTTAAAAACAAGTGCTTAGCAGAAATTGCTGAAAATCTGTATGCTTTTTAGGTATTGCCACACTGTATTGTCTCAGCGTCTTTCAAATGCGATTTCCTCCTGTCAGAGCTGTTCCATGTTTGTTACTCCCAGGTTCTCATCCACCTCCTAGCTTGCTAGCCTCCTATTAGTCTCCTTCCCCTCAGACTTGCAACACTTTGAGCTCGCTCCTTTCTCTCCCTTCCCATAACTGCATCAGTGCCCTCTGTTTCATGAGTTAGCTTGATTTGGGTGACAAACACGTAAACTGATGTGCTGGGCTGATAAGAGCTGAGAACTACTTGCTTTTCTGTAGTCTGGTCACTAAGGAATTTCTGTTATCGAGCCAGTTGCAATTTTTTGTAAGACTTGAGTATTTTTGAATCCTGTTTCTTTGTTGAATTTAAAATTCATCTGTTTAGTTCGAAGATGTATTGAAGGGAACATTTCGAGAAGACTACACTGTTGATGTAAATGTCATTTTGATAAGAAAGCAGGCTAAAAACAGTGCAGTCACCTGCTTGTTTTCACACGTTCATGTTAAGTGTGCGTGTGACTTGTGCAAGCCCTCTTGACTCCATATGGGATAAAGCCAATTAGCATGAAAGTACCGCTGCATCGCATATGGCCGTGTTTATTTGCACTTTTTCATTTGCCTAAATGGCAGACTCGTGAATTCTAAATGCCCTCTGTATTGATGACTCTGTCTCATATTTCTCTTTAAAGAAAGAAGCTGTGATGGAGAAATGCAGATAAAATTGACTAATTGACTGGAATAATTGAGCCATCGAAATCATGTAGTAGTTTACCTTTGCTGTACATGCTCTTTTTATTTAAAATGCTTTTAACCCTTTGCTTAATAGACAGCATACACTGACTTTTAATTAAGAAACTGAGAGTAATCACAGATAAGTATTTTATCAGAAATTCCAAAGGCTTGCAGTGTTCCTTCCCCAAATGAGTATACGTCAGGTATAGTACTGCATTGGGTTATGTCCTGTTAACTTAGTGCTTATAATATCCCTACTTAAAGTGCTTTGAGGTGTAAAAATGGCACCAGAATCAAACAAACAAACCTCCACCAAGCAAAAAAGCCTGACAAAACGGAAAACAAACTCCTCTACAAAATGTCTCATCAGTGAACGTTTCCATGATGCCCTGTTGTAGAATGGCAGTATTTCTGTAGTAACTAAGATTTCATGTGATTTCTGTAACCTTGCTATTAGGAGAGAAAACCTAGAGAAACAAATGCTATTCTTCTGTTGATTTCTTTAGATTTGGTTTAATTCTTTTAATGTGTAAAAGAATTTGTTTGCAAGTGGATGTTGTAGTTGAAAGCACTTCAAACCTTTTGGTTTCTGAGATGGGAATATTGTGTATTCTTATGATTAAAATCATAATTATGTACTTCTTGTCTTCTGTGATGTTCTTTTTCTTAATTAAAAGGTTAAAAATTCAGTGATATGACAATAACTTTTCTTCTGAAGAAACTTAAACATGAATACATTTTTTATATATTTTGTTCTCAGACTGCTTTTTATTTCTGGTTGCCTAACATGTAATGAAAGGTAAGGCTTTGTGTTACTGTTCATACTGTTCATAAACCAACTACTTTAATACTTGTATTTTAATGCAAAGTAAATTGAGTAACTTGATTTAAAAAAAAAAAAAAAAGTCAGAACTGTTTAAAATTGTTTCCAAAATTATTAAAAGTATTATTTCTATTTTAAGTGGGTTTGGAACCAGCACCTCTTTCTGTATCTGAAGAACGACAGCTTGCAATTCTGACAGAGCTACCTTTTGTCGTTCCTTTTGAAGAAAGAGTAAAGGTACCTAATTTCTAAATTAATGTTTAATTCTGGTTTTTGAGATTGTTTCCTTTTGTTTTTTAATAAGCTTAAAAGAGCATGTGGCTAACTAGAAACTGGCTTGTTTCTCTGCAGAAGTATCTGACGTGCCATACTTGTTCATGCGGCAACTGAATATATGAAGTCAGACTACTTTCTTTTATTCTTTTTTTTTTCCAATGATCCTGTTGTCCTTTATAGTAAAAGTATTAAAATTAGGAACACAGATTCCAAGATATGAGAGCAATGATGTATTCATTCCTGGTTGATCTACGTGATTGCACCCTCTTGTGGCAAGCAGTGTGCTAGCTCGTGTATCTGCTACAAATTACAGAATCACAGAATCACAGAATGGCCAGGGTTGGAAGGGACCACAAGGATCATAAATCTCCAACCCCCCT
>JAOWBP010002978.1:8186893-8202963 GCA_028571105.1 Tragopan temminckii
TGAACAGCTCCAGGGACGGGGCATCCACAACCTCTCTGGGCAGCCTGTTCCAGTACCTCACCACTCTCAAAGTAAAGAAATTGATTGCAGGGGCAACACTGGAGACTGGTGTAGTGGGTGAATTTACTCAGAACGAGTTGATAGATGTCCATTTTAACAAAACAGTGCCTAGATATTGTTTTGTTTTTTTTTTTCTTTTTTGCATTCAGTGTCTGAGTAGCTGAATGTAAAGAATGACCTGCAAGGTTATTGTACTGGTTGACTCATTTTTGTGTGCTATCTATATTTTGAATGTATAATTGCTAGTTCTATCTGCTATTTCAGTTTGCAGTATATATATATTTTTAAGCTATAATTGTTATAGGGGTTTTTTGAACTGCTTTTGTTGTCAAAAGTACCAATTACTTAAAAAAAAAAAACAAAAAAACAAAAAAAAAAACTCAGTGAGCTGTCTTGGAAACATTTAATTGCAAGACACCATCAAGGGAATGAAGAACAGTTCCATAGGGAAAGTAAATCAGTATTTGTCAAAAAGGCAATGGCAAATTTAGTGGAAGAGAACTTGTTTTTTTCAGGCTTCTGTGAAACAGTTGTTCCCACAAAAAATCTTAATACCATGTGGCAGGACTGAACTGGGATTACAGTGAAACAATTGGAAGTGACGTCAAGCAGGAATCTGTGTTAATATTCTGTCACTGTCTACAACCTCTAGGCTCATAAAGCTTTAAGTTGTACGTATCTTAAGTTTCTGGAATTCATAAAACCTGTTTTCTGTTATCACAAAAACTGAAACTTAGCTTCTCGTTTTGAAGTATGGCATCTTTTCAATCATTAAAAATTGTTTGGGAGTTTGTGAGAAGGATAAAGCTCCAGACTGAACACTTCTGTTATTCAAAGACAAGATCCTCTTAAACTGCTTTTCAGACCAAGTATGGCCCTTTTGGTGTAGCAGTAGGAGACCACATGCTTGTGGAGTCTCCTACCACTCCTTTTACTGCAGGTTGTTTTGTAGGGAATAGCATTGTTACTATTATTTTTTCCCCTTCCCAGCTGTCATTCATTATAAGAGACCTGGTGTTAAGGTCATGTTTGCTCTGTATATCCTTTCATTTTCTAACTTCTTCGAATTTCCAAACATTAGATACTCTTACAAACCATTACTCAGTCCAGTTCCATGGTGAGCTGTTCAGCTGGCTGATCCCAGGGTCTGTTACCCATTTGGCCTTAAAGCACATTGGTGTGCAGCTGTCAGTTAGATATTCATCACTAACTACAAGTAAATGAAATTTGTATGAAGAACCTTGATCCTTCATGGGAAGCAATAACTTGAATTTTATTGAGTATTACACCACTTACTGAAGTTTCCACTAGTGATCGGCCTAGCAGACTTTTGCTGCTCATAACCGTTGGGTACAGTTGTTCAGGCAACTTTCACTCTTCCTCACTGTCCATTTCTCTTAGCCCATGCTATTGTCAGCTTACCAATGATGATGTTATGATGTGTCATCAGAGGGGACTTCTTGAGGTACTCGAGTTCCCTTCCCCCTTCAGTCAGGAGTACATTCAAAGTTAGATCATGACACTAAGAATCAGTTGTCCTGATTTCACAGACTGTCTGTATGATCTTTTCTGATGCTTAACCATGCTCTTCCTGATTTTTCTTTACGTCTGTTCAGTGTTTCTCTTTCTTCACCTTCTGCCTTTTTTTTCTTGGCTTTTTGCTGTTCACTGTAGGGAAGTCTGGCTTTGTCTACAGTGATTCTTCTACCAGGAGGGTTGTCTTTGCTAAATATAGCATCCATATAAGTAGTAGATTTTAGATTTCACTCTAGTATTGTTGGCTGTTGTCAGATTTTCCTCTTTCATGATGTGTGTATGTGATTGTGTGTAAACATCTGTGCAAAAACCAAAAATTCTTACTTACAAAAGTAATCTGATATTATTGGGAGATTACATCTCTTAGAAAATATACTGAAGTCTTCATTCAATATGGGGAAATACGCAAGAGAGGACATCAGTAAACAGACACTCCCTGTATTGGGGATATTTCGAACATTATTCATGCATTAGGCAAAAAGGCCATGCTGCATCTGGGTATAGAAACAGTTACAATTACTATTCAGAGCAACTCTTAATGGATTCTTGTTGTGATGACTTGCACAGTTGCAATGTGAAGTTAAATCTATGCTTCAGCTGGCATTATTTTTTTTATTTTAGTTGGTATGACATTCAGGCAATGCTGTCCACTATATCAGTGTGAATTACTTGCTCACTGCTTCCAAGAGGAGTACTGACACCTCATATCTTGCTACTGGAAATGTTCCTAAACATTATGAAAACAAAAATAATTGTTTACTAGTACTAAGGATTGCCTCTCTGTTCAAAATACTCATGACTTTTTCCCTTTGTCTTTGAATACTTTGCATTTCAGAACTCTGAAAGTTAGGGAGAGGAAGCTGGAATGACTGACACAAAGTCTGTAGATCTGCCTCTTTATGTAGAAAGAATTGAGGATGATATCTTAGCACAAGAAAGTTTTTGCATGTCTGTCCCCTCTTCTTCCCTCCCCTGGGACATGGCTCTGTATTTCTGGAGCTCGATGACAGAGAGGACAAATCCCTTGAAAGTGAGTGCCCAAAGCAGCTCAAAGGACAGTAACTGTAGCGAATAGCCATCTTTCACTGAGTGTTTAGATCTATACAGTAACTTGATTTTTTTTCATTCATTTTAACAGATTTTTCAAAGGCTAATCTATGCTGATAAACAAGAAGTTCAAGGAGATGGGCCATTTTTGGATGGAATTAATGTCACCATTAGGAGAAATTATATTTATGAAGATGCTTATGATAAACTTTCTCCTGAAAATGGTAGGTTTACAATGAAATTATCATCAAATTCTAATGCATTTGATCCATTTCATCAAGTATTTACGTATTTGCTTACTTGAGCAAAATAGTAATGAGCTATTAGATTTTTTGCAGTGGCTGTGACTAAAAATGGCTGTCCTGTTCTTCTAGCCAGCAGAATTTTTGTGCAGGAGAGCATTTCACCTGAGTGAAGAACTATTAAGCAATTTTTAAAAACAGTTCAGTTTGTGAAAAAACCGGGCAGTTCCTAGTAGATCTAGAGGTGTTCACTAAGCTTGATGCTTGGTGGATCAGGAAAGATTCTGATGCTGAACGTTCTTTCATGGATATCAACTGTCCATCCATAGTGTGTGCACTTGTAGTTCATGAAATGAAATGGTAGAAGGTTTTATTATTGCTTGTTTATTTTTGGTTGGTTTGATGGTGGGAGGTAAGTATAGTTGATGCAAAGTTTATTACAAAAGCTGTTTTTATACATTGGAAGCCTTCAGTGAGTTGAGCAAAAGGACTTACCTTCTCAGATATGCACACACAGTTCAAGGACTAAATATTACTTGCTCTGGGACTTAGTATTAGGAAAAATTCAGAGAGAATCTCCAGTCAAATAGGAGGGAAAAAAAAACATTCCAGCCACTTGTCTTTCTGCCACCTCCCCACCTCAAATAACTGTTCACATTTCCAACAGAGAAATGGCAGCTGAAGTTTAAGATTAGATTTTTGCAAGAAAACTGTGTTGGGCTAACATCTTGATGGTGTCTTGTGAGCAACAGCTCCTCAGCTTGGGTATCTGACTTGTCTGTGGTGCTGACCTTGCTCTTTTCCAGGAGTAAGCAGTTATCTGTCAGAGCAAGCAGGAAAGTAATCCAAAGAAAAGGATGAGTGCTGAATCAGTGAGCTGAAATAGATCACTTCAGGGTTGAGAAGAGTGGACCTATGGAAGGGAGGAACAGTGGTGGTGGATAAAAGGAGAGTGGAAGCACTTCCTTTGGTAACAAGCTGAGAAGTAGTTTTAGTTATTTCTTGCTCCTTCATCCTTTGTGTATGAGGAAGGCAGGGAAGGATTGTGGATGATGGGTATCACCCATGCTCCTTGTAGTTTCTCTGTGTTGCACGCAGGTGTGTACAGTACAGTATTTGTCAGTCAACAAGTAAATGCTCTCTTGTAAGGTTATTTCTAGGATGTGGCAACATCACAAACAAACAGAATACATCAAACTTGACCACACCTTGCTCAATGGAATTACATGCCATAGCATGGAGTCCAAAGTAGCAAAAGTATTAAGTTTGGTTTCAAAGAATATTAATTAAGGTGTTGTGTAACAGTCGGTCCCTCTAAGGGAGTGCAGCGCTTACCGACAATTCCTTCAGACAGAGTAGAATCTTCCATTCACAATGCTTTATGTAAATAATTTTCAAATAATTATTGGGGCTTACGAAAATATTTGGGAGAATTTTTCTTCCCCTACCAGTGTCTTTCTCATTCATCTTTTGAGCTCTCTTACAGCGAGATGCCTTGTGCAAATTGAGTCCTACACATTGAATATCCTGAAATTCAAGCCAATAATAGATTTTTGCAACAGTACTGCTTACTAGTGTCTTTTTTTTAATATACAAATAGCATAGATAGAAACATACACACAGTTGCAAGCAAAATTCAAGTAGATGGTTACATTTGAGTCTCTTTCTCCTTTCTCTGCAGAACCTGACCTAAAAAAGCGCATTCGTGTTCACTTGCTTAATGCACATGGTCTTGATGAAGCTGGTATTGATGGTGGTGGAATTTTCAGAGAATTTTTGAATGAACTACTGAAATCAGGATTTAACCCTAACCAGGGATTTTTTAAGACCACCAATGAGGGACTTCTTTATCCCAATCCTGCTGCACAGATGCTTGTTGGAGACTCTTATGCCCGACATTACTACTTTCTTGGAAGAATGCTTGGAAAGGTAAAAACAGTGCTATATAATTTAAAGCTATCATAGTACTGAAATTATTCAGTAAATGTTTTTGGATGGGGTAGATGGGAGACATTTTCCTTGAGTGTAGAAAGATCCTCATAACTCTCAAATGTTGGGTCCAAGCATTATTTCCACATCTTACTGAACTTTCTCATTCATTTCACTAAGTTACATCAAAAGTATAGAGGAATTGACATACCCTAACTAGCAGCAGAACAAAATGTGCACGTCTATCTCTGTGTTTATCTTCTTTTTTTAATGTTAATTTGCTAGAAGTCTGTAGGACTATTATGTTTGTGATGATTTTTAGCATGGGACGTTCTGGAATTTGATTCCAGTTTAGATTTTCATCCCTGGGGATCTCTGAGATTTTTTACAGAACCAAAAAGTTTCTAGTTGCACGAGGTACAGTTCTTACAGCATTAAGACTTACTGTGAGCATTTACAATATTTATGAGTCATTTAAAAATAGTTTCACTAATTCTGCTTGGGTTCTTTTTTATGTGTATTTTGTACCTTTTTAAAGCTATAGTGCTTGCTGTTCTGCTGTTGTAGACTTTCAGTGGCTGATAAACCCCTGCTGGGCTAGATTATTTTAATTTTTTTTTTTTTTTTTAAGAAACCATTGCGTTATTACATTCATTTTTCATTTGTGATCATATTTCATATTGAGTCCTTGAAATTATTCTTTAAAGCTAATAATTATGAAAGAGAGTTTAGAATACAAGTTCTATTTCAGAAAAAAAAAAAAGTTATTGGTTGCTACTTCGCTATCTAAAATGGAATGTATTAAAAATGAATTCTCATTTAGTGCATGAAGTATTTTGGAGCTTAAAGTCCTGTTGATTTGCAGTGAGATTTCACATGTGGTTGGTGTTCTTATTTTAATCCAGCTGTAAGCTTAAGAGTATGTTGACAAACGCGTTGCTGAAATAGATTGCTGTTCTTTGTAGTTCATAGAATCATGGAATGACTTAGATTGGAAGAAAACTACGTAGTCTGGCCCTATAGACTTGTATGTGTGGTTGCAAGAGGAATCTTTTCAATAAAATGATTGTAACTTTGAGTCTTTAATTTTGTCTGACAAAAGAACACATTGTTTTCTATAATTGAATTTTAAATGTTAACGCAGACAGGAGTTGTAGGGGGTATTTTATCTCCTGTATATTGCTGCAAGTACAGTTTTCTGTCGTTTTAAAATCAGGTCTATTATTTAACTTTTTGAAGGCATAAATTGTTTTTGTATTTGCAGAATGTTTGCATAGGGTATGAACTGACAGCATCATTTAATAATTACCCATACCCAGGTGCACAGACACCTTTTTAGTCATGTATTTAGAGACCTGATGAATTCAACAGAAAGATAAGGCACGGCCATACAGTTCAAAACCTGCCAGTATTGTGGTCTCGGTTAAGTATTGAACACCTACTCACCCGTTTTCAGAAATGTGTCCATTTTGTGCTTTGCACAGGGTTATTTGAGAGCAATAGTAGGTTATTAAAAGCCTCTTTGCAAACATAGCAGATGTATTGCAAAGGAAGCAATCAGGTATCCACAGCAATTTCTTATTTGTGGAAACCGGTATGTAAAGAACACTGCCACCGAAAACTCTCATTTAACAAGTTTTAACACTACCAGAGAACAAATGCATTAAAATATAATAATTTATTGAAATTCTCTGTCTCTTGGTAAAAACCACTCAGCTTTCAGTACTGTAGGCTTGCACCTAATTCACTTTTTATTCTTGTCAGGAAATTGTTTAACAGTTTGGCATCTTTTATGTTACTTGATCAGTTAAGAAATAGAAACATCTGAAGATTTAGAACATGTCTTTAAAAATTGTGCATTTAAAAATTATTGTAACCCTTGAATGAGTTACTAATTGTCTAGATTGTACTTTTGTAGTTAGGGAAGAAATTCAAATCCATCCTGCACAAACCGCGTGGCTGTCTCAGCAGCTTTTACTGATGGCTCAATGAGCAAAAGGTTTTGTAAAAAATAATACCATGTGATCATGTAGTCACTTATGTTGTCTGAAACCATTCTTAAAAAAAAGAAAAACAACAAAAAAACCAACCAATATAGAAATGAGTTTGTTTAACCAGCAGCTACTCAAACACTTCCAAAGTTTACGTTTCTCAACTTTCAATGACTTTGCTCTGCAATGTAAATATTATTTTAACATTAGAGCTTTTTAAGCAGTTTCATCTCCTTTTCTTGAAAGCAGAAGCTAAGCTTATCATGAGCACCTTGTGTAGTGGTATCGTACCACCGGAGAGCTTTGCAGCTGGAACGTTTTTATTTCCCCTGCTGGAAGAACAGTAGTGGCTTCCTGAAGCCTGAGAGCTGACGGTGTCATGTGCTGTCAGGGACATTCAGACTGAGGTGTCCTATCCCCAAATCCTTCTTTGTCCTTTCTGAAAAATAAAGACTTGACCCACGTAGACTTGCACAGTTGAGGATGGGATGTTGCAATCCTTTTGCTCTCACAGTAGGTATGATTGGACAGTGAGCAAGCACCCGGTTTGGTTAGCTTTCTTTCTGCAAGCAGTAATATTATGTCAGTGCTGAAAATCTTTCCATGTGCAGACTTTTCTGTTGCAGCTTTGGCAGCATAGCAGACTTGATTCTCTGGAATCAACAAAAGTTGTGTTGACAGGCAGCCAAATCTTGGAGCGACAGAACTCGAGAGGGGGAATTTGGGAACAGCAGATTCCCAAATTCAAAACACAAAAGCAAAACACAACAGAGCCCTGAAGTGAGGGTTTTCTTTCGACTGGTTTTTGAATATCTGCTGCAAACACGAAAAGTCGGAAACATTGTTAATCACTTCAGCAGAAGCAAGGGTCAGGAAAACAGTGTCAGTTGCAGAATTGAAATCTGAACTTCATTGTGTTCAGGCCTAAGCTGAGTCTTGTAGATCACTGTGTTCAGGCCTAAGCTGAGTCTTGTATATCAACTATATTGTCTTTCTCCATTTCCTGCTTAGATTTTGCATTTATTCAGTGTCATTAATGTGATAGGAAGAAGACATTCATAGAATCACAGAACCATAGGGGTTGGACTGACTGCCTGGATCCATCCACTTGGCTCCCATTCTTTGCATTTAGAATTAGTTTACATCAAGTATAGATAATTCTTACGGTGATTTAGTTATGTTTGATGATACATTAGCATTAGTTTAATTATATGGCAGGAAATCCACAGAAAGAATTATCATTTTTATAGTTTCCTTCCTTTTGGACGTAAACTTGCTGGTTTCTGTACACATGGCTCTGCAATGGATGCCTTTGCACCTCTAGGAGACTGACACTGAAGCTGAAGATTTTAGTCTAATGCACTCAACAACTTCAGTTATACTGATTCAACCATCTCCAGTTCTCTTTCCTTATTCTTGCACATTGAAGAGAACAAGCAAGTTGTGCATTCATTTTGCTGAAGAACTTAAGAACTACCTTTGAAATACAGCATTAGATCTCTTATCCTAAGCAGTACAACAGTCTGCGGTCTGTGGAAGACACTGGATTTCTGAAAAGGTTCAGATTTGTTGTGCCAAAACTTAGTTACATCTTAGATGTTTGGGAAGGCAGTATAAAGAACTAAGTATAGCAGTAGATTGTTATTGCTTTAATGGTGGAATTTAAACGTGGAATTGTTAATCATACTCAGATTATTTTTCTGTATCTTAAAGAGTATGCCATGTAGTTACAATTTATAGCTTTGCATGGAGCTGTTGCAGGTGAGTTCATTTGTTGTGCAAAATATAATTCCTGGCTAGAAGGTGCAATTTGAAGATTAGTTTTTCTGCAAAATCAAGATATTGGTAAAGTAGTTTTAATTATACTGGGACCTTGTCTAAAAATGGGAATCGGTGAAATTTGAATGGGAATTGAACCCATGGGAGCTTTTCACAGCAGTATCTAAATCAGATCCTAAGATCTTAAATCTGTACGTAAAGAGTTGCAAACTAAAAGCAAGTGTTTCTGTATACTGTTTTTGAACCAGAAGCATGTATGGAAAAAAAGCAAGAAAACTCAACAATTAGAAGAACTGGACGTCGTGTAATTTCAGTGTGTGGTAGTATGGTGCATCAAACACAGTACTTACTACTCTTCTTGTTTGTCTCATGGCTGAAGATTTTTTTTCTTTTTTGGGTTTTTTTTTTTTTAATTAGTTTTTTCTTTCAGTTTTTAGGCCAACCCTCCCTTTGCTTGTTGTCCTTTTAGTTAAGATCCTTTTTGCTTTGTAAGAGAGTGATATTGATAGTTTGTGGAAGTTATTTCCTTATTATGAATGTAGATGTAAGCTATTCTGAATCTGTTTTCTGACATGGTTATTCAGCCTGGCAGTCCCTTTGTGTACTGGTTCATTTAACATAACCAATTATCTTTTGATTACAAATAGCTGTGTTAGTACTAACCTTGTAAATATATGTCTAGCGCTAAAAGACTACCGAAATGTGGTATTTTAACTCTAAATCTTTAGGAAGGAAAAGTGTTTTATTGATTGATTGTGATATTTATTGGGTCATAATGTATTTAAATTTTCTTTAATGCATATGTTAGTGATTGTTTACCGTGATAAAGTGCATAGAGGTCTCTGCAAGGAGTTCTGCATGGAAAGAATTACCTCATGTCACTGGTCACTCCTCAATTAAAAGTTCCATTAGCAGATGATTCCTGCTTCTGGTTTGTGTACTGATTGCATTTTATTGCCTCTAAATCAGGTTCCTAGACAGGGAATAAATAAACAGTTAGAGTGTGCGGTAATGGTATCCTGATCTTTTTTCATGGTTGGAAACACCTACATCCATTTCAATCAATTAAGTTTGGAATATTTACTGAAATTCTTTATTGGATTTGAACTCTTTTTGAAAGTGACTATTTTGACTGCTATTATAATACAGATTTATCTTAGAAGCCCATCCAGAGGTTAGTAGTGAGCATTCCAATTGTTCTGAAGATTGAAACTTAAATAAGGAGATGTCTACCTTTTATCTTCTGTTCTTATTAAATTATGTTTAAATTTGAGTCAAGAAAATCTATTAAGCATTTACAGGAACTTCGGTAGGTAATGATTAACTCTCACTTGTCTGGTACCTATAACCCTTCTCTATCCCAAATGATGTTGATTGCAGTTTATGTTGTATATGTGGCCTAAGTTACAGAGGTAACTGTTCCTGTAAAAATAGTCTGAAAGTACCTAGTTCCTGAATGATGATTTTTCTGCTACTACCAAAATTTTTGAAACGCTCCATTTTGGTAATAAAGTTTCATGTAATAAAATTGCGTTCTAAATTCTTAGAATAAAATTACTTGAATGACTTGACACTTTTAAATTGAAAATGAACTCAAGGTTGTTAAAACTGTTACTCTCCAACAATGCCTGGAAATGCATCCTTGCTTTTAAACGGTGATGTGTTCATGAGTCAGTGGTGAGTTCACTTTATGCTCATCAAATTCCCGTAATCAGTTTTGGGTCTGTACACCGAGCAGAGCAAAGCTGGCAGACAAGCCCCTCACTCCCATCAGCACCTTTGTTACCCAGGATGTTCCGAGTTGCTATGGACATGTGCTTGTTGACTTTCAAATTCCCAGTGAGTGGGAAATCAAAAGTAATATGAGTTACACGTGGCTTGAGTTGTTTCTGAAAATAATATTGTAGAAGCTGAGAATACTGACACTGCTGCAGGAGGTGTGAACAAAGCTCTCTCGTAGGCGTCTTGTTGTAGGAATGTGAACTCCTTTTTAAAAAATAGTAGTTGAATAATAAGCATGCTATGTATTTTTGCAGTCGTATAGAGAAGTTACTGTACTGCATTATCCGTTACTAATGTGATACAAGTCATTCTGTTGTGGAGCTCAGAGAACTGAGAAAGTGACTTAGAGCTACCAAACAGTAGACATACTGCACTGTGGCATGCATTTAATATAAATAATTTTATTTTCCTGTTTTGCCATATTAGTTTGATTTTGCCAACTTTAAAGGATATTATTGAGTCTATCTCTAAGAAATTATTTTACCTTAAAATTACTAAACAGTAACTTTAAAAGTGCTTCAAAAATGTGGGCGTCTGTCAGTTTTAACAGATCTTATGTTTTTAGTTTTGTCTTTATCATTAGGGTAGAAAAGCGTTTGCTGGCCACAAAGCATTTTTGACTATGGTGAAATATATATAGAATATAAATAATGCAGTAGAAGGAAGTTGTAATGGTTTTGCCATTCTTCTACCATTTTAATTAATGGTTCTGTACAGCTTTGAAGATCTATTGCACTCTGTAAGTGCTAAGTATTATTTAATAGTAACTGTTTAAAATGACTGAAATACAAGGGGTTGAGGTCTCGAGGGCTGATTAGGGAAGTAACTGAATTGAAGCCCCATCATTTACTGCTTCAGCCCATAAGCCCTGCATCTTTCTAGGGGTGTGACTGTAGCATTGTTCAGGTTTTAATGTACAGTTCTGGGCTGTGTAAGATTAATGTAGGGTAGGAAGAGTGATTAATTAGTTTTACCAAGAAAGAGTTTAGTTGAAATAATAAAAGAGAAAATTAATTGTAGACCTGAAAGTGTAATTAAAAGCAGTAAAGCTGCTTCACAATTGGGAAGGTTTAGTTGGCTCACCTGTGAAGTTGTTTACACAACTGGAGCTTCATTCAGCATGTTGTGCTGTCCTGTGCCCTCTCCTGTGTGACGCTGAGGTGTCTGTATGTTTGTAGGAAGTGACTTGACTGCTCCAAACTTTGTCCAGTTTTAAAACAAGGTGGTAGGTATACCTGAGCCGGTACCTTGTGGGACCTGATAGTGTTCTGGTAGATGCCACAGTCCCATTCAGATATAGTTCTTGTTATGTTGAAAGCAAGGAAAAGCCCTCCTCGCCCTGAGAACTGCATGCTGCATATTCCTACCTGCCTTACTAGCTGCTACCTACAGCTGAGATGTATTAGAGCTGCTGACGTGCCTATGTTCTGAAAGTTGTTTGCCTGAGCTGTTCCCTGTTCCTATTCACAGATAATTCCCTATTCACAGATAATTAACAAATGCATTCAGTGTATTTTTAAGTATTTCAACGTAATACCCTCATGTTTTTTCAGTTTAGACTACCAGATTGTCGTCTGTGTTGCTGAAACGAGTAAAGGGTTTCATAACTAGTCAATATTGCAATCAATTTTAATTGAACCAGACTGTGTACAAATGCTTTACTGTAGCTGTAACCAGCTAATCGTGTTAAAAAGAGAGACTTCAGTCTTCGGACTGCATGCTTTGTGTGTGAAGTCAGAACTTAGTGACCACAGTAGCTTTTTTTTTTTTTTTTTTTTTTTTTAAATCATCTGATGTGTTCTGCAAACATTCATGCATGCAGGAGAAGGAAAATGTCTGAAGTTCCTTCAACTGAAAGCTGCTTCTGTAATCTAACCTGGGTGAGTTTGAAATAGTGCTGGGAAATCCAGGTTGGTCCTTTCAGCAAAACACAGGCTTTCAGCCAAGGGGCTCATAGAATTGTTTGAGCTGGAAGGGACTTTAAAAGGCCATCTGGTCCAACTCCTTGCAGTGAGCAGAGGTGCCTGCAGCTCCATCAGGTGCTCAGAGCCTGTCCAGTCTGACCTTGATTGTGTCACCTAGGACCGTTGCATTGCTTGTGCAGCTGCTCCTGATGCGAACATAGAGGATGGTCTGGGTTGGCTGGGGCCTTCATGTTGAAGCTCATCCATCCCCTCAGCTGGTTACCTCTGTAAGAAGTGGTCATGCTTCCCCACCTGTAGATGTTCTTGTTGCAGACAGCCAGTTCAGAGAGCTGGATGGGCAAGAAACAGCTCAAAACCGGGTAACGGCAGCTGCCAAGACAGTTTGTTAAGGGATTAAGAAGGAAGGAGTGGATCTCTCCTCTTACATCTGTCATGCTGGCTGCACCTGACAGGATGGAGTTCATGATATTATTTACCGGCTTTTTAGTGACCTTTTCTTCTTCAACTTTATTAGGACAGTTTGACTTTTATACTAATTAAAACATTACTCTTTGTCTTGTTTCCAAAAATAATTTGCTTCTAACTTTGCAATTACTTAGCTAAAAGGAGTGGTAGTAATTAAAGTTATTTTCAAGTTGCAAAATTGTTTATTTAAAAATGCTTTATATAGTTTTTAGATGAAGTTATAAATGTTCACTTCGGAATTACCTGAAGATTAATAGCGATGCATTTCAAAAGCATTATTTTTTTATTGATTCTTAATGTAGTAAATTACTGAAGTTATTTGGCAGCAAACAGAAATAGCCAGTGATGTTGTTCACATTTATTTTCCTGATAGCGTCACGATTTGCATTAATTGCATTGCAGCTGCACTCACTTATATTAAAAAGCTTCTAGTATAATTAATCCTTTTTATTTCAAATCATTTTGGCACAATTTCTAGCAATAAACACTCATAAAAGACAGACACTTGAAAAATAACATACAAGTTTCTTCAATATACCTATTGCTGTTTTTTTCCTGACGCGGAATTATTGATAGGCTTCTAGGATCAAGTGTTGCGAGTGCTGAGACTTCAGACCAGTTTGAAAAATGCTAAGTGGATTATTTTGCATAAAAAATAGACAGGTTTTGAATTTGTGTAATTAACCTGTGTTTAGAAAATACCTTGATTTATGTCTACATTTGTATTTTGGTTGCATACATTATGGAAATTTAATTTATAATCCATTTAGCTGATGTGATCATAGTTTTTAGTGCTATCATTTATTAGTCCTTGTATATTAAATGCTCTAAAGGCTTAAACCTGCCTTGTGTAAAAAATTGCACCTCTGCATTTACATTTTATGAGTCATAGATGGAATCCCATTTTAAATCGGGGTAGCTTTGATATATTTAAAGAATTACAATAGCTTTATTGTTACTAATGCAGGAACAGCAAACACTGACCTTATACATTGCAAATTAATGATTTATCCCTCTAGTTTGCTTTTAAAGTCAACTATACAAATGAGGATTTCGACTTTACACCTTGAATAAATCATATAGCTCTAAATATAATGCACCCTTTGGCTTTGAACTTGTTATTATCAATTCTTTCTGCAAGGTCTAACTCACCTCATCGAATTGTTCTTTCAAAAGTTTAAGGAATTGTGTATATTTTTCTTGAAGTCTTTGGAATATCGGTTAGTGATCACAGCTACGTTTATTCTTTCTTTTCCTTTATGTTCATTGTGCTGTCCTGATTTATGCGTTTATTAAGCTTGTAGCAGGCTACAGAGGAATTAAGTAATGCCAAAACACAGCTTTTGCAGAGAACAAACCGTGGTGCTGTGTTGATGATGCTTTTTCTGATCAGCCTGGCTGTGATAGTAATATAGTATAAAAATATGAGGTGTAGTGTGGCAAAGAAGTTGGACAATAGGCAAGGCCATAAGTAGGCAATGTATTTCAGGGTTTTTTTTGAAAGGGAAGGTCTTTTATGTTTGTCTTACTTGTGTCAGCTTTCTCTAAATGTTGTCACGCTTGCTTTTCCTAGCTATAAAGTTTCCATCTCTCTTTTTGAAGAGTTTCCCTAAATGTCTTTTTTTTCCAGTCAACAAGAAGTTGTTAATGATTATATGAAAAATGTGCAGAGTTGTTTGCTTTACACTGTACACTTTACAACTGTAATATATTTGTGTGCATTGAATCAACCGAGTGTTTCTGTGATCTTGTCCATTTTCAGTAATCCTTGAGGAAGTTTTAACTTTACATTAAAAATACACATTTTCTCTTTGACAAATACTGCAAGTTCAGCTCAGATTCATTTCTGATTCAGTAATCATTTGGCAGTGTAACAGTGCCAAGTGTAGGAAGAACACTGTATGTAGGGACATACGGTACAGGTGTGACAAGTTCTTCACTTAAACATAAACAGGAGTGAACAGGAGTACCATCATTCATCCAGATGAGCAGCAATGAATCTATATAAGCTTTTTTTTTTTTTTTAGAAGCATAGCTTTTCTTGCAAAAAAATCTATACAATTTATGCTCTTCCTGTTTGCTATGATACTTTGGACACAAAGGTCAATGATAAATAAGTGGTGACCTTGCATTTTAAGTCATCACATCATTAATTTGTAAAATTTTGGAGCTTTCTATTTCACAAAGATGTTCAAATTTCAAAACTAAGTTGAAAGTTTTTAAAGTAATGCAACGTCTGTGCTATTGCCATACTAGAAGATCCATTTCAGGCACCAAATTATTGAGCTGAGAAATAGACAACAGCATTTGTAATTCTTGCATGTATCACAGTGAAATGTAATGTGCTTTTAATTGCTTTGCTTTTCAGGCTCTTTATGAAAATATGCTGGTGGAGCTGCCCTTTGCTAGTTTTTTCCTCTCAAAGTTACTGGGGACAAGTGCTGATGTTGACATTCATCATTTAGCTTCACTGGATCCAGAAATGTACAAAAACTTGCTTTTTCTCAAGAGCTATGAAGGAGATGTAGAAGAACTCGGGCTAAACTTCACTGTAGTAAACAATGACCTCGGGGAAGCACAGGTAAAGAGTGGCTTTGGGTTGTTTGTGTTTTTTTCTCTTTAATGTATGGCTGATAAAATATGAATACTAATTTATTTTTATTTTGAAAGTGGTAAGGAATAACTGCTACAGATGCTTTCTGTTGTGAGGCAACTGTAGGATTCTGACTCAGTGTTTGAAGTAGTAAATAACTAACTTTGGACTTTGGAACTGTACTTTTGACGATGATAGAAATAATAAAATAATAAAATAATAATTAATAATAATAAATAAATAAAATACTAAATGATAGTGATGATTTTCTAACAGACGTGGAAAGTTCTATTGTCTGACATAACTTCTTGAATGAAATAGTGTTTCTTTGATTCCATTTCAGACAATTGCAGAAGTTAGATGATAAGTAGACTATAGAACTGTTTGGTCTTGGAATTGGAGTTAGAAACCAGTGCTTTTAAATAATAGTGATCTCTTGTGAGATAAGGGTTGTTTCAGCTGACTAGTGCTCAGAGGAGAGAGGGCCTGAAATGAAACCTTAATTTCTAGAGAAAAACAGTTTCATTTTTCTGGGGGACTGAGCCACCAGTGAGTCAGAGGAGTGGAATTCACCGCTTCTAAAAGCGGTTATTTAGGTCCATAAGTTTGAGTTTGTAGTGCAGTTGTACTATGCAACTTGACCATGGCTTGTTTGTTCTGTTGTGAAGGCTAATGATCACTTGTGCTCATAGCAGAAAACAAATGTCAGCAGTGCTTGAAA
>JAOWBP010002978.1:8228436-8239565 GCA_028571105.1 Tragopan temminckii
TCCCCAGAGCCTTCTCTTCTCCAAGCTAAACAAGCCCGGTTTCCTCAACCTTTCTTCATAGGAGAGGTGCTCCAGCCCTCTGATCATCTTAGTGGCCCTTCTCTGGACTCATTCCAAGAGTTTCGCATCTTTCCCATTTGTTGGGAAACAGCAAATCTTGCTAGGCTGGTTGTTAGTTGAGTATTCCGGGTTATTTTTTGTAACCTGTTTACATATTGAAGCTTGCTTTTATTATATGTGTTTTGGCGTTCTTGATGTTCATTTTACTGTGTGTCTTCCAGCATCCCTTGTTAGTGTTGGTTGCGTTATTAACTACACCCATACTGTTTGTTTCAGTGTGGAGGTTTCATCAAAGGGCAGAGTCAATTAGAGGTCTCCTTACCTGCTGCACTTTAATGTTTTCCGTGTCTATGGGACTCTGGTTAACTAGATTGCGAAAAGCACGTAGCTTTTCCTGTACATTTGTTTCTGTTGGTAGTGGGGTGGGCAGTGCATGGCAGTGCCAGTTGAAGCAAGAAGCTGCCATTTGAGGAGGTGTGTATGTAACCTTTATGAATTCATTTGGCTTTAACCTGCAACAGCAGTGTTATTTTGAAGAAGTACGTAATTATTGTAAAAGGAGGTCTCACTTCAATGTTTGTATCTTAGGATCTTGAAAGATGCACATAGTATTAATAGAAGAACTTTATTTCAGAGTGTTGTGTTTGATTCTTACGGCACTTCTGTAAATATAAAAATGAAACTACCTGGGCTGTAAGAAGACACACTGAGTGACTTGAAGGGGGAAAAAATGTGGTTTCAGTTTATTTTTGTTCCCGTGAAAACTCTGTTCTCATTCTAAGGAATACAAACAGCTTCCTTATTTGAGCTGGTTGGTTAGCCTTCAGTTCAGTGGTCTTTTCTGGCTGTGTACTTGCTGTTGGTAATCAGTAAATGGCATTCAGCAGCTTTGGCAACGTGTGATGTATGTCAAGATTTGAATACAAGAAAGGCTACTAAAAAGTACCATGAAAGAACATTGCTGTCTGCTTACGCTCATGCGCTTAAGATATCACCTAGGTGCCATAAAGTAATATGATGTGTGGCTGCTTTTCCATTCAGAAGTTATTCATGTGTATATGAAAATGATGGCATACAGTACAATTCCTTCTTACTGTAGTGATTAAGACCAGCTTTTCTGTCTAATTTATTTCAGGAACCTGCTGTTTTCCTTAATCTCTTTTCACTGTGTTTCAGTGAAATTAAAGAACATGAATCCAAATTAGAATCAAAGTAATTGGCTCAGATGTCAACATAAAATAAGTGAATCTTCTGTGTGTGTGTCTGTGTGTATGTTTGGACTATGTAAAAGCAGTCACCTACTAGATCGGCTTTGGTAGTAGCACGTACTAAGTTCTGCCTTGATCTTTTTAAAAATGATGCAGCATTACCATACAGACTTCATTTACAAGCTCTTGTTGTTGCAGGATTTGAAAGACCCACCTGTTGTTAACAAGACAACTGCTGAAACATGGTGGATTACTATGAAGTTCTGGGAGTGCAGAAGCATGCCTCAGCAGAAGATATTAAAAAAGCGTAAGTATCACTTTGGTATATATGGGATATTTTAAGGAGCAAATATATCCTCTTTGTTTTCGATCCTTGGGTGAATAGTCATCATCTGAGGTAATATTCCGTGGCTGAACTGCAACCCATCTTCCCCTCCATTTGCAGAGGTGCTTAGATTTCTAAGTTATTAACAAGTATTTGGCATACTGCCTTTTGTTTTTCCCTAAAAGTTACTGTTTACTTTACAGCAAGCTATTGGGAGGAGACGTTCCCATAGTATGTGTTCCTAGTATACCAAAAATGTCTGACATTAAGACGCAGTTTTGAGTGACGTCGAAATGCTGTGTTTATCTTGCCTTCTCCTGGGTGCCCTGCTTTACAATTAATCAAATTGCACTAGTGCATGACACTGTATTTTTTTTGTCCCTTGTATGTGCAGGAATTTGCACAAGAAAATCTATGTCAACTCAGAATTTGAACTGTAATGCTGCATGACTGTGTGAACTGCTACGAATCAACGTTAGCACAAGTTTAGCTCCTCTAAGTAGTTTTGAACACTTAGCCTAAAACATCACTTTTGAGCATAGGGATTGTGTACAAGTTAGCCATCAAACGTGCCTCTGATGTGAGATACTACCACAGTTAGTTATTGAGGTGCTCCTAGAACTTCATCATCTCTGTCTGGATCAGAAGAGTACTCTTGATGCTTACAGTAGTTGGTTGTGGTTTAGTGTAATTGGAGTATGGAGCATTTTAGAGGAAGGGTATAGCAGAAATGTTATGGAATGTTTTGTTGCACCTGCCTTTTGTTCAGAAACTCAGGAATAGTAAATCTAAAAATATCTGAAGAACTCCAGTTTTAAAAAAAATTTTTTTTTAAGTAGATCTGGGTAGACAGTTCTTTGTATACCTGCAAGATCTGTTGATGATGTTCTAGAGGCAAGACATAAAACACTTGGAAATCTATAAGTACTTTAGTCCCTGAAAACTTGTTTGACACGTTTTGTGTTTAGAATCATAGAATGGTTTGGTTTGGAAGGCACCCTTAAAATCACCTGGTTCCAACCCCCTGCTATAGGCAGGGACACCTCCCTCTCGACCAGGTTGCTCACAGCCCCATCTAGCCTGGCCTTGAATGCGTCCAGGGAGGGGGCATTCACAACCTCTGTGGGCAACCTGTTCCAGTGTCTCACCACCCTCACGGTATAGAATTCCTGATATCTAGTTTGTGTTTATAGCATATTTCTTCATTTCAATGTAAAATATCCTTTTATTTCTGTCCAATTAGGTACCGTAAATTGGCATTAAAATGGCACCCTGATAAGAATCCAGAAAATAAAGAAGAAGCAGAGCAACAATTTAAACAAGTAGCCGAGGCCTATGAAGTTCTGTCAGATGGTAGGTATTTTAAACGGGTTTTTGCACTGCAGCTCTCCAGATAGTCAGTTTCAGACTGAAAATGCTGAGGAGAAAATTCATGGTGCTTTTAAAAGAGTGTTTCAGCCTTATCTTTCCATGCAACTAGACTACTACCTGAGCAAAAGGAAGTGGGGGGGAGGGAGGGAGCTTGCAGGTAAGACAGAACGAGCAGAAATTTTGAAACCAAAAATTCAGCATCTTTCTAGATGAGTAGCCCAGACAGTTTCCTTTTGGAAAGCTAAGATCCACTTTTGTCTAAGGAGATCAAACCAATATTACCATAAATACAGGGGAAGTGTTAATTGAAATCAGTTGCTTAGCCTGACCTGTGTGGTGGAGGAATTGACTTTCTTGTTCACCTGTGTCTTTCTGCTTGAAAAGCGGCATTAACTTCTGCAAATGTCTTGCTAGAAGCAGTCTGAATCATAATGAAGTGATTTAAGCAACTTTGATTATTTTCCTCTATAATTGACTGCAGCTGTCTGTATTCTATTTCTGAAGTGTCCTTGATTTCACCTGGAACCAGTGAGTGAGTGGGAAAGCTCTATTTAAAGTAGCAGCAGGATCTAGATTACCTTTCAGAATTTGGCCTGGTTTAGCTGTCTTGTACACCCTGTGTCTTTGATTTGATTTTGATTCTTAATTGGCATGATGGAAATAAAACTGAATTTATGAACTTTCATCTTCTAGAGTAGCTTCACCTTCTTAAGTAAACTCTTTGAGTAAGATGCAAGTAGGATACTGATCTGGGTGGCGTATAGATCTTTAAGTTCTTTGGAAATAATACATTCCTGGAATTTAGAACACTTTCTGAAAATATTTTCTGAAAATATTTCCTGTTCTTGGATGTATACCAAACCAAGTTACTGAGATCTTAACAATCACTTGTGCATAAGGGTAACTAAATCCTGAGCCCAATGGTTGAGGGGCAGTCAACTGTCCTGCAAACTTAATAAAGTTTCTCACACCATTACAGGCTTGAGCGAAGACAGATCTTTGCAAGGAGGGTAGCTGTGTAAGGGATTACATATGCAAAGGATGTTGAAATGGTCTGATCATAGGGCATGCTTGTCTTCAAGTTTCAAGAACATTAAATTTTTTTCAAGGTGAACTTCAGACTTGTTGAGCTCTCGGGTCTTAGCTGTTTTCTGCTGCTTCTGACAGTTTGTTCTTTGTCCATTTTTAATTGATTGGAGTAGGTTAACTTCCTTTATTTGTGTTCTAAAAAGGCAATACCAAAGTTATTGAACTACGCTTTGTTCTATGTGCATGTATATGTGTACCTATTGCAAGGTTGCATCATTGCTAAATGATAACGAGTATGTAAAATTGGATTTCTGTAGCCAGGAGGAAGTATTTTACTCTTCAGTAGCTGTTTGAGGTAACAGCGTTTTCTTTCAGTTACGCTATTTGAATTTCAAAAACGTCTTCCACTGAAAATATTACAGTGGGAATAACACATTAAAATGAAGAGTCTAAAATCAGATGTCCTGACTGATACCTCTAGGGAGGTGCACACAGAATACACTCAAATTTCCCTCCAGTGCAGGCTTATGTAGTAATGTGGAATTAACTTGCTTTCTCTCCTGTCATGGATACTGCGATGCTGGTCTGCAGTGAAATGAAGAGCATTCCATGTCTTCTGAAACAACAGAGAGCAAGCAGTTTGAGTCGAATCCTTCCATGGAATTTTTTTTTTTTAATAACTTTTTGGTCTCCTTATTAAAATAAAGTGGCTATAATTGAGTTTATAGTCACACAAAATCCTGTTCTTCCTTTCTTACCACTTTCTCACAGTGAACTTGGTCTTGCACAATAAAAGGCAAAGATCTGCAACAAGGGGTGTTCCAGTTGAATAAAGGGAACAAAATGTTTACAATGAAGATCCTTCAGCACAAGGGACAGTTTGTCAAGAGAGCCCGTGGAATCTTCTTTCTTGCAGGGAGGTGACCTGGACTTTATCTAGCCAAGTTTCAACCAGCTTAGAGGGTTGAATCCCAGAGGTTTTCAGCCAAAAGCTTTCCATGGTAGCTATATAAGGACAGGTATCCTTTTGAGGTTTGTTCATGTGTGGCAGTATTTTATTTTTTCTAATACAGGGGGCCCTAAGATTCTATATCTATGTGGTAGTAAGTGTAAAATGACTTGTTTGCTCTTTCTGAACCTAAACTGCTTTGGTAGCTTCTCAACAAAAATTTTTACTGGTTTCTTGTCAGAACTTTCTTAAATAAACTAGCTTTGAGAATAAGTTTAGCTGAAAAGACCAGTTAAGTGTTTTTTAATTATTATTTTTTTAACAATTTATTGTGTTTAATTACTGATACAATGTACAACTTTTTCTTGTAGCTAAAAAACGTGACATCTATGACAGATTTGGAAAAGAAGGCTTAATAAATGGAGGTGGAGGTATGTTGTCAATTGGCAGTTCTTTCTTTGTTCTGCTGGAAAGCCATTTTCTGCTGCTTTTTTAAAGAAGAGTCTAGGATTGCCTATATTAAGGCCTAGAGTATATTATGATTATTGTATTTTATGATTTGTCTGCTGATATCTGGAGAAAGAAAATAGAATTAATTGAATTAATATCAATTAGGAATTAAGTATTAAGTGTATTTACTTTGTGGGATACCTGAGAGGATGATAGAAATAATAGGAATTTTAGTATATACCTTTTTTTTAAATGCCTGAAAAGCTGCATTGGCTTGAACTTTATTGGTAGCACTAGTGTGTGAGGGTGACTGAAATTCAACTTGTCTTTTTGCAGGTGGAAGTCACCATGATAATCCATTTGAATTTGGATTTACATTCCGTAACCCAAATGACGTCTTTAGGGAGTTTTTTGGTGGAAGGGACCCTTTTTCATTTGAGTTCTTCGGTAAGTAATCTACTTGTTTTAGTTACGTCCATCTCTGCTGTGGCTGATTCATTTCAGTCCTCTAGAACATACTTAGCTAAAGCAGCTCTATGAGAAGTAGCTCTGAAAATGGGTGGTAAACAATTCTATATTAAAATGTCTGTAGCAGTCTTTTTCTCAGTTGGTGTGATAGTACAGGGTAAGTTTGGATTACTTGCTCATGTTTGTCAGAAGTCGTGGCTTAAAAAAAACCCTTAAATTTGTGGCAGCTCTGTCTCTGTATGTTGAAAGGAAATAACATTGGACAGAAGAAGTATACACTGGAATTCTCTGTGGACTTTGTCTGCTGAATTTGACCTCTTGATCTGTAAATATTTAATGTAATTTGGAGAGCTTCTGGACTGACTAGGTTACTTTAAACTGTTACAGCATGTCTCCTGGCATGAATGGTATACCACAAATGATTTTCTGGTATCAAGATAAAAATAGCTGCATACATTAGTTAGAGAATCTTCCAGGTTTTATGTCACTTGTTTGCTTGGGAGCCTCTGTAGGTACAGGTATCTACAGGTATCTAGATAATTTAGGTATCTCTTGAAGTCTGTGCTTAGTTTAGGTAAAGGAAGCAATGTGTGACAAAACTGTTAAACTGATCTTACCATAGCGCTCATGCTCATTTGCCATTGTGATTTTACTTGAGCAAGTGTATGAGGATCTTCTCAGAAGTGGTAGAATTCTAATTCAGCATTTCAGTGTGTGTTCTGCTGCATAAGTTGTGACCTGTAAAGGAGATCAGATCCTATGTTCAGTATAGACTCTATAATTTCTGTATGGGCTAGAACATAAAACCCAGGCACTAGAGCAGACCACTACCCTTCAGTTATTAGGAGCTAGGCAGGACGCTTCAGAGCATGTCTAACAGCATGAGATACCTGTGTGTCTAGGCAAATAAATCCTGCAAGGAATAGTGCTTTTCTCCATGGTCAGATGTGTTAAGCTGCTCCAGATGGGTGTCCTCTTTGGACTTTGATGGCTGAGAGAAGTCTGTTTCATTCTACGTAGATAATGAACTTGGCAGCTCTAGCGTGTGTTAGCTTGTTTTATCAGTGTACCTTCTGAGATTCAAAACTCTGATTGTACCTTTGATTTCCGACAGTAAAAATGTAACTTTGTTACATGGCTAACTAGGCAGACATTTTTGTCAAGGAGGAACTCAACTGGATAGCTGTATGTTATGTAGTTTGGTTCTGTTATACAACAGAATTACTGCAAATTGACTGCAATACTGGGCACATAAACAGTAGGTGAATGTTCTGGAGAAGTGTGGTGAGTTACTCTAAGTCTAAAGAGTCTTCACCTGGAAAACTGCATGCAGTAATCCTTGCCAAATGTATTTTATATGAAATGTATTGTAGGACATTGTTTCAAAAATGGCATAGCTTCATGAAGCTTTTTATCACAAGCATAGAAAAGTGACTGTTGAGTAGCTGGAGCCAAGGGAAGATGAAAAATAAATTTCTGGATAAGTTACCTAGAAATGGCAAGTTCTAATTCAAAAGCTTTTTTTTTTTTTTTTAAGTTGAGATACAGTCTTGCTAGGGCTTGAGAGTAAGATCATGGTTTTAATCCATGTGTAATCACATCTTGTGATAATTATGATGATTAGATAGTCTAAGGTAAAGTAAATTTGTTAGTCAGATTACTGAAGCTGCAAATGGAGGAGGCTTTCAATTAAAGCTGTCTTGTATAATGTTGTCCTCTTTGTAATTAAACTTTTTGTTGATACAGATTTGCAACTTTTGGTATATATTAAGTTCAGAGCTTTGTTTATTCATTGCTTTGGTATGGAAGCGTGCAACAGTTATTCATGGAATGGTCTGGATCTTACTATCAGTGATGTTTCAGAAATAGCTTTATAGATTCAAAGGAAGCATTTCCATTGCAGGAATCATCTCACCCCGCCAGCATTATCGCACAGATGGAATGCAGTGGTTCCATACAGCTTGTGCTGTTGAAGAGGCCACGCTCCAAATTCTTCTGTCTCTTAAAACTCGAATCTTTGACTGATGTCCCCCTAGATGCGTTGAGGAGCTGTTTGATAGCACACTGGTCTAAGAGGAGGTCCCAGGCATGCCTTCTTTTCCCTACCTTTAGTTAATTGTATTAATTGTGTGCATCTCTGAGCTGGTTCAGCTTGCTGGTCTCCAAAATTGTTTTTTTCCTTGGATGTCCAGCAGGTTAAATTTGTCTTTAAGAGAACAAGTGCTGGACATGGTACAAGGCAAGCAGGTCATACAGTGGTAGTAGAAGAATCCTCCATTTTTACAGTATGCCTGAGCTTGGACTTGATGATCTTTAAGGTCTTTTCCAACCTGAGTGATTCTATGATTTGCACACAGTGATCTGTGTCTATATAATTATGGTTTAGATGAAAATAAAAGGTAATGTTCTCAGTCTCTTTTATGTAGGAAATTGCTAATCCAGAATCACTGCTATATATCTTTAGAAAGACTTTTCAAATGCTATGACAATTCTACTGGTAAGCTTTCATAAGTAAGTGGGGCAAGCATCTGTTTGACATTTCATTTATGGAATGTGCAATTATAAAAGACTGTGGTGAAATATACTAGACAGGTGAATCAGCACTGTTTGCAACAGCATCTTTGTGGCTCTTCTCATCTCTTCATCAAGAGATCAACTGCAGTATACTTTATAATTAAGGATGAAAATATTTCCTTGGGAAATGCCTATAGGTTCTGCAGCTTGTGAAGTTCTGATGGTATACTTTATTGTGTCTTGGGTACTCTCCAAAACTATAGTTGTAAGCTCTGTGTGTGCTTTCTGTGAATCTGCATCTTTGAGACCTTTTTCAAATAGGATAAGATAGAAACATCTACTCCAGTAATTTCATTTTATGGTACGTGTTATAAACCTTTATCTCTTTGCGTGAGCATGCTGTTCTGACCTGCATTTATTACATTGATAATTCTGATATGGTCCATACAGTCACTTACAGTGTGCTTTGATACAAAGAGTTCATGACAGGCTCTGTCTTCGCTTGCTGAACCAATGCAGACTGTAATACTGAATACAGTTCAGTTAGACTGCTTCCTTCTTTGAGGGCGAAGCAGCTTTTCCACATCAGTTTGCTCAGTGCATTGCAGTTGTGGTGTCATCCTCCTGCATTTGCAGTATAGGTGTTGAGCTTTTCCCCGCTGTCATATTTTGGCAGAGGCAAAATAGTGTGGCTTCCCTTGCAGTGAACGAAAGGAAAGAAGTTTTACCGGTTGGGCAGGTAGTCCAAGGGGTGATGACTGAGCAGTGATCCTGTTTTTACAGTGACCCTTTACATAGTTACCTGTAAGACTGTCAGAGCCTCTGGCTGAGGCAGTTCGAGCGTGTGAGAACACTTGCTAGCAGTGTGACTATTCAATTTTTTGGAGGTGAGCAATGGCACTGCATTGGGATAAGCTTTACTGTGTCATGAAGGTTAACGTGGCAGCGCTGCTGGCAGTGTGCCCCTGTGCTCCTTTGGACCATTGGGCACTTGTTCCAGCTGCCCTCCTTGTAGCAGTATAGTTGCTTTTTTACAGCTGCACTGGGAGCCACCGCAGAAAACTGGTGTGGTGGAACTTCCATCAGGCTGAGCAGTGAGTGATCTGATTGCCCCAGCTATGATAGTGTCATGGTAGAAGTGACTGCAATAGGAAATGTGATGCTTTTAGTTTTACTTTTGGTGATGATTTGAGCTAATGTCGTAGGTTGACTTTAATGAAGTAAAACTGGACTGTGGACGAGTGCAGGTACTCAGTTGTTACCTCCCTTGTTCTCTTCCTCCGCTTTATTGTGCTTTCCTGCCTGCTTGCTGAGTCAGGTTAGCTCATGGATGCAGGAGAAAGCTAACAATACAAACATGCAATGTTTTCTTTTGGATCAGTGTGTTAATGCCACTTGTCATACAATTCTGTGATCATGAGACAGGACAGGAGAGCGAAAAGGAGCTCATCTTTCCTAGTATTCTGCAAGTGGATCATGCTGCTGACAGTGAGAAAATCCTGTGTGTTACAGCTGAGAACTGAGGGTGAGGATGGGATCGTGACTTCATTTTGAGCTGCAGGGAGATTTTCAGTGGTGGTGGTTGTATTTGGTTTGTTTTGAGGTTAAATTATTTTCCACGTGATAAAGCAGAGTGCTGCTGTACACCAGTGAGCTGCTGTAATGATTTACCCAGATGAACAGGGCAGTTGCTTTTGAATTAGCAGAGATCTTTTCTGATAGAAGTAAATTCTTTTAGGAACGCGTTACTTCTAATATCAGAATTTTCAAATGGGTTTGTTAACGTGTGGTCTTCTGTTGCTGGAGGGTTTGTGTTCCTTCCTACCTATATTTTAACTTGGCTTATGTAACTGCAGTCTCTCCCCCTAACAACAGCAAGAATCCCAGAGTCCTTTGTTGTTTCATTTTTTCCTAACAGTTTACCGTGCATTCTTTGCTTAAGCATTTACTTTTCTCCCCAGTGTCTCTGTCATCCGATGCCACTGATCCAGTAGAAAGCTCTCCCTGTCTTCCTGAACCTCTCACCTTCTGGTCCTTGCTGTTTTCATGATGCCACAAGTTTGATGTCAGAAGTGTGCTGACCATTTCTTTTGAAGCTGCATATGATAGTTTGTCGCCTCATAAGCTTCTGGTACTAGCCTGATTAAATTGAACAATATTCAGTAGTACCTTAAGGTCCAGCATTTTAGTTTTATGATGTTTGTCAATTGCACAGTATGTCGTTTTCCATTTTTGGAAGGGTCTTTACTTGTGGTTGTTGTGTGGATTTGGGGACTTTTTTTTTTTTTTTGCTGCTGAGTTTTGTTGCTCTGATACGCATGTGACGTCAAAAAAGAAAATCATAAATTGTAAAATGCACCAAAATTATTATTGTAAGAGGAGTCATTAAAACAAAACAGCCCGATATTTTGGTGTTAGCTTCATTTGAACCATTTTGGAAAAGCTGCCTATATGGAAAGGTTATCATGCATTGAAAGGTTCTGCTAAATCATAAAAAATAGACCTACCAGGCTGAAATGTTATTGTTTTGCTGAGTGGGACTATTCATCATCCTGATTTATGGTCTAAAAGCATAAACAGTGCCTGAGCAGTTGCGAGGTTGCTGTATGAACGTGTATGCGGTGGAGGATACAACAAATGATCATGCAGAAGCCTCCTGCTGCCTTCACTCCTCAGTCTTTTTGTCATTTTTTTTTCTGTGTACTGTACTTGAACGGCTGTCAGCACAGTCATGAAAAGAGAGAACATTGCCTTG
>JAOWBP010002978.1:8239665-8259304 GCA_028571105.1 Tragopan temminckii
GAGAGAACATTGCCTTGGAAAAGCTTCCCATCTCCCTGCCTCTGAGCTGTCTTGCTGAGGATTCAGCAATCAGTTGCAGTCTGGTTTGAGCATCTCATTTATTGGCGAGAATTACTGGCAGAACATCGGAGGATTATTAGCAGAACTGCAAACTGGAATCACCTGAGGCTGGAAGTGGAGTACAGATCTTGGTTTTTTGGTGTGTAGGGTTGCCAAAGGCTGGTATAGAGCATGCCCAAGTGTAGGTTAGGAGAGGAGCAGGCAGTAATTCATTTCAGTGGGATCTCTGGGGGATTCTGGGACGTCCCATAAAACCTTCATTTTGGCTGCTGCTGTGTGGGAGAGTCACTTGTGGAATAGGCTGATAGCAGGGGGGGATCGTATACTCAGAGCTTACATGGCAGGTTGTTTTGTTTCTATTCAAACTCCAGGTAACAGAAAAAAATCAGGCTATAAATAGAAAGCTTAACAGTGAGAGTAATATAATATAGATCATTTGTTCACGTGAGTGAATGACCTTCATAACTAACTTCTGAGTCACCCTAGCAAGAATATATTAGGCTTCAAAACAATTAACTGCAGTGGTTTAAAAAAAGCAGTTTTAAAAAGAATGGTTACAGTGCTTGTTTGGGACATGCTAACTGTAGTTGTAGGTTCCCATATTGCTATGCCCAAGAACTGGTTTTACTTCTAATGTTTTAAAGATAATAACAGATTATCTTGAGGTAAAAATAGCACAGGAACACAACAGCCAAAAAGCCTGGAAACAAGGAAACTTTATCATTGCTTGGTGGTGTATGTAAGATAAAAGTTTCGTCCTGCCTTTTTATTCAATAATTGTGTAAACTAGGGTTATTTCTGTTGTTCCTGGCATTTTCTTTCTTCCCTGGTGGGAATATGTTCTTGGACCTTAGGGGCTTTATTTGTTCAGCCTTAAATACATTGTGACACTTCTGTAAATGAGTCACGCATGCACCAGATGGTAAGTAGTAATTTTTACTACCAGATTGATTGTTTTAGAAATGTCACTAGTGAATGAACTTGGGATGTAGCATACATGAGCTTGGATTTTTGTGGTGGTACCAGAAGTGGGCTAATCTCTGACCTTTTGGTTGTCAATTAATACGTCAGAACAGTAGTACAGTTACATCAGTTTACCTTGCTTTTGTGCCCCTACTGCTGCTGTCACTAGTTTCTCCATTTCTCAGGAAGAGCTTAAGCTGACTCAGCTTTCAGTATTGAATCTCCACTTGTAAAATTTGGTAAAATTGTTGGTACTGTACAGCACTCATCCTCATAGAGTTCTTTTTGATGAGTTGAAGTTCTTGAACTTTGGAGTTCAAAATAAGAAATGTATATATTGAGTATGTGTTACATGATTGAAATCTAATGCTCTTTGTTTGAAGAGTGTTAGTAAAAATCCTTTTTCAGATAGCCCAGTAATATCTATATTTTAGGAAAGCTTGATTGCTTCTAAGTAAATAGGGATATTCTTGCAGCGGTGTCTATTTACATATATAAAATTATACATAAACAAAAATGTATTAGGTAGGCATTCTTTATATGTATGTAATATCTATCTTTAGAAAGAATCTATTGCTCTCCTAATGGGAATGGAATTGATAACTGCTGCTGATGTAACTGTTGTGTGTGAACTTGACATAGTTTTTTCCATGGCATTCTCTGTTTTTCACCTCTTCCTCTTGCTTGATAGTGTCTGTATGCACAGTGTCCCATAATTTACTACTTAAATCTGCACCAGAATAAATGTTTAAAGTACCAAATGTGGCAGGGGCTAAAATAAATACATAGAGTAGTTGAAATTTGAGTCATAGTTCAGTCCTTGATTGGGCTTTTTATATTTCAATTATTGACACAAATGACCTGGAGGTTACTTTTCAGAGACCTCATAGTGGTGGCCTGCAGTATCTGGAACAGCAGGAAGCTGTGAGCTGTGTATATGTCCAGTATTGTAAACACTGTTAAATTCTGAGATTTTAATTTTTCCATAGTGTTACTCCTTATTGCTGTGTAGAGATCATGATAATGCATCTGAAGAGTTCTAAATCTGACAAATTCTGAGTGGACACAGTTAAATTGATATTTATTTGCAGTTTTTATCATGCTCCCCAGTCAGTTATGCTGTGTGAGCATCTGAAATAAGTATACTAATGTTATAACTTTTACTGCTTACTGTGCTGAGAAATGAAAGAGCATTTACAGTAAGTTTATTGTTATTTTAATACTAAATGGCTAAAGTGATAAGAAAATCAACTACTTATGATTGTAATTCTAAATGTGAAACAGAATTTAGTCCAAAAGGACAACGGGAGTTGCCTTTTTAGTGAATGTTTTATCTCAGTAGAATCAAGCATTTCAAAGGAAGAACCTTACAGCTAGAACTTTTTTTTTCCTTAATTCAAAGAAACCTTTATGATGAAATACAGTGAGATTAACCTCTTTAAATGTCTTTTGTTTTGTAGAAGATCCTTTTGAGGACTTCTTCGGGGGCAGACGAGGTCCAAGGGGAAGCAGAAACAGAGCTGGTGGATCATTTTTCTCTGCCTTTGGTGGATTCCCTGCTTTTGGAAGTCCTTTCCCTTCATTTGACACAGGTAAATAAGGTAGCCTTTAAAAAAGAATGTAGTTTTGGTTCACAAAGGATCTCGGTGTAGTAAGCAGATAAATACTTTTTAAAAGTTGCCTTCTTTATTCAGGAAACTGTGAGACTGATGTTTTGGGAATTTAGTCTGCTCTCTGAAAAGTCTGAATGTAAATAAAACCTTCATTACAATATTTGGTCTACTTGAAAGTTGATAAAAAGTGAACAGACCTCTAAGACTATGTTGCAGTTTCTTTATGGGTTGAGAATTGTTTTAGTTCTGTTTGTCCTTGAGCATTGGTGTGACTGCATTTAATTAAGTTTTGGAAAACACCCTGGGAAAATTGTGTTTTGAAACTCATAGTACTATTTAGAATGAGTTCTGGAATAGTTAACTCCAATGGTGAGGTCTGTGTCTCAGAGCTTGTTGAGAGCTGGTGGTCAGCATTGTTTCAAGTGTTAAGATTCTGAGTATTAGTTGGGATGTTAGCAATACAAAACTTGCGTTGTCTGCTAACGTAGAGCAACCCACTGTCTCTGTTAAAATGAAAAATCAGACTTGTTATAGCTATTAGTTTTACCCTGAGGGGATATAATGTTACGATGGTTGGGTTCAGCCAACTTTTCTTTAAAAGAGGACAGTGCTCTGCATTTGGAACTGTGCCCACGTGGAAGAAGTCAGTGGGGCTGGAGATCTTACATTCACGCTGGTGTTTAATGCCATGAGTCACTGATGTTGTGTTGATGGAGCCATCAAAGGGCATCCTAAAGCTAGGAGTTAGTTTGAGTAGCTGGTAAATTTAAAGACCACTGTCATGCAAAATTTATGGCTTTAGTCAAATAATTTTCATGTTAACTTTTTCCCCAATAGGTTTTACTTCATTTGGTTCTCTGGGACATGGAGGCCTTACTTCGTTCTCCTCTACGTCATTTGGTGGTAGTGGGATGGGAAACTTCAAATCAGTATCAACCTCAACTAAAATAGTTAACGGCAGAAAAATTACTACAAAGAGGTAAGAGATTTCCATGAACTACATAGAAATATGTAGTTATACATACATGCATATAACTATTTACGTACCAACAACACTGGTTTGTATTATTACTCTTGATGTTGTGGTCATGAGAAAATTTGGATTTTTCTGAAAAAATAAAGGCAAAAAAGTGGTTTTGGGTTCTGTGACTAAGCTCCTAGTAGCTGAGAATTGTTCAGCCTTGTAGGGCCTGCGGTGGGACTGCCCACGTGTAAATTGAAGGTGTTTTCAGGTATTGCACATAGCATACCCATGGGTAATGGAGAAACTGCTCGTTTGGGAAAATGTAGAGTACCTTACATCATGTTCAGTACTCTTTCAACTTACTGATCAAGTAATCGAATATGATTACTGTAATTAAACAGTTTAGGAAAAGAGATACCCAATGAAAATCATTTTTGCATAACATTTTGTTTTGAATGGGAAGCCATTCCTCCATTTTTAATATGGATGTGTTTTCCTCACTGAGTTCAGTTTTCAGAGTTTATATTCATCTATGTGGTTTCTTCATTTTAGTCGTGAGGGGAGAATGCCATGCTAGTTAAAATCTAGGTGTGAATTAACTGTAGGATTCAAACTTATAGCAGGAAAATTGCTTTCTGGAAATAAGTAATATCACTGATGGAATGCACGTGTTTACTGTTAAATCTTCTGCACTGTTAATTGTGAAACCTTGCCAACTGCTGTTGTGTTAAGCGGGCAGTGTTCTGTTACACTTCATTATCTAGAAGCCTAGGTCTGGTGTATGCTTTCAAACTGCTGATAGTGCTTTAAAATAGGTAACTGTGTGTTCTGTCCTACAGAATTGTTGAGAATGGACAAGAGAGAGTAGAAGTTGAAGAAGATGGCCAGTTAAGGTCGCTAACAATAAATGGTAAGGAGCAGCTGCTGCGCTTGGATAACAAGTAATTCAACGCACGCATTTAACAGAAATTTTAAGCTATAACAGCCACCATTTGAGGATTGACAGGAACAATTTTTGAAGATTTCAAATGAACTCAACTTTCTGTATATCCGTACTTAATCTTAAGTAGTATAAATAGCTCACCGGAGCTCGTATTTGTCATAGACTTTTGAGTTAATTGTTGGGACCACATCAATAGGACCATTTTTTGTCCTTAAAATTGTTGTAAATTTCTGTATGCACTTTTCTTTTTAACATATATGATCCAAGGTGAACCATGATCCTTCAGTAGTGCTAGGGCAAGATGTACACTAACACTAGCATGAATCTTGCTTTTTCCAATTTGTTTGAAATGTGAGCCAATAGTAGTTTAAGTCTGCTGTGAAGTTAACATTTCCAGGATAAGGTTTTTAATAATTTCAACTTTTTTTTTTAACGTTTACTAGCGAACGATGTTAATACATTTCTGGTAATGCATTTCTGGTTTAAATAAATTAAGGATGTTTTCTAGTTGTGCATGAATGCAGACAACTTAGTAAGTTTTGACAAATGTTTAAATGTGTAATGTAAGCAAAAGGTTAACAAAAGTGAAGCCAGTAAGCTGGGTCTTTTGTCATTTGCTAAAAAAAAAAATAATTCAAAATGAATAAATGCTGATGTTTGTGGTGCATTCTTTCATGAATGGCATTTGTAACCTTCTTGTGTCTGTGTGTGATTTGGGCAACTTGGGAAAACAGTGCTTTTTTTCCCCCACCACCTTTTTCTTCCATCTTAAGGATGAGGGCCTTTTTTTTCTTTGCAGATGTTTGCTTCAGTGTGACTGCAAACATATTTAATTTCTTTTCTAAACCTGCATTTGAAGCACTTGTTTTTAAGAAGCATTCATAGGCTGAGTCTTAACTCCATCTTTTGCTGTAATGCTTTTTTTTTTTTCCCCCCTCCTCTGGGCCAAAAATGTGTCCCTCCATTTAAAAACAAAGTTTGCTGAGGCTTCGGGTTCTGAGGCTAATTCAAAAAATAATGTATAGTGTCCAAAAAAATTAGTCTTTTTTTAAAAAAAGGTTTCTGAATGCTAAAATTTTTTGCACATTTTGTGAACAATTAATTTGGAGATGATTTATGCAAAACTGTCAGGGACAAATGAAAGGAAAACGTCTAGATTGAAGAACTAACTTTAGTTTTGACATTTTATTATCAACCAAAAAAATGATGGTTGAATGTCCTTCTCTCTCTCTCTCTCTCTCTCTCTATGTTTTTTTCCTTTTAACTAATTGAGTAATGCAAAGTGTCAGTTTGTAGCTAAGACCAGATTTTCAAAGTTCAGTGGAAGATGATTTGATAATGTGAAGGAAGAATGCAAATAAATAATGGCATATGTTAACACCTGCCAGGCTCTGGGTAATGTCATGCTTAAATCATGGGTGTGCAGCTTCTGTCTTTGCACAAGCTTTGAACATCTGGCCTTCACCAAGTTCTGTAGTCTGGCTTCGTGTTTAGGAAAATAGCATGGTGTTTTCAGGTGATCATTTAATGCCTTCTTACTGAACGTCATCTACTTTGTACTAACAAATGCATCGATTATTAAATACAGCAAAGATTTGTTCGTATTTGTCATGCAAAACAGCTGGTTCAACTTTCACCTAATACCACCTATCTAAAAAACTGCTATAATTTAATGCACGTTTAGAACAGAATTGGCCTCTCTTAAATTTCTCTTTCTCATGTTGAGTTCAGAGAACCAAATTAATAGTGGGCATTAATGTATACTTTGATTTTGGGACTAGAGATGTTGTGTCCTTTTTCAGGTTCTTTGCAGAATTCTCGTTACTTCAGTGTTGTGGGGTTTTTTTGTGTGTGTAGAAGCACAAACTCAATCTGGAACTTAACAAACAGTGTTTTGTTATTGATGCTGTTTTTCCTTCCCCTTGTATGTTTCCTCTTGATCCACATGATAACTAAACAAGTAATTTATTTCAAAATCTGACTTTGTTGTGCTGTCTTGAGTTCTGAAAAATGTTAATTTACATTTATAGGACATGTTCCATTAAGTTATGTAAACTGTTTAAAAAAAACCAAAACCTTCAAAATTGATTAACCAACTCAAATAAAATTAGGACATTCTGGAGTTGAGTTTGAATTCCTTCCGTCAATACCCATTAGTTTTTATGTTGAGCAGCCAAACTTTACCTTCTATTTTACTCTCAATTATAATAGGTTAACACTTAAAGTAGCTCAAGTTAATGAGGCAGTTCTGGTAGCATAGCTGCTAGTGGCAGTTCTGTACCCACATGCTTGCATTTGTTCTTAAATCTCTTAGAGAGATTTAAAACATTCACTCAAGGATAAATTGCAGATTGAAAAACTGACACCGTACGTGTGACTGAAATGCAGTAGTCTCCACCTGTTTCAATATGTAGAATTAATTGAAATAGTACAGCTCCACAGCATTCAGCTTGATTTTTTAATACAAAAATGAATCCTCATCCAAGCTTATTGTGGGTCCAACTTACATTCTTCCTTCCTATTGCATATTAGATATTCAGACTCTGTCATTTTGCTGCTGAAGTGAGTTTCTTTTCTCTGGAAAATCACATTTATTAGATTGCTTTGGAAACTTTTGTATCATTTCTTACTAACATGTACTTAGCATGTATGTTCAAAGCTGACACACGATGGGTCATCCAGGGCAGCAAATCTCCTTACACATGTATTTTGGCCCAGGTAGCACAAAAAATAACAGCAAAGGTTCCTAATTTTAGCAAATGCTACACATCACATATGCAGAGGGATGAGAGCTGGCAAAAATGGGTGTTGTATGGTTAAAAGTATCATTTCTTCATACAGGAGGGATTAATTTTAATGCCTGGGGGCACCACCCGGTTTAAATCAATCTTTTTCTGGTGGTTTGGAAAAGCTAAGATGGAGTTCTTGAATCTTTGGAATCCTTGTCACTTACTCTTTCATGCCCTGCTTCAAAGTTCATTGGTAGAATACAATAACTTTGTAGTGCTTTTTCTTGGTGCAGCCTCCCTTTGGCCTGTTGTGCATGGTGGTAACTTCAATGCAACCCACTAAACTTCTCAGATTGCATGGCATCTACCCTTTCACTTTGCTTTATTGAAAAAGCTGTGATTTTTGCCTTAGAATGCTTCACATTTTAAAATTGTTGCAGCTGTTGTAGTTCTCAGTTCTTAGAAGACCTCATCCTTTGAGAATCACAGGCATTTTTGTGGTCTTAGTGGGAGAGCTCTGCTCTGCAGAGTGAGCACGCGTGGCGTTTGTAGGTCAGACTGTATCAGCCCGTGACTGAGGGCTTGTGTCTTAGAATGCTGAAGGCAGGACTTGTGAAAGACTTTAAAAAGCCCAAAAACTCTAAATAAGCCCAAGTATATTTTGTACTTCTCCGTCAGTATTCGTGTCTGACTGGCCCCGTGTGCTTGCCTCCCTCAGTGTACTGGCTCTAGCTGTGAGCAGAGGTTTGCCTGTGTTGCATTTCAGTGTGCTTCTGTATTCTAGACCGTGACAAGGGATCTGTTTTTTGAAACCTGAACTTCCTGAATCTGTTTCTGTTCTATCTGAAACGTGAGCTTGTTTCTCATTTTGCCTTAATTTGTGAGTGTAAGAAGATGGTGCCTAGCTGTAAGTGTTGCATTGTACAGTGAGTGCGTTACAGTTGTGTGAATGCTTACGGCCAGAGAACTTCTCTAAAGAACGCTGTATTAATATAATGCTTTGACTTAGTGTTAGAATTCTTGTTAGCCTTCTTGGGGAAGTGTTTCAGAAGTGATTTTGGAAAACCTATCTTTGGTCCTGATGTTGTGAATGTCTTAGACTTCCTGTAAGTCATTGTGTTGTCTCGGCGTAGTTGCAATGCAGACATCGGTAACTGGATAGTCAGCTCTACCCAGACTTTGAGAGTACTGTTTGCTCCCTCTGGTCTTGTTTTCTTAGGGACTGACTTGTGCTTTTAAATTTGCTTTACGTAGTACTAAATGTAGTTTGGGTTTCCATGTTGTTGTTGCTTGTCTTCAGGTGGTTGTTTAAAGCAAAAAAAACTTTTCATCTTCCATTCAAAATACCGAAATGGCCCTTATGCTGCATTAGTGTTGGAACCAAGCAAAGTTACTTTGTTAGTGACACAAACTGTTACTGATATTGCTGTCAGACAAAAAAATAAAAGTTGCGTTGTGGATTCAATTTAAAATCAGTAGAAGTACATAAATTTTGAGCTTTTCTTAAATTAACAGTTGGGAAAATACATTTTTAGAGGCTGGTGGTAACAGCTCTTGGTACTTCAGTTTGCTCTATAGCTTATCCTTTGTATCATATCACAGGTCAGAGTTCTGTCAGCTGTTCTTTTCAATGCAGCCAACTTCAAATGCAACTTCATAGAAAAAGGAAAAAAGCCTGTAGTTGCTGACTTACCAGTACTTGAAATAAAGCTGAATTATTTAACACAGCTGCACGTTAATTCTGAGAGAGATTAAATATTAACGATTTGTAAAGACTGCAGTAAGGATGCTAGTCTTTTACATGGAGCAACAAACGACATGTTGTATTCAGAAGGCTTTCAGTTCCTCTTCTTATTTACTGTTAAACATGAAATATGAAACCTGCGTTATGTCTTATCTTTAGGTCTGTTTGAATAGATTAATGGTGTGGGTTAAGGAGTGTACAGTCTGAGTGTCTGCGCAGAGTTCAGATTTTGGAGTGCACATTCCTGATGGCCAGAAGAGAGTTATTTTGGTTCTGTCTGTAACCTAGTTGCCTGAAGCTGTTAGCAAAGCAGCTAAAGATGCAAAGCGGCAGCTCTGGGATAGGATTCTTCTATCTTCGCTGTAGTCACAAGCTTGATTGAAATTTGCTCCCAGAGGGGAGTTTAGCTGGAGAAAAAAATCCGAAGCCTGCAAAAGCCTTAACGCATCCCATAGAGGAGCTGAGCAGACCAGTGGCCTTTCAGTTTCTCCCCAGAAATACATGCAGTGTGTGTTAATCATTGTAACTGATACATGGAATAAGATTAACTTACTTATTTATCACAAGTTTGTGTAGCTGTCACTGTAGCCACCTCTGGTGGTTTCCATGGGCATGTCGTTGGAGGCTGCCCTTTACTCTGAACTGAACAAAAATGAAACCATAAACTTAATCAGAATTTGTCCTCCTGTTGTGATATTTGTCTTACTCAGCAACAGGATATTGCTTCTTATTTATGTGAAAGTACCTATTCCATAGTACCTTCATATTTGGTCTCTGTCATTATTCTTCCACAGGGAGCTAGGCTGGGAATATTTTAAAGTTATTTTAAAGTGACTTCTATTTGAAAGCTCAGCCTTTCTTCCAGACTGTCTTAGCTGTTCACAGGACTAAGTATTTTTTCTTCTAATAATACTACCTCTCATCAGATTGCATTTTGGTATTTTGATTTCTTTGGAAGTGCCCTGTCAGGTAGTTGCTCAGGCACGCCCCAGAATTATTCTGCTAATCTCTATGTACACATTTCTCATGACTGCTTATGGGAAATACGATCAGATCCTTATCATCATACATACTTAGTTTCAGTAGAATCATAGAATAGTTTGAGTTGGAAGGGACCCCAAGGATCATCAAGTTCCAACCCCCCTGCTACAGAAAGGAGATTCTTAAACTCTTCTGTATGAACTGGGAGGTGAGTGAACGTTCAGGGAAGCAGTAGAGAGCTATAAATTCAGTTTGGACGCATTTGGATATTACTGGCAAGCATGGGTAACGTTCCTGTACTTCTTGGCTTGAGTCTTAAACTTAGCTACTGATCAAGGCCTAAGAGGTAGGTTTTTCTCTCAGGAAGGTCTAAGAGAAAACAGAACAGTCATCAAACTCTTCCTTTCACAGCATACATCCAGTTGAACTTCCATTTTTCTGGCTAGTATAATTCAGCTACAAAAAGAAACATCCTTGATACCCATCGTGATGCTGCTTCACAGTGTAACTTGCAAGGCAAAAAAACAGTAACGGAGAAGTAAGAAACCAGCGCAGCCTGATAAGGCCGTAGACATAAGTTCCAAAGACTTTTTCCTTTACTTGGCCTTTGCCTTGTCTTGTCAGGAAAACCCGATCACAAGCTGTCACAGTGAACTGAGAAGTGGGCATTTCCCACATCTGTTCACACCTCTGTGCTGGCAGATGCTGTGTGTTAATGCAGAGGCTGCTTCTCCTGCCAGGGCAGAAACAGAAGGTACTTTTGCAGCCTGAGGATGATGTGCCAAATCCAATTTGATTATTTAAAAAAAAAAAAATAAGTTCAAAATAATATGTATACCGGTAAGGTAGAACTGCATGTTAAATTGTGCCTTATTTGGAAGAACGTAAATGTTTGTTTGAGGCTAGACAAATTCAAATAAGAACATGCATTTTTTTTTAACACGTGGATGATGAACTGTTGAAGAAGCTTCCATGAGAAGTGGTTTCTCTAGCTTACATTGTCTTGAAGTTCATCTTCCTATAAATTATGTTCTAGTGGGAAGCAAGTGTTTAGCTTCTATGTAGTACCAAAAACTCAGGAGCCTGAGGTGCAGCTCAAGATGCAGAGGTCCTTCAGACCTTTCTTCATAGAGTCTAAGTAAGATTGTCTCTTTTCCTCCCTCCCTGTTGGGTTAACATTCATGCATATGACATTTTTTATCCTTTTGAGACAGTGGGTGCCTTAGTGATGAAGGAGTTGAAGGGATGGTTGGGGCTGCACGTGGCGACGACTTAGCTGTTGGGAGGGCTGGTGGAAAGCAGTGTGCTTGGGAAGACAGGAGCAACATGTGCATCTAGGACACAGGTGATAAATATTGCTCTAGAGCATCCAGTTTGGGATGTGTACATGCCAAGAGTGGAATTTATGTGGGGAAGATGTTCTGAACTGTTAAGGTAAGTTGTTGCTTTGTTGTAGTGGACAGATTGGGCGTTTAGTGACAAACAGGAAACCTGGCCAAGGACCTCAATGGCTGTCCCAGAGAACTTGATTTGTAATTACAGTGAGCCCTTGTATGTCTCCTGTTTCTTTCCAACAAAACCTTGAAAGATCCTCGTTTCAGGTCCTGAGATCAAGACTAAGAGGTTTCTTGTTAACATAAGGTTATGACAAAGATTGATTTGTCAGAACAGACTGTTCATTCAAAAAATGTAGTCAAAGCTTTAATGATTTCAAGTTTTTATTCTGTGTGTGTGTTAAATCTTTAGTGGACAGCAACACGAATGTTCTGAATGTGAAGTTACTGCAGTGAAAAGGGCTGGCTTTTTGTTAATTGGAGTGTGCTAAATACTTAAAAGTACATTATGTCAGAAAAAAATATTTCTACAGATGCCAGAGAAGCATGGGCTTCTGTGCATGAAAAAAACCTGTCTGTAGATGCTTATTTGGGTTTTGAATATACCCAAAGCTGCATTTGTTAATATTCATCCTTAATCAAATTTATTTCTAGGAGAAGCTTGTGGATACGCAAGTTCCTGGAATTCTAACTCAGCAGCATTTGGGTCATAAAACCATATAACACATCTTGGAACAAAACCATAAGACTTAATGTTTTATCGTATAACTTAATGGCACAGTTCTGTTATTTCAAGGTCCTTCCTAACTTTCTTAGAAAGGTGCCCTGCGTGGTGAGCAGTGGAACTACCAGAACTAAATCGTAGTTCTTCTGAGGTCAAATTAACCATGTTTTTGAGATCTAAATACTCAGCACTTAAAATAGCTTTTGTGAAGTTTTCTTTCTATCCAAATTACAAAAACTGTTTCCTCCCTACTGATTAAATAGCACACTCAAAGCAGGGCAGCTTCACCAGTATAGCCATAGCTGTGGTAACCTGGAAATTCATTAATAGAAAAGCAAATAAGTGTACGTGCCATACTGCTCGGCCCTTTCCTGGCTTAGGAGAAGTGCTGCATAGAAATCATTCTACACTTCAAGAATGTAGCCAGTGTACACATTGTATTTGCAGACTCTTTGTTAGCAGAAAAACCACTCCAAGACTATTATTTTTAAAAGCGTCAGGCTGTAATTTGCTAAAGCAAAATAATTGCAACCAACTTATCCGTATTTTCCAAGGAACTTCAACGTTTTTGAGTTCCATGGGGAGCCTGTTTTGAAGTTAGGAAATGCAACCTTTTGTATGACACAAGTTCCCTCCAGTTGTGTGTTCAGGTATTCGTAGGCAAAACACAACAATTTAGCTAGGGAATCGGATTGAAAACAACAAAGTAGGTTATTGTCTTTCCCACTGCTTAATAGAAAGGAAAGAAATATACTTCATGATACATATTCTTAAATTTTTGTGATGTTGTGTCAATACCAGCTAATAATGGAGGGTATATCACTTCCATTATCTTTTGTAAGGAGGGATATCTAATCATAAATTGGCTTGGATTGGAAAGGACCTTAATGAACGTTGAGCTCCAACCCCCTGCCACGGGCAGGGTTGCCAACCACTAGATGAGACTTTCCAAAATAGTTCTAAAGCATTGGTGTGGACTTATTTTTTTGATCCATTTTGAGAGTATTAGCCCAGAAGAACTGGAAGAGAATCCTATTTGAAGATTAAAGGACAGTTGAGTAATTTCTCCCATATCCTACCCCAAGAAGTGTTTGCCTTTACTAATTTTGACTACACAATTAAAGGTTGCAGTACAGAGTTATGTGCCATACAACAGGAGGTGGAGATGATTTTAAATTCTTCCTCGTGCAGTGAAGCTAGAAGATGATTCTTACAACCATTCCTTAAAAAGCTAAACTTGAGGAAATAAACCATTTCTCAGAGAAAACCTGGGTGTTCGAGCCATCCTATTCTGCATGAGCAAACTCAAGAACGAAAGATTCTTTGAGCGCTCTGCCGTAGTTTCCAGTCTTCCCTTTCCTCTGCTCTGAGATCACGTGTGTGCTTTGCTCCTTGAAATGTTTATGTAAGATGACCAGATCCCTGGTAACTGTTTTTGTAGAATAAGTCAGGGAGCTGAGTGCAGGGGAGGTGCTTGTTGCCCTGGGCAGAATAGTTTCCAATAGCAAAAGCTTTTTTTTTTTTTTTAAAGCAGGAGGTAGGGGTGGGTGTGCGTTTTTTCACCTCCCAGCCTCTTCTCTAACAAAAAGTTGCCTTTCATTCATATCTGGCTGGCCCCAGATACAGCTAACTCTTGTGTTTTCTGGGTGTGGTGCTCAAATCCTCCAAATTATTGGCGTCTCAGGTGTTGAGTATGGGCCTGTAAGTGGCATGTAGCCAAGTCAGCAACTTAGATTGCAGCTTTAATGTCAGCTAGGCAACATATTACTAACAGAGGTTAAACCTCTCCAGTTCTATGAGATTTGAGACACATTCCCTTAAAACAGAAACATTTTCAGTGGAGATGGCAATGTAGATGGACGCTAAGGTCTTTGCAGGGTTTTTTCTGTAATCAGACGCGTTCCAATGTCTTTGTGTTATGAGCATGGGTTTATTGATCACTTCTCACTGGAGATCCAGTGTTTGAAGGCTTCCCTTAATAAAGCTGTTTCTCAGCAGGTGTTGGGACTTTTTATGTCAGCTGCTGATTTGCATGCATGTAATTGTGTGGAAATCTGTTTCATCTGTTGTGCATCTGTTTTGGGTTTTCTTTTGGTACCACGGGGTCACTGCAGCATGCTTTGAGCTCTGCAAAGTGAACAGTAATGATTTTTCAGAGTTGGGGAGAAATGCTGTAGTGTAAATGAGGTTTGGCATCTTAAAGCTTAGTGAAACTTGGCAAGTGTTTCTGGGAAGGTTTTGAGTTTAGTGGTGTTGAAGAGGGAAGGGAATTAGGTTAGCTGGATCCTGCACTTTGGTCTGCTCATTGTACAGAAATGCCTGTAGTGAAACAATCCTGATGAAGCCTTTTTTTTTTTCCCTCAAATATTTATTCCACTGGTAGAGTGAGCCTGCTGACGAAGTAACTTAAGTATTTGGAAAGGCTTTTCGTTGCTTTTGCAGAGCCACGGGAGATGCGGGGTGAGCTGGTTGATGCTGAGCAGAGCTAGTTCCATCAGCCGAAGGTGGTGAGTTGTTCTCCTGGCATGCAGCTCCAGTGTGGGTACATCATTTCCATGGGTGCATCTGCCTCTGCACTAAGTGCTCGTGGGCGTTAGGACACCCCGTGCTCCCCTCTGGAACTTGGCCTTCTCCAATTTCTCAGCCTTTATGGCGACTCTTCAGTTTGGCTCTGCCCTTTTTGGCATTTGGTCCCAGAGATTGTGCTCCGAAGGTGTTATTGCTGTGCTTTGTGCTTCACCCCCTGCATCCCAGAGGTGTAATAAAAACAGAAGGCAGAGATATGGCATTTGGGATGGTGTCAGACTGTGGACAGCCAGGGTTGCTCCAGTGCCTGTTGCATCTCAGGTGGCCTTCCCAGTGTCTGTGTTGAGCGTACCAAGCAGATGCTGACATCAGTGAGCTCCTCCTGCTTCACAAAGTCCTCTTGGAGGAACGCCCTAACGCCCTCTCTTCCAACTGGATCAGAAACAGCATACAGTGACTGATGGTACTGTTTCCAGACACAAAGGATAATTGTAAGTATTGCTGTTGCTGCATCACAGTAGCGTTTCTGGTTTGGTGTTTTTTGTTTGGTTTGGTGAAAATGTTAATTTCTCTGCTTTCTACTGGTGGGTTAGTTTGGTCAGGACTTCAGTTCAAGCAGTGCGTACACAAGTTTCTCTAACTTTGTATATATGTGTTTATATATAAGTGTGTATAAGTTGTATCAGTGTTTATTGTGGATAGGCCTTAGGTTTGGAAAATACCTTGTAGTATTCCTGAGCTACGGTGGGTTTGAAGGCATGGGCTGAAGAGCTCAATTTAGTTTGTTGCTGAACAGCAAGAAGTGGTATAGCTTGGGAGTGGTGGCACCTGTGAGGCCTGGATGCTGACTTCTAGGTAAACATTTAATCAAAACAAGCTTTGAAAGTCAACTTACGAGATTTTTTTCCTTTAAATTAAATCTTTATTTGTCAGTATTGAACAGGAATGCCTGCTAATTGCGAAGTGTTCTTTGTTGTCAGGAAGGTGTCAAAAAATGGCATTGGGTTTTGCTGTGAAGGTTCATAATATACTGCCAGATCTCAGGGAGCACATGGTGTTTTCAGGGTCATTTAAAAGGTTCTGGTATTCTTTGTGTGCTCTGTAAATCAGGCAGTTGTGCAGACACTGGGACGCTGCACTGGGAGCTGAATGTCTTGTGTGCTGTAATGGATGAGAAATGGCGTACATCTTGTGGGGTATAACCAAAGAGGGTGGGTAGCTCTTCTTTTTTATAATCGTATGTGAAACCCTTGGTGTCATATTTAAGGCTCAGGGTATAAGAGAATATTTTTCAAATGATTAACCTGAAAAGATGAGAGCTTATACACTGAGCAAGGGTAATGCACCATCAAACAGGGAGCCTGCCTTGTGTCTGTAGGACTTCAGCAGCACTAATAGCCATTGGATCAGCACACAAACTTGGCAGTCTTGTGCTTTTGCCAAATTACTATGGAAGCGTTGACAAAACAGCTGTGGAAGTCATTCATCACATTTTTGTGAAGTCACTCATAAGATTCTTTTTTCTTTTAAATGCATGGCTTTGCTTTTTGTATCATTTCACAGCAGTCTGGATTTGCTGTACATTAAGTCTTTGAAAACTGATTTAAATAATCAGCAGGAAGAAAAAGTAGCGTAACAAAGCAGTCTGATTTGCAATCTGTGGCTTGCCCTAACATATTTGGGGATGCTCCTTGGGGTGAAGGCCACTAAGAGGATGCAGGACGCAAGGCCTTGAGAATTTATTTTAGTTATATGGGTTGAAGATAAGTTTTGTTGCAAGAACAAAAGAGCTGGAAACCAATGAGCTTTAAGTTGTATCATAAGGGCCGGTTGTTTTCTCTTTCAAAAGGCTTTTGGTTTGTGCTTCAAAATCCAATTTCAAAGTGAAATGTGAGTTCTGAGTCTCTTGTGGTAGAAAGGAGACCTGCTGGCATGTTTGGCTATGGCTGAGATGGAAATCTCTAATATATCTGCACCCTGTCAGGTACTGTGGTTCTGTACCTTAGCACAATGTGAAGTGATTCAAAGGAAAGTATGGCAAGGATCTGGTGTGACCCAGCAGCAGGTGGAAACACACCGAGAGTCCTCAGAGTCACCTACTTCATCTCAGGTCTTATTTGGCATGAGAAATATGGAAAGCATTAGCTTTTAAGTAGTCTCTGTGAGCAAGACCTCTGTGTGATGGAGCCTTTTGCATGTAATGAAATTCCCATTGAGCAGCAGCATGCAAATGGAGACGTTTCTGCCTGATGAGAGCGTGAGGGTTCGTGTTACCTGCTGGTTACACTGGGCTTTAAAGGATCATCTGGTGAGTATGTTCTGGCAGTGAGGAGATGAATCCATGTTCTCCCCTGTCGGTGCACCGGGCCGCAGCACTCAGTGCACTCTAACAGGAGTGGCTGCGGGCATTGGTATATCAGGTTGGATTCACATAGGATTCATGTTGGTTCAGGCAGGGCTGAAGGATGGGACCAAGGGGGTGTAGAACAACACTCCTTACTGGAAGGCTTGGGGGTACGAAGAGCCCTTCCTGTTGCACATATCCCAGGTTAGTGGTGTCAGCAGAAGGAAAAGAGGCAGTGGGGATTCCCCTGCCTTGCCGCGTAGTGGGAGCGTGGGTGGTGCAGGAACAGGCTGAGCACGGGTGGAGCAGGAATAAAAGGAACAAATGTGTTGCCAGCTTTAAAAGCCAGAAGGGCAGAGGATTGCTGTGTGCATTAAGCAGAAAGCATGGAGGCAGCCCTGCCCTTCCCCAAATACAAGGCATGCTGCAGCTGCAGCTCTGCCCCGACAGAAATAGAAGTGCAGTGTTGACTTCAACACTCTGTCCTTTTTCCCTGTCCCTGTTCTTTCCATCACTTCCCGGTGACTTCACCACCACCTCCCATGCTTTCTCCAGCCACTGTGGGTTTGTTTTCCTCTCTCAGGAAATGGGTCTGAGCCCGGCTCCCACAGCAGAGGGAACAACAACGGCCTGGGAAACCTTGCACAAAATCCCTGAAGTTACAGACTTAGCAGGGGAGGCTGTAGCAGCAGGTGGGTAACACGTGTCTGATGCTGCACAGCTGTGAGATGAGGGAGGGACGAGGTGGGACATCCCCAGCACTGCCTGGAGAGGGCATTGATTGATGGAGAGCCCGCAGCACAGGCAGTTGTTAAGCAGCTCAGCACTCGGGCACTTTTCCAGCTCAGTGTTGCATGGAGGACATCGGCCACCGCAGCAAAGCCCTTCATCTCCTTCTCTCTTTGAATGTAACGGTGGCATTGAGGAGGGCTGGGCAGTTGCTCCAGAGGAAAAACGATGGTTGGCAATTGGGGAAAGACGACTCAAAATGTCTGGTGCTTCACTGTTACTCCCTTACGGTTTACAAAAGCTCTGCCCAGCGGTGATGGTGCAGATTCTGCAGCTGCTCCGGCATTCCCCAGATAGTTTCGAAATGATTTCAGGCTCTTTGGGCTTCAGAGGCCAATTTCGTTGTTGTTTTTTTTTTTTTTAATTATTATTATCAGTAGATTTCAAAATGGCTGCTTTTCCTCTAAGCATCGTGGGAAATCCCCGCTTCCTTGTGGTGAGCTCCTGGCAGAGAAAGCAGCTTAGCCTTGCTCTGGGTTCTGCTGTAGCAGCTTGTTGCCCTGGCGTTCTGTCCGTGCTGCACGGCATCGGGCGCAGAGCTCTAAGAGAAGGAGCGACAGAAGCTGCTGATCTCTGGGAGTTGCTCAGGTTCCTCTAAAGCACCGCATTTCCCAGCAGTGTCTGATCTGAGTCACAGAAGAACCCTGTTCTCATCCACCGAGGTAAACATGAACACCAGAACTGTTGTCACAGCGGAAAGCTGTATCGCTGGGACAGTCTTATCAGCAGGTTGTGACACTTGTGACAGATAAACATCCTCCGGTGGGGATTTTGTTCTCAGCATGGCCCGGATCTCCCCGTGGCACCAGGGGCAGTCAGTGAGCACACAGCCTCACTGTGGTGGACCCAGAGCGTTCAGTGCTTGTGAATCACCTCGAATCTGAAAGTGTTAGAAAGGCATTTGAACATGCTCAAGGCCATCACTGAGAAAGATAGGAGCAGAGCAAAGTTCTCATGGGTCACAAACTGGCACGTGGGAGCCTTAATGTGTCACCCAGTTTCTGTGCTGTATTTCTTAACGCGGGAGATAATCCTGTGTTGGTTTGCTTTTTCATTAAGCATGCAGAGAAATGCCATGCCAACAGTAGGGCTGCAGTGCGGGAGCCACCAAGACTCAGCTTCCTTTTGCACGGGAAGTGGTGGTAAGCTGAAATATGTTGTTCAGTATCCTCAGGATGTTTACCTCCATTTGCTCTCCTTCTTTTAATTACTATCTTGCCATTAATTACTACCGATTCCTAGTAGGAATTCGGTTCAATTCCAGAAAGCCAGGGTATGCTCTAATTAATACAAAATAACGATGCTATCATTATAAAAAGTGTTTTTAGTACGAACACATACATATTTGGTGGGCAGGGCTCCTCCATTTCAAAATGAGAACCTTTTACACAGGTGATGGCATCACCAGACTTGTGGTGTAGGAGTGCTCATTAGCCACGTTGGACAGGTGGTGCAGCCATCAGTAAAGAGCTGTTTCTTCCCACAGCACCTGACTGCTGAGGCATCAGCCACTCCAGCATCGCTGCCTCCCACTTCATGGATGCGAACGTGAGGTGCTTCATGTGCCTTGAAGGAGACACAAATGCTGGGGTTGAGCCCAAAAAATCCCAAACAGCGTTAGTTATCCCATATTTTAAACAGCCAGAAATCAGCCCTCGCCATGGCTCAGGTGTGCAGCAGGGTCTCTACCTGTCCCACCTCATTGTCCTCGTTGTTCTCATTGCCATGTCTTTCCTGGTGGGTGTCATTTCTCCTATGAAGAAAGGCTGAGGGAACTGGGCTTGTTTAGCTTAGAGAAGAGAAGGCTCCAGGGAGACCTCATTGTGGCCTTCCAAAATTTGAAGGGAGCGTATAAAAGGGAGGGGGAATGACTGTTTACGAGGATAGATAGTGATAGAACAAGGGGGAATGGTCTTAAACTGAGA
>JAOWBP010002978.1:8259403-8272160 GCA_028571105.1 Tragopan temminckii
GGCAGATGATCATTGTGGTCCTTTTCAACCCAGGCCATACTATGATTCCATGATTTCCATTTCCCAGGACTGGACATGGGCCCCTTGGCTCTTTGGCTCCCCAGAGTGCCCACCCCAGCCAAGCATTGTGCTCACACTTTGCATTCAACACGTGAAATCCATACGTTGCCCAATAAGTCAGAGTTGGCAGTGATTTTTCTGATAACATTCCCCCACGTGATAGGCAATATTGCCCTCTGCTGGTTAATGACAGCTTAAAGGCTCTGCTCCTTCCCCCCCATGCTGCAGCTCTGCTACCACAAGCTGGTTTTCAGTCCCGGGGTCTTATTTGGTGCCATGAGACATCATACCCTTTGGTTTCTTTATCATGAGAAGCAGCTTTTCATTGGGAGCACCTGAAAATCAAATTCTAATGACTGTTTTTAAAGGTTAGAGCTGTCATTCCTAAACCCTCCTTTTCAGAACTAACCCTTAGAAGCATAACTTCTCTGAGCTGGTTTTGCAAGTGAAATAGCTGTGAGGCTTTTAATTAATATTTGCATTGGTTAATGAGATCTTCTGCATATGGCAGATGTAAGCTGGACCCCAGGAGCTGCCCCATCCCCTGGTTTTGTGGCACGTAGGGGCTGGGCTGAGTTAAAAACAAGCTGATGGAAAGAGCATTATTTTCAACCCAGGTCGGTCCCCATTGTGGGACTGCACACCATGGGTGCTCTGGGCAGGGATGAGCTGAAGGATGGTGACCCAAGGGTGCTTTGGAGCAGTGCTGACCCCAAAATTTGTTCCTCAATGCCTTTCCCGGTGCAAATGTCAGTGCAGGCAAAGCTCTAGCAGTGCTGCAGCACTTCTTGGTACTGCACTTTCTCATGGTAAAAGCTTCTCAGCTAAATCTCATCATTGCAGGTGGTACAGCTGGTTTTATTCCTGGTCTGCCCTGAGTTCTTTAAACCTTAAATGTGCCCTGGGAGCACATTTGATGGAGGGGGCAAGAGAGCAGCAGTGCTGCGAGCATGGCACTGGGAGGGATAAGGTTATTTTGAATTCTTCAGACTGTTCCTTTCATGCTGTCTGGATTAGAGGAGAGCTGTTGGGATTGATCTCTTACATAGCTGGGTGTAACTTATTGGGGTGTGTGCAGAGCACCTGGTCTCATAGCCAATTGTGCTAGGTATTTGTGAGTTTAATTGGGGTGTGATGCACAGAGGGCTTTAAGGTCTGCAGTGCAGTGCAGTTCTCCTTCCTGCACTTGCTTGTCAATACAAATGCTGCACATTCATCAAGTAAGACTTTTATACATTGGAAGGAAAACAACGTGGTTTGTGTTTCCATGGGAGGGATGTCTCAGTTCTGGTGCACTGTTAGGACGTGAACAATCTTGACTGGTTTTTGCATGTAGGATTGCTGTTTTGTGGCTTTCCTATTCCTTCTCATTCCTGGTGTCTCGTTGGCTTCACCTTGATAGAGTCAGTATCACCAGGCTGACACGTGCTTCAGTGCTGTTTGTATAGCATGCGAATGGGAAACCCTGTAGGGTCTTACGGGAAATTGGGAATTGCTGGGGGAGATTCTGGTTGGATATTAGAAAAAAATCTTCTCAGAAAGAGTGTTGGGCAGTGGCACAGGCTGCACAGGGAGATGGTGAAGTCACCATCCATGAAGGTGTTCAAGAAACGTGGCGATGTGGCCCAGTGGGCATGGTGGGATGGGTTGGAGTTGGACTAGATGATCTCGGTGGTCTTTTCCAGCCTTCATGACTCTATGATTCTATCCCCTGAGCTTTTCCTTGCCCGCTGCCTTGCTGTCCCCATACGACGGCAGCCAGCCGTCCCCTGCCGCAGAGACCAGCGTGCCCGCAGCCTCATGCTGGTGTGGTGTTTGGACGTGGGGACGTGAGCCACGTGCCGGATCCCTCCTCTCCCCGAGGCCTTATGTTGTGCTGTGAAATGACTTCTTAAAAAATACCTTGCCTCCTCTTCCTCATGCCCTCAGAAGCATCTCCCAGGGTACGCTTACAAGGTAAAGACGATGCCGCCTGCTTGGTTTGGGAGCGTCGGTTGTTTGCTGCACACCGTGGGTATTACTGCAAACGTGGTCCTTTTTCCATCTTCAAAGCATTTTCCAGCTGTGAACTAAGAGTACATGCACTTGCTGAGAGCACACACCCCTCCCAAAGCAGCTGATGCCCAGGAGAAACCTCCCCAGTGTGACACATCGCTTTTGATGCAAACAAAATGACGCCGTATTTCATCAGCGCTATTACAACTATTTCAGTAATTGAAATTAATGACACTTCCAATAGCCTCTAGGAGACAAATCTGATACACGCCCTTCTTTTCAGTTTTTCTTTCTGTTTTCTTACTGTTTTCTTGTTTTCCCCATGGAATGCTTTCATTTGAGATCTTACCATTTGCTTTTTGATGTGTGGGTTTTGTGTTAAGTAGCTGATCTCTGTACTTCACGGCATTGGTACTGTTGTATATTCTGCAGCAAGAGTGTCTTCATTTGCAAAATACCATGAGAATGACTGGGGTGCCTCATCTTTCATAGTACTTTTTCCAGACATCGGGTTTCAGTTTGCTTTGTGTCCATTCTTTGGAGAGTGCATCCATTTTAGTCCTTGAACTGTGCTTATCTTTGGCATCTTCAGCCTGGTGTCCCACCTTCATTTGATCTCCAGTGCTTCTCCACCACCCTTCCAGCTATAGATATCCAGCTTCCATCCCCTGTGAGCCCACGTTTGCTTTGTTTTTCCCACATGGTCCCCATAGCTAGCCTAGCACGAGTATTTCTCTCTATCCCTCACCCTCAAACAGGGCTAACCCTTCCTATGCAGATGGTCAAGACAAGGTGTAACAAAGCTGCTGCGCTGTGTACCACTGCAATATTGTGTCAGATTGCTCTCCCTTACTATGTCATGGTGGCCCCAGTATGGTGAGAGGCAGCTGATGGAGCCTTCAGCTCCGGGCACTCCCTTGGCTACAGGCAGACCTGGAGACAGCTCTGAAGCCCTCTGCATGAGTGGGCAGACAGCCGAGGCAGGAGTTCTGTGAGGCCCTTTTTTCAGCCCAGATTTCCATTGTTTCACGTGAGCCTTCAGCATTCCGGATGCAGCTCACTTTTCTCGCTCTCTTTGCTTTTCCAGGTGAGGCAAATGAAGAAGCCTTTGCTGAGGAGTGCCGACGGAGAGGACAGCACGCCCTGCCCTTCCAGCCCACCAACACTCGCCTGCTGAAGCCACACAAGCCTGCCAGTTCCCCCAGATATGCCTATCATTACAATAGCGATGAGGTGGAAGAGCAAGAAAAAAGCCGGGTTGCAAGCAGCTTGGAGACCCCATTTTATTTATCAGGTGTGCAAAATCATGTTGATGAGAAATGCGCAAAAAAGGATTCATCAGTTAGCCCAAAGGGGAAAAACAAAAGCCGGGCCAGGGGATGTTGCTGTGTGACTTAATGCTGGCGCCCAGTGGATAATAAACGGCCGCTTGAGTGCCTTCGTCTGCATTAGCTATGCTCATCCACGTAGCCTAGATTCACAAATGCCCTGGGATCCCCAGGGCCTGACCCAAGGATCCAAGGCAAACTTTGTTTTGTTATGCTGCTGAAGTGCCCGTGCTCTTTGTTCTTAAAAGTGAAGGCCTGTTAGAGAATAACTAATCGCAGTACTTTGCACATTCATTTATTTAAATAGTGCTTGGTTTCCTTGCTGAAGGAAAAGTTCAGCAGCTTCATATTCTGGAAGCTGCAATTTTGGGCATCTAAATCCTAATTGAAGGGGCTGAGACTGTTCAGGCAAACAAGGAAGTGTAGCAATTGGCCTGGTTATTTTTGGAAGTGCTTAGTCCTTTGATGTCCTTCCCATCTGTAATGTTTTGGCAATATAATCCAGAGGCTATCTCAGGCAACAGAACCCTCAGAGCTACTTGATTTAATCAGAACATGTGGTCTAACCTCGCTCAGGACTGCCAGGACAGGTTACTGTGTTAGTGACTTAGCACTGGCATGAGCTGACCAAAGAGGCTGTAAGGTGTCCATGGAGATCTCCAAAAGCCGCCTGGATGTGATGCTGGGCACCTGCTGGGCAGGGGTTGGGCCAGGTGGACCCAGAGGTCCTTTCAACCTCAGCCATTCTGTGCCTCTGAAACGTGAAGGTGCCTTGGTGCCTCAGGGCCCTTCTCAGCAGCACTGGACTCGGTGAACTGCTGGGAACTATGAGTGCCTGGGCTCCTCGGGGCACACACAGTGCATGGGAAAGGTGTGCTGCAAAAAAATGAAGGAAAAATACCCTCTTCCCCAAAACACACGCACACACGTTCCCAATGCTATACCAAATTCTACTGTATTTGAGCCTTTAAATCTAACACCCCATACTGTTCAAAAGACCTACAAGTATCATACACAATGCCAGCTTGCAAAACTAATCAGAAATATTCAAATAAATGTTTTCCTGATCAGTTACTAGGAGTTTAGTTTCATGAGGGATAGCTAATTTGATTTGATCTTTAAGAAGAAAAACACAAAACTCCAGAATCCTCCACCTAATCCCTGGGCTGAGGTACTGAAGGTTCCTGTACGAGGGTTACAGGGTCAGATTCCTGTGTTTGTAGCTGGCAGAAAAACCCAATAACTTGGCTCGCTATTTGGGGGACTTCAGGTTCCCTGTGATCCTAACAATGTTTTGTACTAGTTCCCAAAGAACAATTTTTGGAGCTGTTATAACATTGCTCGGGGCTTCTAGCTGCGAGTCTATTTATGTTCCAAGGTGCACAGGTTTGCAATTAAAATGAATTTCCTGAATTATTTGCACAATCCCCAAATCCTCCGTCCTACCAGTAGGTTGCCATAAAGCAGATACAAAAGATTTATAGTTGAAAATAGGATTGCAGTCAAGACTATGATTTTACTGTTGCTTTAAATGTTTTGCCTGCTGTTCCTCTGATAGACAGACAGTGGCTGCTGAAGGACTGGTCGAGTTAGTCATAAAAACCTACGTGAGTGTCTTAATCTCTGCCTGGGAAGTTCATGCGTGAGCCCTGGCCAGCAATGCTGTTCTCTTCCGTGGGTGCTCACCTCTGTCAGCTCAGCAGGCTCCACAGCTCTCTCATTGCACAGACCACTTGCTTGCTCCCACTTGGCTTCTCATTTATCACCACGACAGCTGCCGTGCGCGGGGGAAAGAGCCGCATCGTTCTCTGCCTTGATCCAAAGCTGTGGTGGAAAATAGCAGAGCTCCATGGGCTCGGCCTGGCGTGGTTCCACTCGGATGGGATCGTTTTTGCCACCGTTGGCACGCGGCCCTTGGCAGCGATTGCTGCACGGCAGTTTTAGATGTTGTCCCTGCTCTAGCACCCAAAGCAAATTCTCAGTGGTTAATGAGTCACCTGCAGTGAAATGGTCCTCTTTTCCCAGCTTAAGGAGTGGGAATGCTTGAGTTTTAATTTGTAAGTCCTTAGCAAATTGAATTGGAAGGGCGGGGGGTAGGTTTCATCTTGGCTGTGTGGTGAAGCCCATGTCTCCCCAGTGCTGACTTTCAGACAATATTCTGACGTGCAGTGAATCTTCTCCGCAGTGAGGGCTTCCAGTCATTGCAGTGAGGTTTTAATACAAAAACAATTCAGTTGGATCTGATCCTCCTCCTTAGTTGAATGCTTTGCGTTTTAGTAGGAATTGCTCCAGGTTTCATGTTGTTACTGGTTTCATAATGGTCTTTTAGAATAAAACCTTGTGTTCCGAGGTTGCTGAGAACAGTTCTCTAGCTCCAAACCGATTACTTTTATGGCAAGGACTCAGGTACTGCTAGTAGTGCACTCCCAGACTGTGTGGTGTTCTGAGTAGGGGTATCCAAGTTGTACCATATTGATACAGCATAGACCTGGATGTTGCAACTGCCAATGGAACTGTGACTTGGGAGTTTTGATCTGTATCTAGCAGGAATGATTTAAATACTTAACTGTAAAAACACTGGAAAATACTTGATACAAAAGATCATTGTTTGCAAGATGATATTGCAAGGTTTGCTCTTCCTTTTGAATGAAATAGCTTGCGTTAACCTAAAACTTACAGCATTAATAATTCATTTTTGATTCATTTTCATCTGCTGGCATCACCAAAGAAACTTCTTCAAAAGAATGAGCTTAACTAATCCTGATCCTTACTGGCATGGGTTCTTCTGCTGGAAACTTGAAACTATTCAAGCTTCATTACGTCTTTAACACAGTGTCCGTTCTTTTTACCAACGTATGATTTCCTGAATTACGCATTACTAACTAGTAAATTTGAAGTGCTGGTTGTCCAGACTAATTGCCGTGTAATTCCCTCACATACTTCTATTTGAGTATGTAATGGAAAGTAAAGCCGCTTTGTTTTCTCTAGAAACCTAATACATGAGGAATGCTGGATGTGCGGGTGTGATGGGAATGAACTCTCCCATTGCTCTGTGTCCCGCATTGTGGCTCCCTGCCCCGCTCCTTTGTGGACAGAGGGTGGGAAGAATGCCTACTGGCCTGGGCTCGTTGCTTCCCTGGCTCTACTGGAGCTGCCCTTGTGCACGTTTTTTTTTTTTGGCTGCTGGTAGTAGAGCATCCCATTACCCTTTTGCTTCCCATAGAAAGTGGCTGGATTGCACATGGAAGGGCTTCCAAGCCTTGCAAGCTTTTGCTTGCCATGTGGGAGTAAAACCTTGGACTCTATTCAACAATGTGTTACCTTAATTAAGAGCAGGTAAGCAGGTTGTATCTGGCTTGGTATGTTCTTCTAACAATTCTTCGCAGAATTGGTAATGAAAATAGTATGGTGAGCAAGCACGAAGGAAGGCCCCAGTAAGTTGCTACGGTTTTTTCAGTCCCCTAATAGATCAAAGTGCGTGTTACATCACAGGGTTGGACAGTGAAACTGGAGAACTCATCCCTTGGATTTAACAGCCAAGGTAATTAAACAGTGGAGTGGCATACCTAGACAGGGTGGGTTGTTTTGTCACTGCAGCCCTTTACGTAAAGGCAGGCTCTTTTTCCACGATGCTCTATGGCATGGGCAGCAGCCGTGGTTGTGGTGAGAGGATTAGTAGGTCAAATTGTGGTCTCTGTTGGGCCGTGGCTTGGGCTGAAAGCAGGGAACGTGAAAGTAGAGCTATAATTGTAAACTGAGTCACATGCATGAAATTATACTGAAGATGTGACTGGGGGTGAATTTTTGTAATGACATTTCTGAGAATGGCCAGGCTGCAGTAACAGCTGGTGGCTCCAGCTCAGATAAGCTAGCAAACTTTGAAATTACTTTTAAACTTATTGTTTTGATTAGAGAAATACCTCTACGAGCAGAAAATTAAGAAGCGTGGTCTGCAAAACCCAACTTGCACAACGATCTTTTGGCCCATTAAAGGTCCATGTGCACGTTGGGGCCTCCTGGCTTGTCCCTTTGGGTCCACTGCTGAAAGTGATATACCTCACCTGCCATTGCCTCTCAAGAATGTAACGAATTCAGACTGAAAATAACTGTGCCTCTGCAAGGTACAGATGGCTGAGTGGTGACAAACCAGGAGAAAAGTCAATCTGGGACTCAGCAGAGAGGCTGCCCAGTTTGTTTTGGTCCTTGTTGAGTGGTTGAGGGTTTTGCTACCAAGTGTCGGAAGTCGGCTTCAGCTTTCATCAGCTTTCTGAAGACTGGAATAATTTCTGTGCTCTTCATGGTTCTTCTGGAAGTAGAAGAGAGGGAAATGAAATGGAGAGTGGTTCAGCAGATGCAGTTCATTGTAGACAAGAATTATCCAGGTTGTAAAGCAGGTGTAATTCCAAACGGTGTGGATTCTTGCTTTATCCATTCCTGGCAGCTGACAGCAGCAAGAAAGTACCAAGTTAGTCTGATATCTACCTTCATTTGAATGAGTCTGATTCCAAATATCAAAGCTTTGGGAAGCTCTCAGAAACTATTTTTCCTCCACCCTCCCCTGAGGCTCTTTATCTTAATATAACGCAATTCTAGAGTTTAGATGGATAACAATTACTTCCAAGGAAATTTGCCAAGCCTCTCTCCAGGACCAGGACTGCTTGGTTGAAGCCCATTCAGCTGGGCAGCAACTATGGCAAGTTTCCATGAGCGCTTTGTGATGCTGGCGACTCACCAGGACATGTTTACTACAAATTAATCAAATAGTAATGGGGCTGCTGCTTTCTGATTCAGATTTTGTTCTCTCACGGCTTTGGGGCTAGGCTTCTAAACCAAGGCAGCTAAATATGCTTTTAATTAGTGCTGGTTGAAGCAGTCCAGTGAGAGGTTACATCTTTTGTGTGCAATGCTTATTTTTGTTAGGAGCTGCTCCACTTGTTTGGATCAGGTTTCTGGCTGTTATCACCCAGCATAGCATCACTGGAACTAAAGGACGGACAAAGTTTGACCGATCCTTTCTTCTTTGGTGAGGGTAGAAAGGGGAAGGGCTGGGAGTGAAATTATTTATCACAGCAGGCTACAAGCAGAAAGGACCTGGCAGTTTTCTCCTGAGGAATACTCTGTATGTGTGTGTTATCTCCTACTTTGGCCAATCTGTTTCTGTGTGTCAGCGATAACACTTGAAAGATTTCCACTTTTTACCCTTATCATTCCTGAGCTGGTAGGAGACCGCATTGTCAAATACCTAGATATCTTCATACTGCATTTTAACATTTGAATTGTTTCATTTGTAAGACAATGAATTACGTGGTATTCACTTTGAGCCACAATTTACATTTGACTCACAATGTTCTTAAGGAAAAGTTGCTGGGATTGCTTTCACAACCTCACACATTTGAAGAAAGTAGATGAATGAACAAAAAAAGAAATTGATATAAAATAGCCGCATCAAAAGCAATCATGCCTGTATGTGGAAGCCTTTTGGAAATGCTGACAGTGTTGTGAAAATGAAAAATGACAAAATTATGACGCTAATAACCTGTTAGGGTTTAATGATGCTTTCCCAAATACGTGTTAACGTTTCATCGTTATTACGTGAAGTAGTTCTGATCAGCTGATATGATGCTGTTTTTCCCTCTGGTGAAGAGAGGAATCCTTTGAATAACACTCTTTGGATGACCAACCCTCAGGAGCCGGCACGTCTCCTCTGCCTCCATTGGCCTCTGCAGGAAAGCCAAGAGATATGTGAGCCCTTCTGGGCTGCGTCCCTTATAGCATCTTTTAATGCCAAGGGATCTCAGTTTTGACAATGTATGGCAGACTGAGGGGCTGACATGAAAGTAAACTTTGTGGATGGAGCTACTGAGGAGATATTGAGGCAGTGTTGCCTGGAATGGGGCTCTGTCAGGAGGGTGAATAGGCAGCAGGCAAACAGATCATCATCTGCAGTTCCACAAAGCGCTGGAACTTTTTTTATTTCTTAAACAATAACAATGTTTTCCACTCTAACTTTGCACAGGCTAATCACTTATGACAGAATTTCTAAATAAACATCCTGGTTCTTGACTCAAATGATTGCAGAAGGTGAAGTAATACTGTTGATACAGCGTAGGAGCTAGAGTGATAACCTTGGAGCAGTTTCCCTTCGCTGCAAGGGAGGTATTTCCTCTCATACACGAACCTTTGCTAGCGTCTGAAGTGGCTTTAGCCCAAACACTATTGTGTGGTTCTGCTGAAGCCTTAAACTGAGGAACTACATCTTGACAAAGTAATTGTGCTTGGGAAGGGCTCCTTTAGCGTGACCTCAAGGCATCCTGGTGATCGTGGCTCTCTGACCTCAAGCCGTTTCCTTTTTCCATCTTCATTTGGTGTCGGTGCTAACTGGAGGGATCAGCTGTGGTGAGGTGGCATTCTCAGGGTCCCATCGAACTGTTTGCAGACCAACTAGAGAACAGAAGCTGAATTCCAGGCAGGCAGACTGTGCCCTTGCTGGCCATTCTCCAACTCGCAGCCTGGATCCCATGTGTCTTGTAGGGGCCCCATTCCCTGTGCAGAGCACACAGATTCTCAGGGGCAGAACACCGCTGAACTAGAAGATCCCTCTTGACACCTCATGGCATGATTTGCTTTTGGTTATTTGAGGAAAATGCGCGCTGCCTCTGGGTTGAGATTTCAAAGTGCACTTGGTAGATACGGCGCTGGTTCTGCACAGTACTGGCAAGGCTGCGCTTTGCTGCAAACTTGGAGGAGAGGACATGATGCAGAGCAGGAACTGTTCTCCGTGCATTTCTCTGGGTTGAAAACCAGCGTTGGGATGATGGTCACATGGCTGGAAGCTTGTGCCTATTGAACCAGTAGCAAGTTAGTGTTGCTTGAACATAATGCTTCCATGAGCTGCAGTAGAGTATAGCCTATGGTGCGTTGTTAAGCATGAGCAGGCTGATGACCTGCATGTAAAGTGCATACTGGTAAACACAGAGCACCTTATTTGCTCAGAATTCTCAGCATTCCGTATTCTTTAAATGGATATGCAAATATTGTGGTAACTCTTTAACTCCTGTGGGCAGGAAACACCAGTACTGAAATGGCTCCTGTTGTGTAAGTCTTACTTATTGCTTCCGTTCGGAAAATCATTCTGGGTTTGCATGTGTTCTGATTTTGAAGCTTTTCCTGAATGGCTTTGAAGTCTTTTGAAAGTTCTCAGATATTTTCAGACTTCAAAGATAGATGCGGTTTTCTTTCTATCCTAGTAGAACAGATGATTTAAAAACAAACCAACAAAAATTGGAAAGCCAGATCTTTTCTTTAAGACTCCTTAAACCATTCAGAGAATGTGTGCTTTTGATAGATAGAAAAGGCCATGGATACTGTGAATGGTGTTTCACAAGCCCTGTTTCCTCAGGATACAAAGAAGGCAGCAAGAGGAGGAAGCAGAAGCAGAGAGAGGAACAGAAGAAGAAGAAGTCAACCAAAGGGAGTTACTAAAATGGACATCTCTGCTATGCCAATCCCTTTATTAAAACAGCAACTTACGTTACATTTGAGCACACCTCTTCTGTGTATATTTTTCAATTGTTCACACTGCTAGTAAGGAAGTGACTCATGTTTAAGACTGTACTAAAATTGCACTATATTATTCTTTTTAGTTTTCACGGAGTGGCTTTCTTGCCAGTCAGGTTAAGGAGTTTGGACGGGGTTGATCGTGGTTAGAAGTGTGTTATGTTTGAAGACTGGAGGGTATTACAGAATCTCTTACCTCTTCCTTCCCTGGGACTGAAATTCCCCTTGCCTAGAATTAATTTGTTTTGTGGGATACAGAGGGTTGTGCAAACGCCTGTTTGTTCAGTCACCCCAGCATCACCAGCAGGCTTGCTGAAAGAAGAGTAAAGCACCAATCCTGTTCCCTCCATCACTGGGAGTAGGACTGAGACGTGAGCTCTCTCATATGGTAATTTATGCAAACTTAATAAATGACTTCAATGTTTTTTTCTTTTTATCACCCAAGCTGGGCAGCAAAGGTTTGTCCCCGCTATCAGGATGATCCTTCATTTTAAAGTGTATGATGAAGTTACATCCTTTGGTTTTAACAAACTTGGCATAATTATGGTCTGTAAGCGCTCCTACTGATTTCTACAACTGTGGTTGACTCCCAGTGAATCATTTAGTGAAATCATTCCTTATTTTAAAATTTTGCTTTCAGAAACTAGAGACAAATGACCTAAGTGCCACTTTACAACTGCTCTTCCTGCTGAGTAGATTTTAGATAATGAACATATTTCAGAATCCGTGTAAGATTTTATCAGGTTATTTCTGCAAAGAACTCACATCTTTATGTATGAAAGCATTCTGTGTCACCTTTATTGCAGGACTTTTTTTTTAAATTTGAAAACGTGTCTTCAGTTTAAAGGAAATCTGCATTTTCTGGCTAGGTTACTTCCTTGCTTCCCATAATTCTCTCATGTGCATGATATATTGCTTCCCTTAACCTTCTAGTTTGTACAGAGCCCTTCTGTTGCCTTAAGCATTTACCTGCATGTTTCTTGTCAATATGTTGCCTCTCTTCTTAACCTCCAGGCAGGAGTTACCAGCCCATGGTTTCGTGTTGTTCCTTGTGTCTTCCTCTCGCCAATGCACTGTTGATGTAACAGACTTAAACCTGGCAATATTGAAAGTCCGCAGTTCCTGGAGAAACTCACTCATCCTAACAAAGCAATGCATATAATGGTGTAAGGAAGGAGCTAAACAGAAAAATCAAGTCTGCATTTTAGCATGGTTTGATATAACAAATTCTGTGTCTGGTATCTGAGCAGTTTAGCTTCAAATACATGACGTAATGTAACCTTACGCAAACGTATAACCATACATGAACTGTTAGGGTGTTTAAATTAAGCTCAATATGAAATTAGCCTGAATACCAGTTTTCTGTCACTTAAGTATCACTTCTTCATTTTGTGCAGTGTTACTAATATTTAAAAATAAAGAAAATTCTCCTTTATACTTTGTCCTCTTGCACTGTAATGTAGACTAGAGCTGACACCAGACGTTCATGTTTAATTTCCATCACAGTTTAAGCTGTAGGCACAAAAGAGAAAGCCCACCTGCATAAAATACCCACAGCCTCACCCCCCATGATGCCTTTTGTTGAATCCATGAGCGATTTGATACAGACCTCATGTCAAATGGCTGATACTGGAGAGCTAGGGTTTGTCCTTGATACGTTGCCATAGAACCATATACATCAAATGGAGCTTGCATGTTAGCTGTACAAGTGTCACACTGAGTAGTATGCAGCACTTTGAATTACATCCCTTTTAGATCCCCTTCTGCATTTTGGGAGGAGTCCCCACCAACACGTATGTCAATTTTAAGCTGTTAGA
>JAOWBP010002978.1:8280324-8299288 GCA_028571105.1 Tragopan temminckii
CTGCTTTGGCAGGGGGGTTGGACTCGATGATCTCTGGAGGTCCCTTCCAACCCCTGCGATTCTGTGATTCTGTGATTAATCTAGCCCTAGCTTTTGCTGTGTTATTTGCCCTAGTAGATATTGATATTCAGTGAATTACATCATGATATATCCTTCTCAGTGCAATGGTTAAAAAATCCCATCTACTCACATTACCTTTAAGCAGTCCTTGCCAACTAATTTGTACTGCTCCAAACATGGAGCACTTTACTGATTAGCTCAGATACTCACACAGTAAAACCCCAAATCCTACTATCATTCCTGTTTCTAGAAAGAACCTTGCTCCACTGTACTTAATGTACTCCTGTCAGGTTCCTGACTTCATAAATAAAGCAATGCTCTGCTTTCCCATAGGAAGAGGGTGGCATGTTCCTGACTGTATAGGTCAGGTTGAAGCTCTTCTTAAAACACTTTATTAGGCATCAGCCAAGATCTTTATGTATTGTAAGTTTCCTCATTTTTGATACAGCTGAATTTCCCAGCTCATTAGCTTAATATTTATTAACTTTGTAGAAGTCTGTTACAATTTCTTCTTGAGAGCCCATTTGATTTTCTGCTATTCCTAGCTTTGGGCATTGCAAATTATGTTACTCGGGGCAGTTTGATGTGTGATTCATGGCCACACTGCAAGCCTAATTCTGTTCTTCAGAAGAAGGCTTTCGTGGTTAAATGAGTAGCCTGGGACTTGGGGGATCTGCACGTAGTTCTTGACTCTGTTCTTGTATTCTTTAGTCAGACCTAAAATGGTTACCAACCAGCTGTTCATTTAGGTCCCTGTGTATAAAATAAGGCAATTTAATCCCTTTCTTTTGCACTTCATTCAGTCCATTTAGCTCATTAATTCTTCAGAGCAGCACCTCAATTGTGCCATTTCATAAAGAGAGCACACAGAGAAATAACGTAGAGCAAGATTAAACAATCTTGTAGCTTATAAAAATTGAATTCAGCCCCACAGAGCACTCTCCCTTCTTCCCAGTACTGAGATAACACACTTCTGCTTCTCCCTGAAATCTAGAGGCACCAGAAGTGGAGATGGGGAGATCTGCCGACTGCTGTGCTCCACCCTTCAGCTCTCACTGCCTGCCCTAATGGTATTTGCAGTGCAAGCATTTGTACAATTACAGTCATATCTGAGGGCTTTCCCAGAGATAAGGGGTTTTATTTCACTTCCTATCTGAAAAAGCAATGTAATTAGTTTATCCCTTATTTGCCAAGAGAAAACAAAACCGAATGGTTTAAATGGTGTTTGGAGGAACTGCTATGGCAACACACTTCTGCCTTTGGCATTATTCAGCTTCTAAATCTTTATCCAGCTGTTCCTGTGCTGTGTCTGTGACTCCTGGATGTGACATAGAGCAGGGCTCTAGGAATAAATATTCCTGTTTCAGAGAAAAAAAAATTGCACATCCATCACAGGAATGTTACTCAACTCCTTTAATTATTTATCTTCTGCATTTGTAACCTGCCAATTGCAGGTACTCGCAATTCTGGGGCATGGTTTAATGCAGAAGCAATGTCACCCATTCTCTTCTGGCTTTCCTTCAGCTCTGCTGAACCAGAACAGACCTGTAACTGTCCTCTGCAAGGGCCTTAAATATATCATCCCACTTGTTAGACAGGCCTAATGTAACCCTGACTGGCCCAACCAACTAGTGTAAGGAGATGCTGCAAGATCTCAAGAATTCAGAGCAAATGAAGGAACATTTAAAAAGGCCCCCCAAACAGCTACCTTTAATGGAATTAGAAAGCTTATCTAAATAAATAAGGAGAAGCTATTTCTAGTGGAAAAAAATTCTCAGTGATTTCCCCTGAGGTAAAATCAGCAGAGCAAAAAAAAAAAAAAAAAAGTCATCGTCTAAAAAAAATCCGTTACCATAAACCCAAGGGGACTTGTCAGCTCCACGGCAGAAATTGGAGAGACCACTCAAGCAAGAAGAGGATTAGACTGTCTCCTATCAAAGCATGCATGGACTGGATTTTTCCAGCAACTTCAACGGAAAGAGGGTAGTTTTTTTTTTTTTTCTTTTCATTTCCAATTGTGGAAAAGATTGGAAGCAAAAAAAATTCAATACAGACCCTAAGGGTAATGTCTTTACAATGGGACCAATGCTGATGTCCTCCTTCTAGGTCCGTCAGCTTTCACAATTATAAAACTGGCCCCAAGGCAGTGTGAAGGATTTAAATCTGTAAAGATCAATGCGGCATGCTGCTGGATTTGGAGGTGAGCTGGCCCGGCTGGAGAAAGGGAAGGATGTGTGTGGTGACAAAATGGCTGCTGTGAAGGATGTCTGGAGGACCACTCATAGCAAAATGAGCAGCTGGAATGGCCAGGCCTCCCACAGATACTCAAGGCTGGTTGTTTAACTCCACAGAGTGTGTATTTTGCCTCTGGCTTAGTTTATGAGACTACCAAGCAGATTGTACTGACATGGGTATGGGTAAAACACTGACAGCAGCTCCTTGAGGCTGTATGGCCTGCTACCATGAGTCCAGCCTCCTAATCCCCATCCCAGACACATCAGCGCTCAGCTATTTTGAGTCTGCCTCAGGCTTCCAAAAATACCAGGCGTGCTCTGAGCACACTCACATTAGCACAGCCTGTGCCGTGAGAGAGTGGCATAAGCCTGCTAGCAGAGCAGCTCCGTGCTAAGAGTGCCACACATGCCCACCAGGCCACCCACCCACTGCTGTAGGACAGCACTGCTCTGGGTATGAGCAGCAGAGATTTGGCAAATTGTGAATGGACTACAAATGGATGATTCTTTATTAAAAATCCTTCCTCTTTCTTTTTTCTCGTTGAACCTCCATCTTTACAAACTGTGTCTTTCCTGAAGTGTATGGTTGGCTCAAAGCATCATGAGGAGTGGATTAATTATATAACTTCTGTATGATTCCCAGCACTGTTATAAGGGACCTCGTTGCTCTGAGCCTGTAAGGTAAGCCTTCTGTAAGGTCCTTTCACTCCCCATCTCCGCTCGGCTCCAGCTTTACAGATTGGGCTGGTGACAGCTTTCAGAGGGTCACTTCCCTTTCTTTATATTTCCTGTCACGGAGTTTCAAGTTGGATATTAGGAAAAACTTCTCCAAGAGCGAGAAAAACAACTTCTCCAGTGGTCAGGCACTGGAACAGGCTGCCCAGGGAGGTAGTGGAGTCACTGTCCCTGGAGGTGTTCAAGAAATGCCTGTAGAACTGGTACTGAGGGACATGGTTCAGTGGGCAATATTGGTGGTAGGTGGAGAGTTGGACTTGATGATCTTAGAGGTCTTTCCAATCTCAATGATTCTATGATTCTATGATGAGGCTCTGGTAATTGTTTTGTAGTAAACTATGCTAGGGCAGCGTAACTGGGTACGTGTCTCTTCAGACTTGCTGGTTCAGGGTGTGTTCAATGCCTGGTTCTTCCTTGTCACACCATGATTCAGCCCCACTCCTACCCTCTGCTTTGCATTTTAACCAGTTTTCCTCTGAAGAGAGAAAAATATAGTTTTAATTTGGAGTCTGCTTCTAGGCTTTTCACTCTTCTAAAAGTCATTCATTCTAGGACAGACAAAATTTTCCTTCTCTGTTTCAGCTTTTAGTTGTAATGTCCTTGCCACTTCTAGACTTGTTTTCCTTGCCACTCTATCAACAGCTGGGGGACAAGTGTTATCTCCTTTCCGTGGGCGTAGAATGAAGAGATAAAATAGCAATTCTGACGCCAAAGCTGAAAGCCTTCCTGCCCAGCCTACAAACACCGTCTCTTCATCCACCCTCTTCTTCCTCCTCTTCCCAAGTGGTGCAGGGGAATGGGACTGCAGTCAGTCTCAAACACTTCATCACTGCCATTCTTCCACGATCACCTCTCTTCCCCTGCTTCACGTGGGGTCCCTCCCATGGGATGCAGTCCTTCCCCAGCTGATCCTATGTGGGCTTCCCACAGGCTCCAATTCTTTAAGCACTGCTCCAACATGGGTCCGCACCATGGGGCCCATCCTTCAGGAGCTGCTCCAGCATGGCTCTGTAGCACCCTTCAGGAACTGCTTCATGGGCAACAGCTCAGGATAATAACCAGCCCTCTTTAAAACAGCAATTTAAGGATTTCATGCAGTGTGGAAAAGCTTCAGCTCTACAATATAGCCAACGCCACACTTGCTGAGCAAGGCTCCTACAGCCCTTGGGAGCTGTGAACACTGTGCAATGGGCTCTATATGCCTACAGCAGTACCTTTGCCTTCTAGGTGTCACATTTTGTAAAAAAAATGGTAGACATGATCTCCATGCCTACCTTCAGTAAGGAGTTCTCCCCATAGGACAGCTTCCCATAGAGGTAGGCTTTCTCAGCTCCTTCCCATACAACACTTTGTGAGGTCAGCTTACCTTCTCTTGACACCAGGCCTTGAGGTGGCTGACTGGTGACAGTGCTCTTCTTAAGCACTGGAGTGACCATGTTCTGCTTGAAATTCTAATCCTAAGTGACTTGCCCAAGTTAAAATAGGTAATTTATTCTGAAGTTAAAATTTCAATATAGTTTAAATTTGCATCACAGCTTCTAAATAAAATTGCCTCAGTAGAGGACTACTATATCATCAAATCATACTCAAGGATGCTGCTGATATACATGTGGCTGTATCAAGGCTAGCTGTAGTAAACCATTCACTGCTCAAGATCATTTAAAGTGGGTTCCACATCTTTATGACTTTATCCACTTAGCTTCAGACATTTTATTACGATAAAGATAAGCTTTCAAAATAAACATGTGAGTATCAATTTATATTGTAAGGAAAGTGACCATCATCCCTCCCTTGCCTAGTTTTCCCGTTTCAAAATTTCTTGACTGGGAATTTGCAGATCTGTAAAGCATTACTTGAATTATTTCAGGAGAATAATTCTGAAGCCTGGGAAATATTTTACTGGTATCCTTCTCACCCCCAGAAATTCCATTCATATTTTAAAAACTAAAAATAAAACTAGAAATTTGCCAGTTCCTAACTGTGATTTGCACTTTACATCTTTTGGAGCATTGCCAGAAACTCTCATCAGTCCATTAGTGATGTATAGGTGGCTATTTCAAAATAACGTACGGCTGGGGACGAGACATATATGTACATGGAAATAACGGCTGCTGATTTTGCTATCAAAATGCTCTTTGACCTTGACCCTGCACTATATTATTAATTTAAGTCCTGTGTTGTCTCTTCACTTGTAATAGGTGTTATGTATGGCCTTTATTACTAACAACTGCATACAGATTTCACAAACGGAGAATAAAATCACAGCACCCCCAAAACCCAATCTGTCCGCTGGGTTTGCACAGTTTCAGCACCCTCCTACTAACAGAGCACAGGAACAGAACTAATATTAGAAAATAATAAACTTGCTTTTAGTACAGAATAATTTTATTTGAAATCACTAGCCTAATCCCAATTGAATTTATTTGATGAAGCACAAGCCCTTGGTGTAGCACAGATACTATTTTTTTTGGCGTGAAAGAATAGATTCTTGCTTTAAAAGATTTATATGATATTAATGACATAGCTGCATTTAGATTGCATGAATCAGTATGTGTCATAAACTGCTTGAACACTCGTTAAACCTGATAAATTAAATAACCCTCCTGGGCTGGAGAGAGATGTCGCTGTTAGATTTTATGATATATCATACATCACATCTGTTTGTTATTGTTCTACCCGTGTTATTTTATGTGTAAAAGGGATAAAGCCAGCAGGAGCAAATTCCACTTATTTTGGAGGAAACAGCTGCTCTGCAAAGAGGAGACAGCGCAAAAAAATCTGGAAATCTGCTGGAGGTCTCCCTGATAGCCTCAGGAAACACTGCAAGACTTGTCTACATGGAGAGAGAGCCTGGAGAACGTTATTATGTTATTATTAGTTATCAAACAACTTTTTTTTTTTACTTCAGTAGAGCAACTTGCATTCCAATTTCAATTGTTGGACTGTGGAAGTGCAGCCACAGGGGCTTGCTGATCCTTTGCTTGTGTCTCTCAGGCTGGAGCCTGGTCTCCAGCGATACTGATTTGTGTCTCCTCTTCCCAGGCAGTACTGGACTGGGGCCCAGATCCACATTTCAGCAGTGCTCTAAACCGGTTAAGGCTTGGGTGAAGGTAAATCCTCTTAGAATTGAACGCCAAACATTGTTCTTTTTGTTTTATCTAATAAGCTCTGTTTTTTTCTTCTTTAATTTATTTTTATTTTTTTATTAGCTAGTAGCACAATTCCCCCAGTTCTCAGGTTTATGTTTTTGATCGGCTGTGTACGCGTTGGAGGGCTCAGGGCAGCTGATATCAGCCAGAGCCAATTCCCAATGCAGTCAATGGATTCTGAGCCAGGCCAGCTGCCCTTGGCTGTGAACTGTAAAATAAACATTTCTCTTAAACACGGAGCATCTCGAGCATGTCAAGAATGTCTCAAAAGCCAATCTAGGCTATGTCACATCATCTTCATATGCAAAAGGGAAAAATCCTTTCAGAACTGAAGCATGGGAAGTATGTAATGCTGAGATGTGTCATTGTCTAAACTTCAGGCAGGGTGGGATGTTAGGGAGGGTTTCCAGGGAACCAGAAAACTTTCACAAACTTACTGGCTGACATCCACGGCGAATGTCATTCCCGATATGGCAGAGAATTAAGCAGCTCTACAGCAAAATAAACCACATTCATTAAATAAAGATTATAAAACTTTTATTTTCACATTTAATGGTAAAAAAATCAAGTGCTGTAAATATCAGTGAGGCTGGGGAAGAGACTTATGCTCTGATTCCTGTCACCCTGGCAGAAAGCTGTACTAAGCATGAGCTGAATCCTACCTTTCCTGTTCAGACTAAAACCCTGACATGCCTTTGTAGGTATGCAGCCATCACTTTGGGTGGAATTTTTCATCCTTCCTCCCACTGACTCTGTCTTTCTGCATCCTTCCCTAATCACGGAAAGTGATAACCCTATTCTGGGTCATCCAGGTCCTCAACCTGACTGAGTCAGTAGCTCTTGACTGCTGACTTCTCTAACAGCCAACACATCCCATCAACACACACAGCTCTCCTCCAGATATCCACGTTTAATTCCTGGATCACTTCAGGTCCTTTTCTTTTATGCTGCTACTAGCCAAGGACCACCATGGCTCATTCTGAAGCCTGGATCATCACTCACCTTTCTTTTTGCAGAGCCACCACTGACCACTTTTCAGTTACACTGAACACAGCCTCTCAGGGCCCACCTTGGCTGGTTTCCTACCTTTCACATCAGCGTTGGCTGTCTCTCAAGGTGGTTTCTCTGTGCCAGAGTGCCATCACCCACCTGTTAATTTTTTCAACAAACGCCCATAATACATTCTTCCATTGGGCCCTCAGGCCTGGGAGAGCCATCCTGCAAACAGCTGCCAAGCTCCATCATTACCCGCCTTCCAAGCTCTTATTTCAATTCTCCTTTGCAATAAGACTTAAGAAAAAGCCAGCTTTGATATTACACAGACTACGAAAGTATATTATGCTGAATAACACACATTTCTTTCATTATTTCCCATATTTCCTATTTTTTTTTCCCTTTGATTATAAACTCTTTGGGATAAGAAATGTATTCTCACGGGTTCATTACTGAGACTCCAAGAATTGAGATGATGTAAATACATAAATAAAGGTGGATTTCTCCTTTCATTCTTCCTTTCCATTAAAGAGAACACGCCTATACTTCTTGTTGTTCGGATGAACTGAACTCATCTCAGCCTAATACTCTCACCCGATACTGACATTGTTTCTAAAGTAATGAGGGGTTGTTAGCACTGGGAGACGTGAGAACACCTCATTTCATTTTGTGATATAAAATACTTCTTCTCTAACGCTGCATTTTTTTGATAAGCCACTGGAGGGACACCTCCGCTACAAAACCAAACCCAGCGCGACCTGCAGGAGAGCTCCCAGCCCCGCTCGCTCCTGCTGCCTCTCAAATGGAAGACTCCAGCCCGAGGCGGTTATTTTTCTGGTTAACAATTATTTCTGGTTAAAAATGAAAGCTCTAACTTTACCTCGAGTCATTAGTTCTGCAGACACAGGAGGAAAAGAAAGGAAAAATGCTTTTTGTATCACTTTGGCCCGGCATTACGGCTACAACTTCATTGAGGGGATTTCACAATGTTCCTGCAAAGTCCAATTTGCAGCTGCAGTATTTTCCTTTTCTGTATCACGACTACCTCTGTTATTACAAGCCACCTCTTGCCAAATCACAATTTCTTCCAGACTACATCAACTAATATTTACAGCCCATCCTCTACTTCCTGTGAAAAGAAAAATCACCCAGAAAAAAGTGTCAATCTGGGGAAGAGATGCCAAATGTGCCTGAAACACATCGCGGTGCAGATAGGATTCTATTTTTGTCTGGAACAGAAGGCAGGAAGCATTTATGTTCCTCGGTATCTAAATTTATCTTCCAAAGAATATTTATTAAAGTCACCATAGAAACAGTAATTTAGAACTCTTATACTTATTCCAGTTTTTTACAATTACTATTTGCTCTACAGCTTGATCTGTTACATAGAAAATAATGAGCAGCTCAAGATCTGTCACAATCTTATTCTATACATTTTTGCTCCGTGATGGAAAAGCGTATCTCATGGCATGTGAAACTGAACTGCTGTGGACCGTTTTCACACCATGACATTTCAAACCAATGTCTCCCGGTTAGCCCAGCAATGGGACACAGCCTGAGGCATTCCCTCTGTGTTATGAGGGGACTGCACACGCTGCCTTCCCGCCGAATCTCCTCATGCTGACCGCTTTTGTGTGAATGTGTCTGAGATTAGAACTACTCTGGGCACTGAGCTCCCTGTAAGCAAGCATCCTACAAGTGCCAAGCTCAGGAATAACTGCTTGCATGTGCTGAAAAAACAATTTTTGCCATTAAAATTGTTCCGTGAAGAAGTAAACAGGCTATATACCCACCCACGTGGCACAGCATTTCACTATTTAGTCTGGTGGCTATTTCAGGTTAACAATAAGAGCTGCATAGTTTATGATACAGCTGATGTGAACTTCCTATCGTGGAAGATTCACCTTTCTTCTCTGATGTATTTTCTAAATGCAACAATGTAATCCTGTATGCATAGGTTATATTTATCACAGCTGGCTTAGGCAGAGACAGAATTAATTAGGAAGTGTCTCAAATGTCAGATCATTAAATGAAATTCTAAAAAGGTAAATTGTAGTCTTCGGTGAGCAGATATGGCACAAAATGAATACAGATCCCTGGAACAAATTGCAGTTGCCGTGAAATATTCATTTCTTCTTTCCAATTGCTTCCAGGGACAACGTACATGGTTCTACCTAAACACCAAAACTTCCTAATTTGATGCGAAGGTCGGCATAGAGGTCATGATGAAGAATTTCGTTTAGTCTCCGAGGAACGACTAAACATTGAACAAATATTTAATTTGCATTTTACATTACTATTGAATAGACTTCAAAAAATCCCCCTGGAGTTTATATCAGTTCTTCCTTTCTTTGTTGAAAAATTACAGGAGTAAAGGGGAAAAAAGCAGGTATACATAACAAACAGCTCACATTTTAGTAAAGCTTTCCTCTTCCTATGTTCATATCAAGAAAGGTATTGCAATAGTGAAAGAAAGGAAAACGCGGAGTATTTTTTATGCATTCTAATTGAAAGGACCAACTTCTACCCTGAAATCAATATTCAAATTCAGTTGTAGCAATGGATTTTAATGGAAGAAATGTGTAATAAACATACTTTCCAAGCCCTGATGGTGAGGGCTGCTATCTTAATACACTGATTCCAGGGCCTGGCAGAAGAATTCCACATCAAGATGCAGTTACTTGCATTACAAAAGGTAACAAGTTAAGACAGAAAGCAGCATGTGGGGGACAGCATGCTATCCTCCTGCCTTCTCCCTCTTTCCTCCCCAAATCAATTTGTTTCGACTGAATCACTTTTAGCTACGGCATCAAGGCACCACGTTATGGCAATGGATGGTTTGAAGGGAGCCCCATCCATTCGCTGGGGTATTTTGCTGACCGTTTTGTGAATATACGGGCCCTTGCTGCTTGCTGACAGGATGAAGAGCAGCCTGAATACATGTGCAAACACAGGTGAGTAAACAGCCCTTCCCCCTGCAAGAACTGCAACAAGGAGAAAAATGGTACTAAGAACAAGTGCCCTCCTTACTCCCATTACTTCTGGTTTATGTGGGACATGGGAGGTCCATAGGCAAAGGACACAGCACACGGCAGAGCCAGAGCTCAGGTCTGCGGATCGTATGCTTGCTGTGCTGACAGCAGACAGGGAGGGCTTGACGTGTTGCCTTTCTTTGTCTCTTGTAGATTTAAAGCAGGATAGTTTGGAAATGTGGGTTTCAGTGTTACACCTGTGACTCACCTTTTGCTGTCAGCACATAGTGAGTCTGGCAGCTATGCTATGAGATGAATGCATTCCTAACCTGCTGTAATGGAGAAAGTGGTCCCACCTGGATCCTGGCAGCCCCACATGCCTGTTGGGCCCATAGCACATGCTGTAAAAACGTCTGTGTGCTTAAAGAAATCCAAAGGGGACTGACCATCAGCGTCCAATCTTCCGCCAATCTTGCTGAATTACTTTCACTCAATCTTCCTTTGTGTTCTTACCTCCCGATATCACACTTATCCCTTCATGCACGTTCCTCCTATTGAAAGCGTGAGGCTTAGTCATCTGCTAAGAGGGTTCAGTGAATGTTACATGAGCATATTCTTGGAATTTTTTCTTTGTGAACTGTTAAAATTGCTCCTCGTGGATGTGAATGCCTTTTATGGCTGCCTCCTCTCCTCTGTCTTCCTCTTTGACGTGAGGACATTTGAGAAGAGTGGGTCATGGTGCTTGGGGCATGGGATGTATGAAGCTTAACACATGAATCACAGACATTCTGTCTCATTCACACAGAAGAAGTAGTTAGGGATTTTGTTTTCTCTTAAATGGAGCTTTCTGTGAACAGACTGATGCTGGGCATCTTTTTAAAAGGAAGATTTCTTTTCTGAGACAGCAGCAATTATAAATAAGGTCTGACTGTTTTTTGTTTCATATTATACAATGATTAACCTGAAATAAGTATCAATTATATTTGTATAAGAACATTTTTTCCCACTGTTTTTAGCCTCGCATGTTGCACTGATTAAGGGGAATTGATCTTTGCTGCCATAGGAAAAGGGGAAAACAAACACAAACTTGGTGATTGTACAAGATGTGCTCAAGGGCCATAATTCGAGCAAAGAGAAATGCTTTGTGGATTAGTCAGACGATGCAGATGAGTCTATCAAACGTACAACGTGTCATATACAGATTTCTGTTTAGTGGACCTTTCTGTCCCAGGCTCCACATTTATCATTGTCTCCCTGACAGGAGCTCTGCCCTGTTATCCTGACTTGTATGTCATTTATCAGTGTTAAGTACAACAAAAGAGTATCTCTTTAAACCCCCTTTACCCTTTCACATGCTTCCACCCTTGAATAATGATATCTGTCTCCGCAGCCACAAATATTCCATTTCATCCTTTCCTTTGTATTATGTTAGTTGCTCAATAAATGATTAAAATGGCATTAGTGCACTTTAAAATGAAAATTATTATATTATTGTTGAAGTCGTGTGTAAGAGAAGAGATAAAAGCATTTGGGTGCTTTTGCCCCCTTTTTCTGCCCTGTCAAGTCAAAAGCATTTTATATGAAAAGAGCACATCCATGAACTCAAAACGCTGCATTGCCAACTCAGCCCAAATCACACAGACCCAAACCCAAACCTAAACTTTTTGATGTGCATATAAATAATTATCTCCAAAGCAAAAAGAGTGAAATAAGCACTGAAATTAAAGTAGCATCAGTGGTCTTTGAACCCACTTTCACATGTGACTCTTCCACTTACTTATTTTATTTGAGAACCAAAGGGAAGGTGTGGGGAATTGGGTCATAGGAAACAAAGTGCTGGAAAAGATGCTTCCAAGCAGCATTTCACATCTATGTCTGCTACCATAGTTAATACCAATGGAGGGTCTTTCTATAAAGTAACATGCTGGAAATCATAAGCATCGCAGAATTTATGTCTAGCTGCTGTCTTGCACAACATTTTATAGAGATGTGTTAGCAACTCTGCATAGCAGGTATGGTTCAGGCTCAGGTTATTAACTGCAGCTTGGAATTTCAATTTATAATCAATAAAAATCCCAAACCAATTACCAGTTTGAAACTTTGCCTCTCATTCTCTCACGTGTACATGCACATAAATCATTTAGTTCTCACACCCCTCCTCTTCCCTCTCCAGTTCTGTTTTCCAGACCTATTTCCTCCTCTTTCAGGAAGACAGAAAACAGCCCGTCCTTGAAATTCTGCTCTGCTCCTTCCTGCCTGCATGCTGAACCTCCTGGATCTGGTGCTCCTGATCTTCATGCTGTATCACCTTAGATATCACTTAAAAAATGCTGATGCTTAAGGGATGTCCAGGGAGGAGTGACGGGATGAAAATCAAGTCATCAGCTCCTGAGGCTGGTACCACACCTGGCACAGGAGTAGAAATGGAAACTGGGGAGTTGTTTGGAAGGCAGAGTGATGCTGAGAGCTCTAGATTCCAAGACCTGGCAGCTGGAAAGGCTGCTAGGTGTTTAGATGCTGGAGGTTGGTAGTTTTCCCTGAGCAGACCTGCTATTTGCATTTTCTTCTTTTGAGGATTTGCTTTCAACACTGTAACTAAGAGCCTGGCCTCTTCTCTTGTTTTACTTGATTCCCTGTGCACACTGGTCTTAAACACATTTAGCTGTAAATGGGAAGATTTTTCATCAGTGGAGGGATTGGGTTCTGGTCCAGTTTTTCAGAAGGGAGTAAATCCACCCATAAGGTTTACAAAAAGGTCCAAAATAAGGTGTTTGCAGCATTTGTGTGCTGGCCTGCCAGACACCAGGGAGTCTGAGACATCCTTGAAGGCAGAGCCTCTTGCTGATGAGTCACTACTGCTGACTAGAGGCCTAGTTTATGCTTTCTAGGAATCAGGCTCTCCCAAAGGCTGTCACATAGAAGCATATACATTCTTCAACTGTCAAGCATGTCCAAACCTCTGACTTCCCTGAGAGTATCTCTGGAGGGCAGTGAGGAGGTCTGAACATGCTGAAGTCCCTTCTTCGGATGCTCTGCAAAGATATCACCAAACTATGTCATTCCTACACGATCATCAGAGCCCAGGCAATATTTCAGATGAGCTCATACACAAACAAAGCCTTACTCAAACACTGAAGTCCAAATGTCTCTACTTTGAAAACGGTACTGAGCCATTGGATCAGTACACTAGATCACGATTCTTAATATATACATCCATAGGTCTCCTAGAAATATGACTTCTGGAATAGCTGAAGACAGCCTTGTCACAACTGCCCCAGGCTGGAGGCACACAGCTGCCTCGAGGTCAGCTTCTGACCTCTGAGTCATTTCCCTGTGATGAGCTCCTACCTTGCAGCAGGTGATTTGGACATACCAGTTTCTATTTTGTATTTTGAATGAATTTCATCTTATTTCTGTTATTATTTCCAGTCCAAAGTGTCATGCAGTTCCTTCTATACAACACACCAGTTCGTCTCTGTTTCGGGAACACCTCCCAGCTCTGTGCCATCAACACACATCATCAACACACATCATCAACACAGTCCTGACATTTGTGCCAATTTAGCATTTGCGTTTAGGCTATATTTCCAACAAACCACACGCTACTGCATACACCCTGGTGGAAGATGACTTAACCCCATGTTGTCACTCAGTACAGCACTTGATGCTGAACACCCTCCTAGCAAAACTGCTGTAACTCCCACTGAAATCCACTGATGTTAGTATATCAGGCCACAGCACCAAAGAGACTGAAAAGTTTAAGAGCAGTAAGGGGCAAGTTGTTAAGAAACAGGTTTCAATACGCGAGTGGTTTTTTTTTAGGGTAATTTTTGTAGCTTTGTATTGATCAATACAATGGGAAAAAAAACCACCCTGTGTTTAAACAAAATTACAGTGAATTGCTCAAAGGCAAAACAAAATTCTCTGCTCAGCTGTTTGGCTCACATTCATCTCCCTTTACTCCTATAGAACTGACATTTTAATTAACTGTGTCAGGTGGATGTGCAACATCTCTGCTGAAAAGCCTGTATCTGCTCAGCTGCGTGTCACAGTTTCCGTACTGCAAACGTCTACAAGAGGTCACACTTCTGTGGCAAGAGGATCCAAATTCAGAACAAATGCTTGATAATACATAATCTGGCTAAACTTTTCTTCTGCTTGCACAAATCTACAGAAAGCAGTGATTTCCCTGTTTTACCGAAATACATGGGTTTGGGGCTTTTTTGTGAGCAAGTGAGAAGTCTCTATAGCTGGATCAAAAATCAGTTCTTTGTGGGTAATAAACAGTTTTATTATGGGTCTGGCTGGCGAAAAGGTAGTGATTTTGTTCTTTGAGTGAGTGCTTTTAGCTCTGAATACCTAAGTGTGCAAATGTAAAACGCTGCTTCTGCAAATATATGTGCAGCTCTGAGGTTCACTTTCTGTGAATGTTAATGGAAACAGAATTCAATCACATGAATATTCAAAGAAAGTGAACACAAAAGAAGCACAAGTGTGGCTGAAGCAAACAGATTTAAAAACATAAGCCAAGAAACACTGGCCCTGCTAGGGTGAATGCCTTAAACTTTGGGAGATTTACAGTACTGAGGGAACTCCAAATTCTTCAGGTGAATACACAAGTGATACAAATCACAAGACTCAACAGAATCTTTTGAGGAAAGTGTTGATTTTTGTCACAAATTTTGATTTGGATTGAAAGCTTTTATAGCTGCCAGCTTAGACCTAGGTCATAATGCTGTGGTGAAAGCAATGCTGCTGGGGTGGAACGGACATAGCCAAAGAAGAGCATCACTAGGGGATGGTATAGGAGGAATGAAGGTGGGCAAGAAGGGAAAAGAAGTGTGAAATTCTGTGAAAGGTGAGGGAGGAATGTGAGCAATACTTGTTAGTTTTGAATTGCCATAATGATGTATATTGGGGTTTAAATTGCAAGTGTGTGATTTTGACATCGGTGAGCAAGTGGCAGAAACAAAGGAGAAGTGGAAAAGTAGATGTACTTCTACATATACTAGAATATATACTCTCAATCTATCACCTTAAGACATGCCCACTTAGCTGCAGCTGCGAGTGGGAACCTCTGAAAGAGTCACTGAAGCAGGAGTGGGCATACAAATATAATTAAACTCCAGGAGGCTGGAGCGCTACATTTTGTCATTCAGGAACTTTCCTGATGCATTCTGATTTTACCTATAAAAAAATCATGCACAGACACGCTCTGTAAGGAAAGAACGTTGGAGGTTAGGAACGAAACCAGCTAAAATTAAAGTGAGGTAATTCAATCCTTTGGAGAAGTCAATGGCATTTTCCCAAGGACATTATGTGCATATGTGGGAGCTCATCGTGCAACTGTGATGTGAGTTAATGGCATCTCCCCCAGCAATAATGGGGAAACTGAGGCACATAACCAACTGGGGGACTGAGACTTTTGATTTATTTTATAATTAAATATGTATATTCTTAAATATTTTCCTAAGATGAAATCACAAGAAGACCTGAAGTCTGCAACAGGAAGCAGTGGGATATGGGATTGGGTCAGAAGTACTGCTGGGACACAGCTGTGACTGATGTGATGGCAGCAAGAAGTGAGGAAGGAGCAAGGTTGATAGGGGATGGACAAGATATGAAGGTACGTAGGAAGCTTCAGAGAGAAGCACTGTTTAAATGGAAATTAAATACAGCACACTTACCCACTATGCAGAATGCATATTAACAGGTTTGAGGCTTCCTACGTACCCTCACAGAACATCACATAAGCAGGGGACAGTGGGGGAATCTCACTTTCACTCTTCATTCACTCTGCAAGACATGGAAGGGCAGAAATAGTTCCATTTATTTTCTGTAGGTTCCTCCCCAGTCCTTTTCTTAAAAATTTAAGCAAAGCTGCAATGATTAGTGCAGCCTCTGTGGCGGGAGTCTGCCATCTTCATATCTAGCATACATCTTCCATAGTTTCAATGGAATACAGATTGTGTTTATTTAGCTAGTAGGAAGGATTTGGAATTTCGATGCCTGTTCTATCTGCTGATGACAAGCCCTCAACCATCAAATCTAAATGCATTTTTAAGGAAATTAAGTACTATCTATCTTTCATTATACCATCTCATTGGCACTATGACAGCTGACATTTTGCTGATACTCCTCGAGAAAAGAGATCTGATGGAAAACTGCATTTTAGTGAACACTGTTTAACAGAAATTTTATTTTAGCATTCTGTGGCTGACTGCATAAATGTCTCACGCTTGCAATAATTACAACTCTGTTTATAAACTGCTACATTAGGACCTACCAAAACTCTGGTGCACAAGGTCCATATTCTCTGTGTGATTATGACAGAGTAAGTCTCTCCCTATTGCACTCAGCATCCACACCACCCGCCTCTTCTGGAAATGCCACTGAAAGAGTTGGGAGATGGCATAAACACAATCATTTTCCTTAAAAGGACTGAACCTTGATGTGTGGTGAAATTTGCTTCGATAACCTATGGAAAACTGTTGGAAAGGCTGCTGCTGCCTGGCTGTTCTTCCATTTTTCTTCACTGAAAGGATTTGGTGAAAAAGCAGTTTTCAACTCCTGTGATTTGAATGGTGTAGGAGTCAGGCACACAATATTCACCAGCCACGTGGGGTCCCTCTGCATTCAGTAAAAAGGACAGACACTTTCATCCCTCTTAGTGTAGGCTCTCAGAGATTATGCCAAGGGGCCACTCTGTGATTCTGAGCAGTCCTTCCTCAGGAGGGATTTTTTCTCTGCTGTGGTTGTCCAAAATTTTGTCTTAAAAAAATCTTTGCTGTCAAAAAGTTTACCTTTTAAATGTCTGCTTCACAAAAACCTGTATGTTCTTTGATAACATTCCGATCCTTCACTTTGAACAATATTAAAATACTGAAATAAAACCTAAACAATGTCTTCTTGCTAATTTTCCTTTTCCGTTCAAATGCTGACTCTTTTCTTGCCATTCGTCTCTTTATTCTCCTTCACTTTTCCAGTAGAGGGAAAATAGAATATAAAATATGGAGAGAGAGGAAGAACCTATTTAACTACAATGTCAAAGGATCTCCGAACACAAAGCCAGGACCCACCCAGGACTTTCAGAGTAAGCATGACTTCACTATAGGACGTTCTCTGCAGAGGTGCGTGGGATTCGGTGAAAGGGTTACCTCTTCACTTCCAACTCAGCCGGTAGCTCCCAGCAAGGTGTTCTTCACACTCCCTGATTTCTCTGAGTGGAGGGGATAAGACAGAATTTACAGTAATGGCTCACTTGTGCCAGACCTGGGCCCTGGCAGCAGACGGGCTGCACCTTTATCAACCTGGTGACTCAGAGCAGGCAGGATGCTGCAAGTCAGACACAGCAGTCTGGCTGATTGTTCGGCAAATATTTTGCTCTTTCAAATTTGCTTACTTACCAAAATATGGGTTTAGCTGATAAAAGCCAACAGCTCCATCAGAGTCCATTACAATCTATCAGGCAAATACTCAGTCATCTCCAAATTATTACACGGCTACAATACATTCAAGCGATCTTTATAATCTCTCATAAAAAAATATCCACTGTTACAAGAATTACCTAAAAATGGATTTACCAGGCAGATAGCTTGCAATGTAAATGACTTGTGTTTGTATAGGTAGAATGCATAGCAAAATGCATGCCCAAATGAGAGACCATATTGACTCTTTCCAAGCTGTTATGGTCTATTAGATAAATATTATCTTGGTTTGGGATTGTGGTAATTTTCTATACGCACAGTTTCCTGATAAGCCATATGGGCTTTCAGATAAAATTGTGTCTTCAGATTTAGAAAGTGATATGGCTGAATAGCTGTAATGAGTATGAGCAAGCTCCTGTTAACCAATTAATCAGTATGTGTCACTGAATCCCCCTCCCCTTGTTTTAGTATGTGCCATAATACATACAAAAGGTGTTGCAGTTTCAGCAAACACACTTTGCTTGGTGGTATTTTGACACAAAAACACTTCCCAAAGGCATGGCAGCCAATTCTTGTGGGGATAAAAATACAGTGAAAACTACTGGTTGTTGCTGTATCACAACATACATAGAATAGGGTTAAAATACAACCGTAAGTCTGATTCCAGCCATCTTTCTGTTTGTTTTTTTTTCCATGACATTTACACACATGCACATACACTTATAATCATGACTCACCACAACTAAAAGAAAGAAGTTCACCGATTTAAAGACATGGATTTCAGTCATATACTGCCTTCTTCCCCTTAACAATAACAAACTAAATGTGTTTTTCATTCCTCAGTGGCAAAACTTCAGTGGATTCACAGCATTTCACCTATGTGTAATGTGAGATCTAGGGAAACCCATGCAGCTTGTGAAGAGTTCACATGAACTGACCAGGCTAGCTCACCAACCAAGAGGATAACCATAAAGTGAACCCAACTCCAAGCTCTGCAGGTGACACACCAGGCTCCCTCTCCATCTCTAATGAGCGTGAGCATTTGTTCTGTACGTTTATATTGCATCAGTGTGATACCTTATGTGAGGAATTTGTCTGCTTTAAGTGACTCTGCATCTTCAGGGATGACTGTTTTTTTTTTCTGCTTTGCACATCTTGCAACTACTACGTAAACAACTCCTATCTGGAAATGACAAAAAAGTTGTTTTTTCTCTGCATAAATCCAATTTTGTCTAGCATTCTCTATACGGTTAAAGGAGTAGTTTTCTTCTGAATGACTATTCAGAAACACACTGTTTATGCCAAAGGGAGCCAGTGTGTATGGGAACTGCTGAATCACAGCCTGAACCTCTGATTGATCACCTGGGGTGAGCAGTGAGTCAGCCATGGGAGCA
>JAOWBP010002978.1:8299388-8312373 GCA_028571105.1 Tragopan temminckii
TTGTACACAGTGAGATAGTCTTGATATGCAATGCATGCATGTGTATTTTCACATACATTTTTAGATTCAAATGTACTTGCTCTGCTTCCTACTTGCATACATTCATATACAACAGGCTTTAGCTGGAAAGCAGGGTATTTTTTCCCCCTAAGAATATATGCATGCATGGTCAAGCAAAGGAAGGCCTGGATGAACACAAGTGTTTGCTTGTTCATGTATCAAAAGTTTCCTGTTCTGGATTTTTCAGTCATTTGCTTTGGTGCATGGAGTCACACAAGCTACCCAACAACCAGAGTGGATTAAACAAAGAACAATTCCATGATAATTCGCCAACAGCTGATTATTTAAAGGGGAAAATGTTCTTGGTGTCAGCCTGAAAGGCTGCATGGAGCTGTCAGAGCTTACAACCACTGACCCTGCCCTTAGTCCTCCCAGCAGGAAAAGTCCTGCAGGGCTGCTGGCTAGGATGCTCCCAGGTAGTTGGGGAGAGCGGGTCTCACTCTGGGAAATGAATGACACAGGTACAGGCAAGGGCCAAGAGTGCCATTATATTATTACTCACAAACAGCTTAAGCAGCATTATTTTAGACCGTTGCTTATTTTACTTCCTGACCCTAGAACCTAAGGCAACAGATGGCATATCAAGAAAGTAATTACAGCAGGTGACAATGTAGTTTCATTTGGTCCTCTGTCCCATGACTTTCTTGTTTTACTAATATTATTTAAAAGTACCTCAGCCTTGAATGGCTAAATTCATTTTCTGAAGCATGCTGCTGAAATGTAAACAGCGTACAACTTTGATTTCCTTTGAATATAGAACACATGCTGTTACTGAAAAGAACATAAGATTGCCACGCTTTTGGAAATCAAATGTTAATTACAAGTTGGGATTAGAGGATACAGTAAGCTTTTGCCCATTTGTTGTGGACAAAGATAATTCCCAAGCCTCTACAAAATTCTTCATTTGCGGGCTTGTCTGGATTCCTGTATTTTATAGAGAGAGCAGTATTTCCAGCTTCTAGTCCTTGCACAGGGAGCTGTGGTTGCAGACACTGCCTAATGCTATTGCTTACCTTTGCAAAGATGACATCTAAATCTTGCCTGTCCTCATGTTTACAGCTATCTTCCGTAAATGAGTGTTAAGACACTCAGCTTTAAGCGGCTCTGCCGTGCTGTAAATGTGCTAATGACACTTTTTACAAGGCTACATTACACAATGAGTTTCTCATGAAAACATGCCTCTTTCTGTGAATGGTAGTCTTTATGTCAGGCTTGGAATGTGGAAATGATGCGGTCATTAGCCTGAAGCATAAAGAGGCATCAAAACGAAACCAAAGGCACACAAGCATCTCTGACTAAAATATGAGGCTGTTCCCATGTGAAGACAGGCAACTCATTTTAAGTGGTGACTGGATCCACTGAAACATGCAACTTACTGAATCAAAGTTGCTCACCTGGTAGACGTTTTGGCTTACCCTTGTTTTTCCATACTCTACTACTTTACGTAGGCTATTTTAACTAACTTGAAAAATAAAGTGAGAACGAGCCAAGCATTGATAGTAACGTTTTGAAGTTCTTCTAAAAATACCGTGAGTATAAAAATGCATGTTGGCTCACCTAGATAAGGGTACAAAGACATCCCATTTCCAACATGTAAATCATGTGGGAGGAATTCTGTGCTGCACAGAGCAATAATGGGCAGTAAATACCGCATGCTTTATTCCTGCTGCCACAAGAACTCAGCTCACTTTATTCCAATAACCTTTTAAGAAATAGGCTACATTTCTGCACCTGGTATTTCGGTAAGCCGTTTGCACTGTCAAACTCAAAACCAGCATGACACTTTGCAGATGGCTGTTCCGAAGACAGATATTCAGGAATTGCTGCTCTCATGAGATTTCCAGCACAGCCCATGATCTGTTCAAAAGGCTTGGATAGGCTTGAATAAACATCTGACCTTGAGGAAGAAAATGTAAACCTCCCTCCCCTCCCACCCTAGCCGTGATTCTTTTGAGGTTCTTTTCTACTATTTGTCATTATTTATCAAGCAAAGACAATATGTCTGACCCTATACAGGAACTGAAGACTTTAGGATTTCAGCTATATTGGAAACAAGCGAGGAAGTTCAACATTGTGAACGAGCATTGAGTTTGCAGAAAGGAACTGCATGGCTTGATCAGCCAGGATTTGGAAATCTTTCATGTTTTTATTTACTAAGGCATTGCTTTTTTCAGCCAATTTTAACGCGTACCATCAAAATCCAAAAGTAACTTTAAAAGATGTGAGTTTTTTTTATTAAATGCATACCTTCTCACTTGCCTATTTTCAATGAACATTTTATGTCCTCCTTCAAGTTGTTCTAGGTTCAGTCTCCAAGAGAGCAGTGAGGGGAAAATCAGGCCATTTAAAAATAAAGTAGATTACCTTTGCACAGCTTTCTTTAATCAAAACCATTATAACTGATGGCTCAGAGCCTTGATTACACCTCTTCAGAGGGCACCCCTTGATTTTGCGCGACATCCCTGATTATTTTATTTACTTATTTATTTATTAGCTTTTACTTTCTGCCTTGATTTCTAGGTCACTGAGTTGAAACTCATTCTTGCCTTAAATGGATGTGCTTGTTTCTCAGTGGCAGGTTATTTTTCTTACAGGGGCTACAAAATAAACATGCCCCCTTTTCAGAAGAAGACAAAAATTCCTGTGATCGTGTATTCCTGGAGTTCATTCTCTCTCTCTATTTTTCCCTTAGCCCCTGTGGAGAGTGAGATTGGACCAAGAGTCATTCCCTCCGACCTCTCCTGAGCCCCTGTGGAGCTAAGGGCCAAAAGGTCATTTTCTCAGGTTCCCTCCAGAGGGAGAATCCAAAGGTCATTCCCTCCCTCCCCAACTCACCCCCAAGTGCAGCTGAGAGACATTTAAAAGTCCTTTGAAGAGAAAGGGGAGCAACTGAATCCATGTGCTTTACCTATGGCCCCTCAACAGCAAAGAGATATGAAGTAGGCTGGGCACCTGCAAGCTCCAATCTATTTAGGGATGTCCTTGGGTGCAAGGTTTGGCACCCTGTGAACTTCAGAAGGGATGGGCAAAGATGTTGGCACTGCTGAGAAGTGGGCCTTGCAGCTTCTGCTTCCTTTCAATTCCCAGACTGGCGTTCTCCATCCTACAGCCTCCAGGATCCTCTTTAATCTCTTCTGTGGCCTGGGTTTCAGTAGAAACTTTTCAGATGCCATTAAATGGTGAGTTGTAAGAGCTCTGAGTCTCTCAATGAATAACGCCTGCTCATAATTCTTGGGAACTGAGCTGCATGGACTGTTCTATGGGTCTCCTTTGAAAACAAAGCCAGACAAACACAGCTGCACTCAGAGCCAGTGCTGCTGCCCACTAACCTGTCATCTGTGAACACTGTGGATCAGTTTGGGAATCATTCCATGTTTCCCAAGGCAGAAACAGTAAAAAGTTAGCACCTCTACAGTTCTTGCTCTTCCGTTTCAAGTAAAAAGTCATCTTTTTTCTTGCTCCAACAACAAAATAAGAGAGAGTGTTCTCAGTTAATTTCTCTGACCTGCCTGAGGAAGGAAGGAAGAGAAGAGCAACAGTTATTCACAAGGTCTCCCGCAGAAGCGGGGCAGTAAGGGTCACTTCCTCTCAATCCATCCCCTTCGAAGGAGAACAGTCAGGCTGTGTCAATGCCACGGTCTCTTTTGTGGTGGATAGGCAGCCGGAGGTCAGCCCCTGCCCTAGCCTTGCTCTTGCAGCATACGCACACCCTCTCTGGCGCGTCTGCTTTCTCTGGCACATGGGGGGTAGGGAGATTATTTCTTTTTTTCCCTCTCTTCTCTTTGTATGAGGAAGCTCACAAGTCACTACCTGGGCCCCTTTTGGAAAAAGACAATAACAAAAAGGCCATTCCTAGTTTTCTTTTCTGAAGAATTTCCAGGGAGCTGCTGAGGCGTTGGTCAAGCAAAGCTCTAAAGTCCAAATAAAAGTGAAATGCTGCAGAGTAGGTTTGGAGCCACCTGGAGGCTGCAGTGGCACTGCTGCAAATTCATAGCAAGATTTCTGCTGACCTCCATGTGCACAGCAGCCCTAAGTCTGGGAATCAACTCCTGTGAACTGCTGTGAGAAAGCAAGGAACAATGAAATACACCAGAAAATTGAAGTTCTGTGTTGTTCGCAGTTTGAATTACTGCAAGATAGCCCATAACAGTCTAATCCAAATATCTTGAAATCAGTGCAAGTGTTAGGGGTGAATTTCACGTGCTTTGGTTCATGCCATGACCAGGCGTCCATCTTTACGTCAGCCTCTGGGAAGGTCTTTAAGGAGCTAATATGGAATTGAGATCTCTTGTTAAGAGCTTTGTTTTTGCAGATGATCTGATTCTTTCACATCCTAGGGCCAAATTACTTTAGAGATGTGGCCCTGCAGTTCGCACTGAAGTCCAGAAGCTTGTCTTAGCCACCTCTAAAGCAGAGCTGTGGGAAATAAGCAGTGTGTTTCTGCTTACATTGGAACAAGAGTTTAGCCCTAAGAACACAGCAGAAAATTCACTTATACACTATAAAGGCATTCAGCCTTTTTTTAACTGACAGGAATGGCCTGCTGCTCACGGAAATATGCACGGACTTTCTATGTGCTCACAAGACTGGCTGAGCAGAGAAACTAATGTGTCAGTGTAAACTAATTTGTACCCGGAGCCTGCAATACATTGCTTAGCAAGACTCAAAGCTCCCCATGATGAAGTCCAAGACCATTTACAGAAGAACAAATTGTAGTCAAGACTTCTTTTCTCCTCCTTCTTATTTCTGCAGAGTCAGAGTGACTTCTTTTAAGGCTTGTTGACCCCTGGTACTGTGATTACACTTTGCCCAAGTCAGTGTACTGAAATCATTCAGGGCTTTCCCATCCAGCCCCTGAGATAATGCATCATCTCCACAGAGGCAGCAGCACTGAAGTGTGAAACAAAACAGTTTTCATCCCTCAGGTGAAACGTATCTCTCTGATGACCTGAAGCTTGGTCAGTGAATGGCTGCAAAATGCTTTGGAATCTCTGTGAAAATGTGCAGCATTATTTCTACAGCACCTCAGCACTGTGGAGTTGAGGAGAGATGCCATTCATCACTGCATTAGATGAGGATTTCGCCTTTGTAAGTAGAAGTGATATATTATTCTACTTACTTTGTTGTGTGTTAAGTGGGGTGTGGGTCCTCTGCACAGCAGTGAGCTTCCCGGTCCACACATGGAGTCATTCACAGATGTCAGTGGGAAGAGTATCCTCTCTACTGAATAGACCCAATGGACTCGTTTGAGCATGAGCTCCTTTTCCCACATGTGCCCAAGGATCTGTTGCTCTGCTTTGGAGTGTTCCACGCTTCAAACTGAGCACACAAGGATTCTTTAATGGTAATGGTTTCATTGAGGAAGTTATTGCCACATGGTGCTTCTTGTTAAGAATCACAATGAATTTCAGTCTTTGCAGTACCCTTTCCTTCCCTCCCTCCCCAAATGCAAAGCACAAATCCACTTAAAAAGCTGAGATCTTTTGACTTCTACCAGAAACTTTTATCCACATAAGAGGATAAGAAATTCATTAGCTTAAGTTGTGTGATTGTAACAGCTCATTAGAGAACACTGTGCCTTTCAGAGTGAGCATGCCTCTAGCCTTACACTGAATCTGTCAAAGTTAAGGAAAAAGGTATGGGACAACTTAACCATCCTGGAAGGCAATTTCTTATTTTTAACTATGCAGACCACAGGGTTCATTAAATGATTTTAATGAACAGTCATAGGCCTGATGTTCAAGTTTTCATTTGTGTCTAATTGCAAGTAAAATATGAAATTGCTAAATTGATCCTGCTCACCAAGGGAAAAAAAAAAAAAAGAATTTTAATTTACAACCAGTAATTATGTTTTCAGACTCATTGTGACTAATTGTTGTTGTTTCCTTAAGGTAAAACAAACATTTTTTTTCAGGTTTAAATGCTGCAAAATACTGCTACAAAAAATTTTACATGGTTTCTCTTCAAACAAGGGAAAACCAGCCACTTTTATACAGAAAACATAGTAATTAGTCCTACTAATTCATTGAAAGAAATGAATCATAAAGAAGTCTTCCCAGCCATCTGACAGATGCAAAAAGTTGGGGATATCATATTTTTTCATACGGAGCGTCTCAGAAGGAATGGCTTTGACAAAGCAGGTTGTTTCCAACATTTTATAAAATATACGAGGATAGATTGGAATGTATTTTTCAATCTTCCTCTGGGAGCCTTCATGGCTTTAGTCAATTTATGCATCATCTGTTAAAGTTCAATACGGGGCACTGGGTCCCAAAATGTACTTTGAAGCATCAATAGCAAATCTTCTAATCTCAGCTTTCACTATCTGAGCAACATATGCATTAGAGTGGAATTTGGGATTGGCTTTTGGGTTGAGGGTGAAACGCTCGCTTAGATAACCTGCAGTATCGTGGCTTCAAGTGCAATGTTCAGGTTTGGATAAATGATTGCTTTTCATTTTCCCAAAAGATAAACGAAAACAGATACAGTTTTATACCAGGATTTATAAACCTCTGTAGCTGCATATAAATGGACACAGAGTATTTTAAAATTTCAGTTAAATACGAATATTTCAAGAAAAGTATTTCCTTATGCCATTCAGAGAAAAAATGAATTATTTTAAAGAATACGATGGCTGCAATAAGCCACAATTCTGTGCCTTCAGGGATCAAGCAGCTTTCCTATTTACAGTACACTTACTTAATCCAAACAAAACCCAGCACCTTTCCTCCCCCTCACTAAAGGAAATTACACATTTCGGTGCAGGTAACAGCACTATGACTTTCCAGCGCTTAACAGAACTCCACAAACGAGCTGTGTGTGGGAAGGCTCGATGCTTTCTGCGCTTCCATTGCAGCTTCCACCACACTGCCTTTTTGTTTCCTCCAACTCCTCGTCCCCACTTCCTTCATTTTCGCTTTGTTCTGTGTCACCGCAGAACAACGGCAGTGTCACAGGAGGCAAGACAAGCTATGAGCATGGAAGGGCAACTCTGCTGAGCAGTAATTATTGTTGTAGGGTGCAACTTAGGGAAAAAATATCAGTTTTTCAAGGCGATCCTTTCAGAAGCAGATCTTGCAGTCGTGGAGTGCGAATTAGAGCAGGTTATTTCTGCTTTGAAGAGAGCAGTAGAACACAAAACGTTGTTTTCTGAGTTAGGCACCTGCAGTTAGACATCTTTATTAAGAGATGTGCACAGGTGTTGTGCAAGGCACATACACAGCCTTTTCCCTCAGAGAACTCATCCTCAAGGTGGAAATGCTTCAGAATATGGACTCTTGCCTACAGTCAAAAAAAAACAACAACAACAATCACTATTCCACCTCCCATGGATCAAAACTCACTCCCCTCTTACTTCGCACTCATTCCAACCGTACTGTTAAGGACTGGTTGGACAGCCTTCCCAAAAGCACCTCAATTCCACAGAACACACGACCCACCCCTGCCCAGCTGGGCGAACCACTAACGGCACCGCCTCGCGCCTGGGCGGCGCTGCCCGATGGGCGACGGCGCCTCCGTCTCTGCCGCCCCCTCGGATTGGCTGAGCGGCATCAGAAAGCTGCCCGCCGATTGGCTGAGGCCGGCCGCTGTTGCTATGACTCTGTTGCTAGGGCCTCGGCCGTCTCCAGGCCCTGCAGGAAACATGTAATGAATTATGGATGCTTGATTTTCTGCGAGAGGCCTGATCTGTAATGCAGATGAGCTGCAAGGCCCTCCTTTTCTACCGGCTTCTTAAAATATATATATTTTTTAAAAATAAGAAAAAAAAATACCTTTTAAATAAGAATCTGGCATTTGCGTAGTCGCCGGTCACAGCAGTGACTCCTGAGCCCTGATGTTAATTCTTATGCAAAGATGGGGCCAGAGGTCACTGACTGTTATTTGTTCAGGAAAAGCTTGTAGGATTTTCACTGAACCCTGTGACCCGCTGGGTATTATTTTCCCCCCTTCTTTGGTTCAGAGACCAAATAGGACACAAACGGCAGAAGTGGTATTTTCCAGCAGCTGGAGAGGAAATTGTCCCCTTGCAGTGCAATGGAGTCCAGCAGCCAGGCCAGCTCTGGGCTTTCCTGCTTGAGGAACGATACCTTTGCCCAAATACGACCTAAGACTTTTCTCCAGCTTAGCTCATGTAGTTTGGGGCATCACGAATGGCTCCAGCCTGCGTGAGAGGAGTTCCCTGCAGCTGCCCCATCTCTGCCATGCCCGCTGCACACTGCTGCAAAACCCAGTGTTTCTGCCTGCAGTTGACTCTTCATCTATTAGGAATTATGAGGCACTTTATACTACAGAAGTGTTTGTATTTTACTATACTTAATGAACAGTGATGTCAAAGCAGACATCTCTCTTGTGCCTGTGCAAATTTTAGTATTTTTTTTTCTTCCTTCTTACTTCTCTCTGTGTTAAGCTTCTATGGACAAATGTGAATTAAAGAATGTGTCAGGTTTAGCAAAAATAACGAGTCTGATCCTTATTTTGTGTTAGATTTAACCATGCATAATTTTGGCATTCATTAGCACAAAGGCCAGGCTCAGCCAGGTGTGTGGGTACCCACAGCTGTCCATATATTGACCACATCAGGGGCTCTTGGTACTTCAAAGGTTCACAACCAATGCGAGGAGTATGTTGGGCCTACTCCCCCTCAAAAACCTGCTTTTAAGGTGACTACACACTAAGCAACTTACTCAGCAAGGAAATAACTGGGCAATTAAATGAATTTCTAGAAATTTTGTATTTTGGAATTCATGCTCTTTACATCTCAGACTGGTTCATGGTTCTTCCTCAGGGAGAAGTAAATGATTTATGTGAGATCTCTGAGATGAAGATGAAATATATCTGATCCTCCTGTGATTCCAAGTGGAATGATACCTTATTTCTGGGATTATTAAGCAAAATGTTTGGTTGTAAAAAAAACAGTGAGTACTGAAAAAATAACAAGAAAATCCGTGAAACGTCATGTACAGGTATAGAAAACATGCTCAAGTCTGGCTATCACTTGGTTTAAGAGCTTCAGTTGTGATGGTGCTTACATTTTATTATTTTCTATTAGTAAGATGTTTTATATTGAAGAAAATGGAGCAAAACTGTATTGCCTATCCCACTCATTCCTGACAGAGCATTAATCAAATTCCATTTAAAAAAAAGTCCAGGCTATAAATGTGTCATTAGAGACACAATGGTGCTTAAACCTCAGAAATGCCTGAGAGATGCAGTTTTCTGGAAACACAGTATTAACATTTGTGTACATGGATGTATTAAATTTGATATTTTGTGTGTGTGTGGCAGTAGGGCACTAGTTCTGTGCAACATAAAATAGAATAAAGACTACATTTCTAGTTTCTCAGCACAGAAAATGTAGGCCATGATTTTGTTAACAAAATAATTGTGTTTAAAGACTTCATTCTTTATTTCTTATATCATATTCTATGCCTAAGCCACTGGAAGATTATTATTCCTACATCTTTATAAATGGAGCATGCACCATGAGATTTGGAATAACTTAAATAGTCTGCAAATGTTTTGGACAAGATGCAGTTTAAGCACATACATGTTTCCAGTGCTATAAATGAGCCTAGTGTCCCTCCATTACTTCTATTGAGGAAGTAGAGTGATAGAATCATAGAATTGTTTGAGTTGCAGGGGACCTTTAAAGGCCATCTGGTCCAGCTCCCATGCAATGAACAGAAACAATTATGACTAGGTCAGGTTGGCCTTGAATATCTCCGTTGATAGACATCTGGAGGCAGAGCTCCAGGTGAGTCTCACCAGCACAGAGCAGAGGGACAGGATCACCTCCTCCCTGCTGACCACCCTGCTTTGGATGCAGCCCAGGATATGGTTGGCTTTCTGGGCTGTGAGGGCACACTGCTGGCTCATGGTGGTTATTGCCATTCAAGAAATTTGAACAGTCAGACCTTGTGATAGCTACAGGTTGTAGCAAAGTCTTAGTAAAGCTAGGCACTGTAACGATATCTGCAGCATAGATTTTGCTTTCGTGCATTGGTCCTAATATCACTAACAGAGCACCTAACCTGTAGAGCCATAAGCGCTGTGACTCCCACAGGACATTCTGAAAGCAGCTTCTCAAAGAGGAAACTTGCTGAGTTTTCCTGATTAAGATTTTATAACTACCTGGCTGTGTTTGTGTGCTGAGGGGTGCAGGAGGGTTTGAAGGCCTTTACAGCGTGGACCTAACAACCTTACTCAAATGAATACAGTATATATTGGACAATAGTGACAATAGTTCAAGTGCAAGAAAAGCGATGCGGAAAGCTTTCACAAAAGCAGCAGTTCTTAAGGAAGAAGCTGAATGAAGAAAAGGAACTTTCTGGTGCATGATGAGTGGAAGGCTGGTGTGTGCTCAGACCCATGAGGCAATCTTCAGAGTGGTTATGACAAAGGAAGGCAAGGAAGTAAATTATATATTTTTTCCTCTATATCTGTAGCATCTGATTGAAAAAAAAAAATCAAATCTGTTTCCACTGAAAACATCAAAGTTGTATTTTTCTTTTTCCAAATTTTTGTTCTTCATTTCAGTAGAAGTTTCTTACTTTTAAAGACAGAGGGCATTTTTTCAATTTACTTAAAAAGAATTAAAACATTATAAGGCTTTCTTTCTATTAAGGACTCTGTAAACAAAATAAAGAAGCTTTGCATTTTTAACTATAAACAGTTCTAAAATAGTGCTCTGACACAAACATAGTCTTCACAAATACGCTTCTATAATTTAAAACATTTTCTCTTGAAGTAATTTCAACTGGTTTATACCATCAATAATCTTCATAGAGTTTACATTAATCCACAAACATTGTATGGTGTGATGAAGCTGATGAGAATCAACAAAGGATAAAGTAGAGTACTGCAGCCCAGATAAAGAAACCCACTGTTTAATGCCAGCTGCTCAGGAAATGTCAAAAGCAAAGTGAGTTTTAGGTCAAGGGCACTGGGAACACTCTGTTAGCAAACCCTAAGACAGGCAGTTCTCGTTATTAGTATGAACAAGGATATGGTGAGCCCTTTATAATCTGTCCCTGGGCCTCTGTCTAGCTTCACAGACACAAACCTGACCCATTTGGGCTCACCTCTTTGAGACTGCTGGGAGTTTTCCAAAAAATACCCTTGTATGACTTGTTGTCATAACATACTAATCTGTTGTAACAGTTTTGTAGTTTGGATCGAGGATATTGGGAGTTACAGACTGGGAAGAAAGAGCTGAATGGTTTAGACCCAGCTGGTGCTACAGAGGTTTTTGCTTCTTAGAGCAAGGCAATGTTTCAGATTTGGTTTTATCTGTAGTCTAATCATCCTTCTGCGTGTTGGCAACAGAATGAAGAAAGTGCAGCCAATGCGATGCAGTCTAATAGGGATCCAGACCTTCCCTTTCACAGTGATGGGATTTATTTCATCACGTATTAGACATTTACAGAAGAGATATCTATAGTAGATATAGTGAGCTCAGCCAATGGACATAAAAAGGCTCTTTTTGCTTGGTATATTTAGTTCTATCTTCCTCAGGTAGAGATGAACCTACATTTTGGAATTCTGTGTGTTGGGATCACTAGACTCAAAACAATGTGCTGTCATGATGGGTCTTTAAAGCATTTCAGGAGACTCACTTTGTCTTCTTTAAAAGACCTCTGTATCATAAAACTCACCAGTCATGCTGTTTTTTTGCTGTTTGCTGCAGTCTTCTTCTGCATGCCACTTGTTTCTGAGACTGGAAAGAGCCAGAAACAGTTACTCCAAAGGAAATAGTTGCTGCAGCAGTTGTTGGTAGGATCAATGCAAATGTAGCCACAGAAGCTGCTCTAAAGGCAGCTTGGTAGGCTGGTAGGTGACTTGGAAAGATGAAGTCAGACAGTAGCAAAATGATCTGCAGAAACAACTGCATATTTGCAGCAATTACCATAGTGACGCAGCACAGTGTTTTGTCTGTGTTCTATGGTCAAATAGAATAGGTCAAAATGTTGCCATTTATCCAAAACTGAGATAAAACAATGACATAAGAAGGATAATGGAACTTTGGATATGGTCTTCACATCCCATAATTTCACTGGATTTCAAATACCTGCCATTATGTATCTCACAATGGCCTGGGGAAAAAAAGTTCCATGATGGGTAGGATTCTTCTCTAGACGGGACCACAATAGCTGAATTCTGGATGCTTGATGAGGAGTTGCTCATGTTGCAGAAACACTGATATGGTAGCTAGTTGTATGAATAGAAGTGGCACAGATCATTAATGTGTATTTGTTAACGTTACATAGCTTATTTGCAAGCAAGAGCTCCAGATCCCCTTTGGCATATCCTGTGTAACACAGTGGGCTGCTTGATTCTGTATTGTTTGAGCTTGTTGAGAAGATCTTGAACTTACAACTATTAGCAAAGTTTGTATGTTTGAATCATGGCTATGCTAGCTTTGAATTTATAGGAATTTTCTTGACATTGGTACCAAAACTCCTATTGTGATCAATGGAAACACTGAACATTGATTTCTTGAAGTAATTTCCTCTAAGTTAAGAAAGAACCAAAGATTGTTTAATTTGATCTCCTGCATAAGTCTATTCATTGCAGTTTTAGTTAGATTCAAGCACTTACATCTTCAGGGATAATAGTTGCATGCCACAGGCATAGAACAGAAAGAACAAGTTACAGTACTAAGTATACATGAGGCAACAGCAGTGATGGAGTGTTTGTTAAATGGAGCATGCCTAATTGATCACAATTAAAGTAATACCTTCTTCCATCTTTTAACCAATTTCTTTGCAATTTCACCAGAGAAATTCTTTCCATTCTTATATCTGCCAATCAATGTGAATCTCTGTATGTAAGCCAGAAATACTTATCAAGTTGTACAATCAATGGATGTATAGATGTTATAAATACCAAAGAGCTCAGCTAAGCTGTTATTATACCAGAGCAAAGA
>JAOWBP010002978.1:8312473-8331007 GCA_028571105.1 Tragopan temminckii
TGCTCCCATGGCTGACTCATTGCTCGCCCCAGGTGATCAATCAGAGGTTCAGGCTGTGATTCAGCAGTTCCCATACACAAGTATCTAGGAACATTTGTCTCTCTCTGTTCAGACAGCAGATTTGGTTTGTTTAGTGCCTTCTTGTCAGTGATGACCAGCCTGTAATTTTGAAAAACAACAACAACAACAAAAACACAAAAAGGGCACAAAAAACAAAACAAAAAAATCACGCAACAACAAAGCAGTACAACAACAACAACAAAAAACCCAAGCCCAAATAATAAAAATAAATCCCTAAACCCCTAATCATATACAGCTGTGCACGAGGGAGAGGATATCCTTTGTATCCCACCTTGCTGAGGCTGAATGAAATCACTTCTTTTAGAAAGGTGTTCAGTATCACCTGAAAACCTCCAGCCAATAGTAAGGCCCCCACTTTCACTGATAATCTTTTAGTGTTTAATTACCCTGTCTGCCAGAAAATTACATCTTGTTTCAAGGTTGAATTTGCCTAACTTCAACTTCCAGCCATTCAATCTTGTTCAAGTTTTTTGTCAACAAGATTGAAAGCCCATTATTAGGTATCTTTTCCACAAGTAAACACCTATATAAATTGATAGAGTCATTCTATAACTTACCTGAGGTTTTGCTTCTGGAAAACCACTTCCGAACCCTTGCTCACCCTCTGACAGAACTTCCTTTTGTCTGTATACTGCATAGTTGGAAACCAACACTGTCTTGTTGCAAATGATGAGGAAAAAGAAAGAAGTTATCTAGGAAAGAAAGAGGAGAGGTTCAAAAGGAATGATCAAATGATTGATCACTGCTCAAGTATTTGGAAGAGGCATTTTCTCTTGAAAAGCAAATCTCTGCTAGATGCACCTTCCCACCTCCAATCAGCCTGCCAGCTCATTTCTACGCTACTGATAGGTAATGTTTGCAAAGCAGTGTCCCTTCCTAGACCATACCTGACATAAACCAGCCAAACTCCAGTGAGGTTGTTTCCTGCCAGTGGAGCTCTCACACTTTATATCATTTGAAGATGTAGAAGGTGCTTTATAAAGAGGCTTGTGGCTGTTCATGAACACTGGCTGAAGCAGTGATTTGCTGCAGCATTCTCTATGACGTTATGCATCCTTAATTCTCCTACCTTCAGAAAAAATGAGTGGTCCCCAAATGACCATGAGTGTGTTCGCAGCAAAATCACAGAAAACTCCAACCACTTAAGTTAGCAAGTTCATATTAAGCATAAAGGAATAATAAACATTTCACTGTCAGTCTTCTATTCACAAGTTGTTTCTCACCCCACCCCTCCATTTATTCATATATTTTGTTAGCACTTAACTTTTTCATCATGAAAATATCAAAATAGAGCTAAGACAAAACTGTAATGCCATCTCTGTTCCATTAAGCTTGTGGGACTGTAATATAAAGTATTTATAGCTGACTGGACCAAAGCATTTAGTGTAGAAGGAATGAGAGAGCCAAAATAAGAAGGTGAGTATGGCTCTTCCCCAAAGAGGAGCCATGGTCAGAATTAAACATTTGCCATTGTTGTAGTTTCTGTGTGTACCCTACAGGGTAAGTTCTGCAGCAGTGATTTATTTCAAGCTTTTTTTTTTTTTTTTTCTCCCAGGATGAAGCAAATGTTTTAAATTACAGCTATGGAGAGAGAATTTAACTAGAGCAGAAATATGAGTCACAAAAACATTCGTGCCTTATTTTCAGGGTAATAACTAAACACCTACTAAATTACATTTTAAAAAATTACCCTGTATTTCATGGTGCATTTTATCTTTTTGTTTATTTTCTCTCTTAATCTCCACTTGGATCGGCATAGGAAGATTGTCTCATCCATGCAGAGCTCCCAAACCTTGCAGAGCTCTGCCTGTACCAGGTAGGTCTGAAAACACGATGAGAGCTGAGGTCTGAGTAATGGGGACAGCACTTCACTGTATGTTTAAGCATGGTCCTGACATAACAGTTTGCACCAACTCCACACAAGAGATCATTATGCACAACAACAGCAACAACAGTGAATCAAAACTTGCAAACCATCAGACTTTTTTGAAAACTCGTGCAGTAAGAATTGCCATTAAAAGTAACTGATCTGTGCTTCCTCTTTCAAACCTTTACTTTCTCGCATACTACTGTTTGATTCTGTTAGCAACTTTAGTGTAGTAAGGAGTTGCTGACGAAGAGGATGCTGTAGGGTGGCATTATCTCCCCAGAGCTGTAGCAAGCTTATTCTTATACTCTTGGGATCATGGCAGAGGGCTCGTGCTCAGTTATCTGTTTTGCGTTTTATGTTTTCTTTAGTTGTTTTTCATTTTGGCACTGAGTGGGCAGACAAGACTCTTGAACAATCTGTAATTACATAGTGTCACAGTTGATGAGGTTACAAAGGAGTAAATATGTAGTTGGTATTAGAGAGGATATTTTTAACAATACTCACTCTACATCTAATAGAGTGCATCTGTGTCCTCTGCGGGCACTCTGCCTCAGATAATATAAAAGGACAGCAATGAGGAAGAGAGCAGCATTATAATATCTGCATAGTCTTCAGCGAAATCAGTTTCTGCAAATACACACTTGACATCTGAACTCTTTCATACCAGTGCTGCTCCTATTGATGGCAGTGGCATCTTTGCCCTTGAATAGGAACAGGATTGAATTCTGACTGTTGAATCTCTTATGACACAAGAGGTGGAAGTTTCCCAGTGTGATCTGATTGCCATAGTCAACAAGAAGAGTTTTAGTAGACCATCATGTAAGTAATTCTTGACCTGGGGTCATGACTGTGTCTCAGGGAGGTATGACAACCCTCCTTTTTTCTCACAGGAAGAGAACAACAATCTGATATATTTTTCTGCTGTAACATGGGTCATAACACAAAATAGAATAAAGCAGTTTCATCAGCCTGCCTCTACTGGGTTCTTACATGCCGTGTTTCCACTTCTGCTAGCCAAATTTTAGCATCTCAGTGTTACAGAACAGCCTGATCTGGACAGCACATGTCTGAAGTCATGAAATCATATTGTATTTATACCACAGAGCTGAGGGAAATAACTTTTTAAAGAGTCAAGGACTCTTTATTTTATTTTATGAAGGCAATGTGAAATGACTTGTTTAAAAGTCCTTTGCATGCTAATGTTTGGCATTCTGTGGCTGAAACCGTTACTAGACGTGCTCTTGGTCATCTTCATTAATTATTTGTACTCCAGCACAACCCATGAATTTAGGAATCTTGTCCAAACATATGAAGTGACATTACTTGGAAGTCCACTATTTCTGGATTTTTGGGGCAGTTGTGAGAATAACTAGACTGAGTGTCATTAAACACCTCTCCACGTGCTCAGCTGAGGATGTGACTCAGGCTCATGGGAACATCGCCCTACCTCTCAGCTTCACAGTTCAACATAGTGCCAGCATGCTGATGTTCAGCAATGGCGTCTCCTTGTGCATGTGGCAATGAAATGGCAGGGCTCCCTTGTGACTGGGGATATTGTTGACTTATTGCACAGCAGTAAAGGAAAAACCACTTTTCAAAATATCTTTAGGAAAATAAGACAAAATTGAGAAAGGGCAACAGTATGCTCACCTTGCCAAAACGTGGGCAGAAGTGCAGACCTGCACTATTTTCTAAATCTGCCCTCTGAATTCCTGAAGAAATTACTAATAATTTGTTTTCATTCTCCTTGCCACGCTCTGTCTCTTTCTTCCTCAAATCCTGATGGCTTTCAGCATCTGACAATAGCACTGCCTACGCGATACAGCAGCAAGGATCAAGAAGTAAGGGGAGTGGTTAGAGGATCTGTTTCCTGAGCAGCCTGCTAAGAACCATCTTTGGCATGAATAACAGGAGTCAAAAATGGCATCGGAGAAACCTAGCAGGGCTCACTTGCTTTTTTCCTCCCTTCGCATTAGCCACAGGAGCAGACCAAAGCAATCCCAATCCCTCTGGGCTGGTTGTGGTGTGGAGGGATTATCTCTTCCTCCAGGACGAATGCTTATTTGTGACTTCTTTTGTTTGTCATTTATTCTATTTTCCTTGTTTTGAGGATTTCCCGCTCACATTCAAACTATATTGCTCCTCTGTTGGCAGCAAGATGCACAGGACATAGCAGAGCCATGCCTGCCTCCATCTAGATGGCAAGAAAAGTAACATTCCATTTCCCATTGACTTCAGCATATTTGGTACGATCTCTGCCTGAGCTGTACCAGTGATTTCTCCGCCTCTGCTCCTCCTTTGCTCTGCCCATTCAAACCTCCCTGCTGCTGCTGTTCCCCCCTTGTCATTTAAAACCTTGATGACGTTCAGGTAATGAATGTCATCTCACCTCTTTCTCTCTATTCACTTCACTGTGATGTGAATGAACGCAGTGACACCAGAAAGGAGGAGATAAGAAATCCCCCCAGAGATACACTTAATATAATTCGGAGCAAAAATCTCTGTGGATTTATTGAAAGCACCCCCTTCCCCACCACACACAGATTTATTTATCTGCTTTACTGCATTTTGCTTACGTCAAGAGCTGGCTTGCTCCTGTGCAGCCCCCTCACCAGGCAGATAATTGCTACATATTCTTTTGTGTTGCTGCCACCACCTCCGCCATCGGGCTCATTCTCATACCATTGCCTGCACAGCCTTGCTGCAGTCCATCTCCCTGCAGACAGTGGGAGAACGGGTGCTTTGATATTAAGGGTCTCCCAGGAGCAGGTGAGAGTCTTGCGTCTTTTCTTAAAAATCAAATGAAGTAAATACCGTGCATCTCTCCTGCCTATTCCAGATCATTAGCAAAGATGTTAAATTAAAAAGGGCTGTCGTGCTGACAGTCCCAGCCTCTTCGTGATGGTATCTCATTGGCCGTCACTTTCACGCAGACACACCGACCTGATGCAGTGTCATTTATCATTACCTTCTGTTTACAGCCACTCAGCCACTTGTCACTCTTTGTGACAAAGCCCCTATTCAAGCCAATATGAATTTATTCCTCAGGAAAGACTTTCTGAGTGTAAAGTTCATGCCTTGCTAAGGACCCAGCTGTACTGTGTTACTGGCAAGACCTTTTCCTCCACTGCCACCCATTATATTTCTGATTAAACAAATCATAGCGTAGCCTGGCCTTTCTGTTCTTGCACCTCACTGCTCAGGGTTTCTTTGGCATGCTTGTCTTTTTGCGGGGTATTCATTAAAGTCCACTGCTATTAGTTTAAGCAATAGCAATTTTTAGGTTTTCTTTGATTTCCTCCACCTGTCTCCAGGTTCAGGCTGGTTTTGCGCTCAGCTCAGGATGTGGGACTGCCAGACTCCATCAACTGCAGTCAGCCAGACCCCAGCAGTGCCGGGACTAACCGTGGAACCCAGCTGGTGTCATGGGACTGCTCAGTAAAGGTGGGAGAAGAAGTGGTAGATGTGGTTGGGAGAGCTGGGCCACGTCTGGGTGTCCCTCTCCAAGTGGAGCAAAGTTGCCAGCCTCTTGCCAGGGCAGTGCACAAGGAGCAGGACCTGCTGAAATTGTTTAGTAGTCTTCAGGGCAAAGACAGAGCTGGGTGGAGAAATATGCAAGGACTTGTTGGCCATGATGCACGGCAGAAACATGTTCAGCAAAATATTTAGGGCTTCTAAATGGAAGAAATAGCTTTAAACTGAAGAAGGTAGAGTTTGACTAGAGGTTAGAAAGAAATTCTTTACTGTGAGAGTGGTGAGACACTGGAACAGGTTGCCCAGTAAGGTTGTGAATGCCCCCTCCCTGGAGGCATTTAAGGCCAGGCTGGATGGGGCTGTGAGCAACCTGGTCTAGAGGGAGGTGTTCCTGCCTGTAGCACTGGAGCTAAAGATAGCAGGAAAATTAATTTCAAAAACTTTTAAATGCTTAACATCAAAAGGCAAATAAATTATTTTGGTAAATGAAACATTTTGCTTTATCTGACACAGTGATTTTAAAGATATTTATCTGCTTGTTAACAATAAACAAGATTTTCATAAGACATAATTTTTTCCATTGCTGCCAGTAAGATGGAAATCCATTACCTGTAAAGCTCAGAGTAGGCAGTCTAAATCAAGAATGTTATCTTGAAAATATCTTATGTTTTTTAGGTGGTAGATGCTGGTTATATATATATAATATGTATGTACATATGTGTGCAGTTATATATATATGTATATGAGTGTGTGAGTGTACATCTTATACAAAAAATAGATTATGCCATTGCAGTTTTGTCCACGAATATAGTAGATCGGTATAGCTAATGGAGGGGCATGTAGTGTACATTGTTAAGGATATTATTTCTCTACAGCTTTGAAATCAGTCCAAGTGTTAAGCATGTATTTATGTCTGAGTGTATCAGTAATCTCACTGAGCTTTGCTTGAAATTTTTCCTTAAGTCTTTCCTAAAAGTCTTCCATGAATACAGAAAGTGGGATTTTGTTACAAACCCTCTTAATAGTCTTCAGTATCCCTTGTTTCCTTCTGTTGGAAACCATCCCAACCTTGCCAGTGCTATGTGTGTGCAGTTTAGAGCTTTGTGCTGTATGTGCTAAGTGTTTCATCCTAGCCTTTCCCTGCAGTTCCCTCATGCTGGGCCACATGCTCACTCCCATCCCTGGCAATACTAGGATCAGTAATCTCAGCCTCAAGCCTCCCCAGGTGTGCATGGATCCGTCCTCATCGATCCTTCATCCTCAAGGCAAAAATCTCAGTTTTGCCAAGCCCCTCTGAACTAGACTGTACAGCCTTTGCTTCAATATGGACAAAGCCCACACTGGGCAAGTGACATAGCCATACCAATACTCTGTAGATGGCTTGAAGGCAAGTGGAAGCAAGCAGCTTGGGCAGCAGAGAGCTGCAGATCAGCTCCCACTGACGGACAGAAGCGCGGTGTGGAGGCAGTGTAGCATAGCTTGTTTAATGCTGCGTTATGGTAATGCATACCGGCGAGTCATTAACATGGGAATCTTAGATTTAGAATATAATGAAGCACACCGTTCGATGTTTTGTAGCACTGTGCACTCTGGAGTCATAAGCAGACGTTTTTTTTTATCATGTTTCAGCCCAAAGCAAATTTCCACAGCTAAGTAGCTCTCCAATCTATCTATTCACAGATACAAGTATTTGTTTTTAATAAAATTTGTTAATATTTACCAGACGCATAATGGGACAGTTATTTTTACCCAGAGTGCATAGTTTACCTATTAAATGTTATAAAATCTTTTTGAAATCAAATTAAGCGAAAAGATTAGCATCAATCCTTTGAGAATAAGCATTGTTTTAAAAATGTAGATGTTTTCAAACACCAGAGTGAACAGAAAAAATATTGCTGCCTTGACTGTCAGATCACATTTCTTTCCTACTGAAGCTAAGTGGGTTAAATTAAGTGATTAATTAACTATGCATCTGCACAATTAGGTGGGCATTTATATTCCATTTAACTTATATATTTATTTCTAGTTTGGGAAGAAAGGAACCATAAGATAATGAAGGGATGAACACCTACAAGAATTAGAGATTTTCAGTAGCCTTATTATATCTGTTATTATAATTTCCATTGCAGCACTGTGAATTCATTGAGTTTCTAACTCAGCCATGAAGATTTGCTCCACAGTGAAATTTCTCAGAGAAATTTTTTGCTAGATTTTATTTGCTGCTGTTTGTAGATTTAGGAATGCTGTACCAACGGCTAGCAAAAGTAACCAACTTTACTGCAGGTTTTCTGAGTTTCTTCTTGCCGTTAGCTGACTGGGCCCAGTCTATCAGTGAGATGCAATTTCCAAAGCCAGCTCCTGAGCTGCTACCAAGACTCTGTGGTGTGCATGGAGGAAAGTCTGATGCTGCTTCACAGCTAGGGAGTGGCTCAGATCACCGAGCAAGCGTGGGGTGAAAGCAGCAGTCATAAGCCCAGTTTCTCCATTCCCACCCTGACTTCTGAAGTGCAGGTGAATATAGTGGAAGAAGAGCACCTCGGCTCCTTGTGCATCTGCCTGGTGTGGGACGCAGCAAGGAGCTGCTCCCTACTCACTGCAGCTGTGTGCTGCCTCGTGCTGGATTTCTCAGCAAATTCCCCTCCAAACAGCAAAAACAGAAGTGCTTTTTTTGCACTGCCATTTGCCCAGCCTTCATTCAGAGACTGTTTTTGTCTCTAGCCTTGCCAGAAGCCTGGTAACAGGCTAGGACAACTGCTGTAAATGGACTAATGTGGGTGCAGCAAGCGCTGGACCTACTGCTTTGAGCTGTGCCTTTGAAAATAATGAGCTGGATTGTCCCAGCCCTCGGTCAGCAAGGTGACAGAATAAGAATCCCGCTGCTCCCCTGTGCAGGCTGCAACTCCAGTTGCAGGCAGTGATGGCCATTCAGCTGAGATTCCCTCCAGTCGACATTGGCAACATAGAAGTTTTTTTTTTCCCTTCCCTGTAACTTTTGTCTTTTTTTTTTTTTTTGACAGAAGATGCCTTGCATTCTCATACAAAAGCTCTTCTCTTCTCCTCTCCTCTCCTCTCCTCTCCTCTCCTCTCCTCCTCTTTTTCCCGTTCTCCTCCCCCTTTCTTCTTTTCCTTTTCCCTTTCATTTTTATTCTGCTTTAATTTAAACCACTTTGAAAGCAGCATGACTCTGTTTTGGAATGAGTTGTGCTGGTACAAATTTTGTGTGGAGGCATCTCTGTTTCTGACTACATCCATTCTGACATTCTTCCCACAGCTAGCCCACCTTGCCTTGCTTCAGGCCTCCATTAAGAGAAGTGAAGCCATGGGAACAAGTGCCAGGACCCCACTGCATCCCAGGAACATCCAGGCATCACTAGAATACAAGAGCAATCTCTTACCTCCCCACACCTAAAGTTCTGCACCTGTTTTTAATTTTTTTGATTTTTATTTTTTTTTTTAATTATAGGTAGGTATAAATAGCAGTAGTTATAAGTGATTTTTTTTTTTTTTTCAGTTTCCTTTCAAATCCACCCCCATTCTGCCCTGCTCATACAGTGCTTTTGCAGCTTCATACTTTTCACAGCTTAATTTGCTTCAAAGAGTTTAATTCTGGAATAACTGGTCATATGGCACACCTTTTCTACATGTCCATGTACTTTAATGACACATTTTCTGTCATGTCTGTTTAACAACTGTTATAGAATCATAGAACCATAGAGTTGTTTGAGTTGGAAGGGATCTTCCCTGCAATGAACACGGACACATACAGCTCCATCAGGCTCTTCTTCCCCTCTCCACACAACAGAGTAGGCATTAAATATCAATATTTTTCATGGCATGGTCCACAAAAACATGAGACAACACTGTCTTAATTTCTTAACTACATTTATAGCAAAGGAAGTAACTTGCCAAGATTAAACCATGAAGGCATTACAAAAATCCACAGAGACGATAAGATAGAAATTCCCAGACATCCTCTCTTGCAGTTCCACTTCCAAGCTCATGAGCTCATCCCCACCACCATTTCCTGCTTGGTGTGCATGCATCAGTCTGGAAAAGAACTATTGTAAGAAATTCTTGGTTATTTCTAATCAAATCATTGGAATTTTAACAATTCAGATTTGAACCTATTATTACAATGTCTAGTAATTCTGAAATGCGCTTCAATGATTGAGAAACATATGGAAGAGGATGTAAAGGAAAGGATGCTCAGTGACCATGCCTGGATTATAGAACAATGCACAGCATGCTTGCAGGCCTGTGCTCATTCAGTGTTGCCTTCCTACTCCAACAAGGTCTTTCTGAGCACTGGTCTGATACACAAGCATTGCTCCATTTCCCAGCCCTTTTAAAGCCTTTTCAAGCTAAAGCCATTTCTGTTTTGCAGCCCAATGTTTCAAGAAAACATCCACTTACGTAAAGGAAATCCATGAAGGTTAAGAAATAATTACAAATCTGTGCTTAACTATTATAATTACAAATATACTCTGTGCACAAATCACCCTGTGCTGGTGGTTAGTGGTTTGAAAATTGGGCACACTTGGACAAATTAAATGAAGTGTAGGACGGAGAGTATTGGGAAGTGATTAGCTTGTCCCTGTGTCCTAGAAGTCCTGCAGTGTGCTGTAAGGAAGTGCATCCCTAGAGCCAAAGGCTGAATGCTGTATTACAGGTTGCCTTCCTAGGATACTACAGAGTTATTCTGGAAAAAAATAAATACTTCAATAAACTTGAAAATTATAGTGGCATAAAGAATAAACATTTTCTTAGGCATGAGGCTTAACTGCATAGGAAAATGGCAGGAAAATTAGGCAAGTGGTGGTGTTTTGGCTTGGAGATCTCTCTCTTCTGTAAGAGAGCTCTTGAATTCCATTAAGAGAACCACAGCAGTTATTTCATTTCTGAGCAAGTAAAGAGAAGAGGGAAACAGTGCCCATTCCCCATTCTACCCCTGCCCCAAGGCAGCTATGAGCTGTTCCCTGTTCAGGGCAGGCAGTGCAACCACAGCACAGCACAGCCTTATGGAGCTGCTCGTTGCCCTAACAGCTATGTTTAGTTGTGGGTATTTTCAGAATCAGGACTTTGTGTTGTAATCCATGTCACACAGCACCTGACTGGCAGATGTCTGGGTACGCAGTGAGGCTTTGAGGAATTGGTAGCTTGGAAGCGCTGAAGATTTTTAAAGTGTCTGTTTTGATCACATTGCCTGTATTCCAAAAGTAAACATCTAACTACACCCACAGTTCTGGGCCAGCAGTAAGCCATTATTTGCATAAAAACAATCTAATTTTTAATGTTACAAAAATGGCAAGATCTTTAAAAATCTGACAGATCATTAATAAATTGCAATCCCAAGTCAACTTGCTTTAAAATCACTTAGTAGATGAGATTTGATTTAGCTGACAATGAAACGAATTTTAGAATATGCAAAGTGTTGGGTTGTTTGTTTTTTTTTTTAAGTCTTGTTTTCATTTACGATTGCTTGTATGTGTTTATTTCAACTTAATAACTAAAAAAGCATGTCCACATTTTGTTCCTGGCTGAATTCCTCTGAATAGTTCTCTCGCTCAGAGCACTATTGGCCTGGCTTGTTGGTTCAGTGATCGGCATGACTTTAGAATCAATGTAACACAGGAGAGGGTTTACATTACTGCTGCCACAAAATGTAATCAACTGCCTAGCATATTTGTCTGAAGAATTATTAAAGCACAGAATGCAAATTGGCAGAAATAGAAGTATAATTCTGGTAAAATCATCAAAGGATGCAATAACTGAGTTAGAAAATGCAGTGACAGATCTAATTAACGAACTAAATTACAATTCAGTCCAAAAATAATTGTCATTAGAAGTAAAATCACATTTCTGTCTGAAGCGTCTCAGCATGTTTGCCATAGTGATTGGTAAAACTAGAAAGAAACCCACTCTCATTATTTTTTTAATGCAATTATTACACACAAAAATCAGTCATGAAATCGAATATGCCAGTTTAGCAAACCGTTCCCAGTTACAAGCCCTCCCTCTCACACCACAAGGCAGGGGGTTAGGGGAGAGCTGCTGGCTTGCAGTGCTCTCTTTTGTGCTCATGTTGGAGTCAGTGCTATTTTAGGACCGACTCCTTCCTCCCAAAGACTTCTTGGTTTTCTGAATCAAAACAACAGAGTGGTTAATTTCAATATTCACCTAATCTGCATATTTGAGTCAGTTGAAAGCTAGATAACAAAAGGAAAATGCTACTAGGACATGTGCCCGTTGCAGTTTAAGTTGGGCTGCCTTTAATATAAGCCGAAGAGCTTTTGTATTAACCTCTAACAATGCGTAATACAGCCGCTGAGCTGATTACTTAAGCAACTTCTGGATATATTCACACAACAAATTTGAATTCTAAGTGTTTTGCATACTGTTTCCACTTATGTAATTGTCCGCTGGCCCTTATCATTATTTATTATGCAAAACTGAGCTTTTTTTTGAAGCGTGAAGAATGAAGTAATTTAGTATGCAAACAGTTAAAACTCTCATGTGGATTCCGATTTCGTATGTGTTGATAAATTCACTTACGATGACTGACAGTGCGAGATTTTTTAGGGTCATATCGGTCACTCTTTCCATGACACTGATGAAAATGATAAACTAAATGCCAGAAGTGTCCCTGGCGCATCATAGGATGAAATGTGTAAAATGTCAGTGTCTAGCCGATGTCTATTAATAACTAAATATGATTGCGTGTAATGAGCAGAGATTTTCATGTTGATTGAAGTATGATTTCTTTTGATCTTCCAGATGTTGCTGCTTAGAAATTCATATTGCTCTTTTGCTGCTAAATGCATAATGACCTTTTAAAACCTTTTAACTGTTGAAAACCCTATTATTTTCAACCACAAAGTCAAGCTTCGAGCTTTTTTTTCTGTTGGTTGGAAGTTCCTTTCTCCTTTCTTCCTCACCTACCCTTTTCTCTTTCTCTGGTCCCCTCTTCCTCTCTCCTTGCTCTGCCCTTCTAATACATTTCTACCCTTCTTACAAGTACCTCTAATACAGATCTCTAGCAAAGTTCATGACAGCATGCTGATTCCTCAGAGAGGCAGATATGGCACATGAATTCTGGACCCCATCGCTCCTCGTGCCACCACTATTCCCTCACAGAATTTGACCCAACCAACTATTTCACGCAAATACATAGTCACCTCACTTCTGAGGTAAAAAAGACACAAAGGCAGGTGTCAGAAACAAAGAGTCTTGTAGCTGATGTTGATAGCAGAGTGATCTGCTCCAAAGAAAGGAATTTCAGAGCATTGTAAGCTTTCTGCATGAATAATGCATTCGTGTCGCTCATTTTTGGGCTTAGTCACACCCTGCCTTCCACATTTGGCCCTTTATAGTTGCACCTGTGCATGAATGGTGACTGGCTGAGAGCTAGCAAGAACAAAACGAGTCCTGGAGTAAAGGCAGCAGCAGCAGTGTAAGCTTCCCTTCATTATTTGGCCTTTATCCCACCCCGCAGTAGCGGAAGGCTGCCTCTGGCCTTCATGATTCAGCTGTGTTAGTGCAGGGAGCAGCTTCTGCACTGTTTTAAGCTCTTCACTCATTCAATGGCTGGCGGCTGTACGAAGCCAGCACAGGAGGGTCCCACTGCTCATGGCAGTGCTGGCTGTATGAGCTTTAGGATGCTTCAAGACCTCTGGGCAGGCCCCTCAGGGCCCAGGATCTGTCCATGCACTGCTCTGTCCCAGAATCGCTCACTCCGATGTAGGCCATGCAGGCCCTCTGGCCCAGCCCTCATCCCCAAGCAGGGCCAGCATTGCTGTGAGACTCATTTTGCCCTTTCCATTTACAGTACCAAACCCTCTTCATGGCCTTATTCGGGGCAAACGCTCTGTCTTCAAGCAGTATTTACTTCTGGAAATTAATACAAGTATGAATCTGCTTGGAACAGCGTGACCAGCTCCCTGAAAAAGGAGAGCTGGTCATATATCCTATCCCATTACTTCTGAACCATCCTTTGGGCCCACTGCCATCCCGCCTAGGAAGGTTCACTGCCTCTGGGTGCTGGTAACAGTGGGAGGCTGCCAAGGGAAAGAGAGAGGCCTAGGGCCAACCAGGGTGTAGTTTAGCCTCTGAAACAAGGACATGGCTCATGGATCTGTTTTAGCTGCTGTATAGCAGGGCAGGAAAATGTACTACTTCTGCACAGGCAGCATACAGACAGAAAAGACATTAAAAAGTAGCAAAGCACCTTATAAAATAAATCTCACCTCACAAGGTTTTTTACACCTGGGCAATCTATAAGAAATGATTCTGGTTTTAATCACAGACTCTGTGGCAAGTATGCCACACAAAGCCAGACTCGAGAAGATCCTAGGCTCCTGGAGGACCAGATCAAGTCTCCCACAGCACAGCAAAGTGGTTGCTGCACCAGATTCTGCCAGATTTTTTTGTGTTCACAGGTGAAAAATGATGCCTGCTGCATAGCATCTTTGCAATATCTTCATTGCAAAGATGGCCCTTTGTGTTCATGGCTACATCTTTTACCACATTCCATTTGGATCTGTCTATAATGCAATAGTGACAGTCCAGGGACCTTATTGCTCTCAGCTACTTCTGGTTCCTGTGCAATGTACTGTGTCATTCATTATATATGCTGGCCCCATCTGGTCTGACAAGGCTTCTCCATCCTCAGAAGCGATTACAAATAATAATGATGACAAAACCCAGAGAATTTTTTTGCTTTATTTTGAAAATGATTGTTTTGTGTTGCACGATGGAACCTCCTGCATATCTCTAGGGGCACCTGGCAACCATTTGCTAACCTCCCGCCATCAGATCCATATCAAGCGAGGGCATCTGGAAGCTCATTTGGGTGGAAGCTGCTCCCTTTCACCATCCCTGCTGGCCTTCCATAGCCAGAGGTGAGGCTGTGCATGAGATGGATTCATGACCATTGCTGTGAGAGAGGCTATTTAAATATATTGTAAAGGTTTCATTTGTGTGCTGCCAAAATATTAAAAGAAAATCTGATGCTAATACTGTATCAACCAGCAACACTGCATAATTAAGCATGCATTATTTGCAGTTGATGTTTGTCTGTTTAATAGAATTAAGGATAATTAAGAGAAAACAGAGAGGAGACATCATTGCAAAATATAACCAAAGGAAGAGAAACAGTGAAAGCAATGTCTCTGTTACCCTGTGTGTAGTTTGCTCCTCAGTTTCCTTGATGGATCACTTAATAGTATATATAATATATGTATGTATACACACACACATATATATTCAAACACGCACATATATATATTCACACACACACATATATATATGGATTAAGTGAAAAAGTGACAGAGCATGATTGGGGCACATTAGGATTTTAACTACTCTGTTTAGAGGGGACACTAAAATTGTGAGACTGCAGAAACATTTGCCACAGAGCTAAGATGGACACATTCCAAATTTCTCTCATCCAATGTTCTTTCCTTTTGCTTACAATAAAGCCTTTGTGATTGTGTCTGATTACATTCCCCATTTTCCTTACCCTGAAGCTAATATCTCTGAATTGACCGGGGTGGATCCAAAGGATGTTAAATGCTGGTTTGGCCACATACATAGATTTTACTACAAGAGTGGAAGTGCACTAATGGTTTGTGACCATCCGTAGCTCAGTAAAAGCATCTACTTTTGGTGACCCACCTTCGTGCTAAGTCTCCTCTTTGACTGTAATGTATGTTGTAGAAAGCATCCTTCTGTTGATAGGTCTCTCTTTGCTTTAAGGATCTATTTCTTTCATGAAAATCAGTAGGGACAGCAGAGGGAGTGTGGCTAATGACATATTTACTTGAAACATCCAGAGCTCTGAATATATCACCAATATGGGCCAGAATGGCCTGGGGAACATTTGCACTTCAGCTTTGCTCAACAAAGACAAATATGTCTCACTCAGTGCTTTGCTCTTGTATTAGTTTCCATATTGGTAGAAATAATTCAATGTATCTTGGTAATTTTGTTAAGGCAGGCTCACCGGCTCCCCCATCTCAGATTCAATAGTAATTGGGTTGATATTACCTGCAGGTACCTTTGTTAGAAGATGCTGTTAATATCACTACTCCAGAAGCTTTATCAATACATTAATTGGTGCTAGAAACTTGACAGCCTGCCCTTATGAGTATCTGGCTTAGAGCAACCTGAAACAGAAATTACTATTTGAATTATTTTTGTTTTGGAAGTTAATGCACTATAGTGAGGCTATAAGAGGCAGCATCCTTAGATGGCACCCTGCTTTGATGAATGGATACCTAATGCAATCACTATTTTTATTTGTTCCTGTAGTGAAGGCACACCCAGGGGCTTTGGTGAGGATTAGGGGCTCAGTGCTCAGTACCATGTACAAATCTTGCAATCGAATGTGGATTCATATATAAGAAAATGAAACCAGCCATTGCCTTTCAGAAAAATTGAATTCCCTTCCCCACAGGTCAATAATGCAAGCTCAGACAATGGCAGTTGAAAAAGGTAGCTGCCACAGCACACGGGGGAGCTTCCTTGGGAAGGTCCCACATCTCCACAAGGCTCCAGCAAGATGAGTCTTGGCACCTGGACAGAGCTTTGGGAAAAACAGTGCTCCGAAAAAGAATCCTACCCCTCTGTCTTCATTCTTCCAGGGCTGAGCTTACAGACTAGCACGGTTGATTTCCTGCAGCAGCTGGGGCTGGCCCAACTGCATTGCTCTGCTGACCGGCTGCTTGTGCAAGCTCTGTGGCACAGCACCGCCCTGGTGCTCAATCTGGCCAGTTGCTATCTATCTGCACAGCTACTGGCAGAGACCATTCCTGGTTCGGGGTCAGCCTTCTGCTTCCCTTCTCCTGAGAAACAACTGAAGCAGTTGGTCCTGCTCTCCTTCCCAGGCTGTCTCCCTTCTCACGTGGTCCAGCATCTCCTGTTCCCCACTCAAAGCATTTGGGCAGATGGTCCAGAGTCCAGAGAGAACTTAGAAAGAGCAGTTTTTCCCCAAACTGGTGTCTCCCAGCTTTTCTCTCCTACATCCCTACCCTAAATATTCCCCCTTTTTTTTTTTTTCCCCCTGCCTTTGCAGAACTGAGTTTTACCAGCCTCGAGCTGGCTCTGCACTCCTCAGCTCTGCTGGGAGCTGATCTTAAAATGCACCTTTTCTGCTGGATTTTGCAGAGTTCTCTAAGATCGGGTCCCCGTGGGCTGTTGGGATAATCTCAAAAGGGTAATGAGGACTACTGCCAGCAGCCTGAGCCCAACTGGTTTAATTAGCATACACAGTTGAAATTTAGGAACCTGGGATGAAGAAAAAAGAGAGGGAGACATCCACTTAAATCTCTTTGTCAGGCAGTGGCATAGGAAGTTATAAAGACTTGCAGTGCAGAGGTTGCTTCTATTTGCCTTGCTTTGGGGAGGATGGGGCGCAGTGTAAGGAAAAGGAGCCACTGTAAATGTTAGTTGTTTTCATGCCTTTGAAATCTGCTAAATCTGCTTTCCTAAGAAGTGGGAGTGTAGTACTAGTGGTGCCATTTCCTACGTTTTAAACTACGCAGGAGTAGAGTCTAGGATTGGGAATATCTAACTTGGCTTTCTTCAGCCCAAGGTGGAAATGTTCTCCCATTTCCGAGACCAGCAGAGCACCCTGTATCCTGGATGAGAGCGCACCCACCTCTTCTTTTCAAGCCAAGTCATGAAAGCAAAGGAGAACCAAGCAGCAGCCAGGTGAGGCATTCGTCAGGCACACAAGAGCAATGTTGCATTTTGCCATGGCTTCCCATTGTGTCTTTATCCAGCAACGCTCGCCTTCAACAGCAGAGACACTCCAAAGTGATGCAGCTGTACCAGCAACGGGGAATTCACCCTGGTGATACCAGGAGAAATTCCAACTCATCTCCAGGGCACTGAGGCAGAATGTAGGAGCCTGTATGTCTCCACTGGGGTTGCTTTGGGAGAGGCTGACCCAGCTGGACTGCAGCAGTAGGGACTGCAGCAAAGAGCCTGAACAACATTCAAGCTAAAACTGCACGGTTTTAGATACCAAATATCCAAACGTGATTGTTGTAAAGGACGAGTTCCGTCCAGCTGGACCAACATCTGATATTTGCAAGCCAGTGTTTGTATTTGTTATGTTTTTTCACATCATTCTCCAACGTCCCAGTTCCTAGATTGGTGTGAGGATAGCTCCTCAGAAATTAATAACTGTTAGGGCTCTCTGGCTCAGTGAATTGTTTACTTCCTCATATCATTAATACTATCCTTGTAAGGGGAACGAGTGTTGAAAATAATAAACACTGTTCATTAATATTCTGAAGACTGAGGCAGCAGAGGCAAGACAGGACCGCCAGCTATCGTGGGGTCTCAAACACAGCTTGCAGCTGGTGCTTCGCTCCACGTTTGTGACTTTTCTCGTCACCATAATGAAAAAGCGCTATCAGTAAACAAGCCGAAGTTTGCTCCTCTTTTGGCGTAGCGACTCGTCTGCTGTCGGTCTCTCTCTGTACACGCACCGTGCGTGCGCTGTTGACAAAACACTCCGGGTTTCACAGGTGTGGGTGATGCATCTCCCGGGCAGCCGCCCCTACGAGCGCAGGGTTCAGTAGGTGGCACTGTTCGCTCTGCGTTCCGGAGCAGGCGTGAGTCCCAGCGGGGCTGCAGGGGGCGGGCAGCCGGGAGCGCCCTGCTCCAGGTTAGCGGGCGGGAGGTTCCTCTGCGAACTGGCCTTGGCTGGGAGAAGGGCTAACCTTGGCATTGTGCTTCAAATTCACTCTGTGTCAGTTCAGTCTGTGTAAATTCCTTTTGTACATTCAACAGTGTGTTGTGTTGTATTGCTTTTACTTTCTAGCTTGGAAGCTGCTGCCTGCCACTCAATGTATTGCATTGACTAGTTACTGCTGCCTACCCAGAGATGGCTGAATTCCTGTGGCGGAAAAGAGATGTGTCCCTACATATTCATCCTTGCAGTACTTGATGGGAGCGTATTAACAGGAGGGGGAATGGCTGTTTATGAGGGTGGATAGTGATAAGACAAGGGGGAATGGTTTTAAGCTGAGACAGGGGAGGTTTAGGTTGGATATTAGGAGGAAGTTTTTCACACAGAGGGTGGTGAGGCACTGGAACAGGTT
>JAOWBP010002978.1:8331827-8350343 GCA_028571105.1 Tragopan temminckii
TCTTATTTTTGTTGTTATTATTAGTAAGTCCTGGAGTGAAGGAACAAATGGTTAAAAAAATGAATTTGGAGTCGCCAGGAAGCAACAGACCTGGGGCTGGGTTAACAGGGACAGCTTTATTTTGTAAACCCAAATGTGAATCTCTTCTTTCCTCCTATCTCCTCCCAGGTAGCACTCAATTCCCTAAAAGTCGAAGTTTCCACTGATAAAGTTTGCCAGGGGCCGTGGTACTGAGCTTGTGTAGATCTTCTCCTGCAGTGTGCTGACTGAGATGCCTGACATCTGTTCCACCAATGCATTTTCCCTTGCCCAGATGAAGGAATCCTGCAGCCATACCTGGAGCTGCTATCCCTCACCTCCCTGCACCTTCTCACAGCAAACACTCCTCCCTTCCACTAGGTCCTCTCCCAGTGGACAGGGAACACCACGAGGCAAACTCCTGCTCTGCTGTTCCGGTTCAGGATCTGACAGCCAAATCTCCTCTCTTTCTGGACACTTTCTACTCAATGCAGTACTGAGTTTGGCAGGATGAGGCAGTCTCAGTCTCACAATTGTTATTTCCCATTTCATGGGAGATCCTACCTGTACACGCGTAGTTTAGCATTCAGAAAATTAGGGTCCCAGCCCTCCCCCTCCCCCTGGTGCATGTCAGGATCTAGCCCCCAACGCCGTAGAATTCCTTACATTTTCTTGCTCTCTGTGACTTAATGAATATTTATGTCTTTATTGCAGCGTGGAATAGCTCAGGTCCCATGAGCACAGCAAGAGGAGGGAATGTTTGATTTGTGAGCCCAAGATAGGGAGCTGCAGCAGCTGAAATTCAGGTGCCGTGGGGACTTGCAGAGGGGAGGGGAGACCTGGACATCTCTGTAATTTAGGTAGCAAAGAGGCTTGGAGGAGAGCTGGTCTGCAAGTTAATGCACAAAACAGCAGTTAGGCACCCCAGCACCCTGGTGAATCTAGTACCAGGGATTCTGGTACAATATTCAATCCATATCTACGTATTTCTATTATTTGGAAAGATTCTGAGCTCCTCAGAAAATTAAGCAAGAAGGGCCTACTTCTACATTCTGCTGTGATATCGCTCTTGATAAGTATCACTGAAGTCGATCAGCAACACAGCACTTCACATCTGCCTTTCTGAGAAAAGGATTTGTTCCTTGCCTAGCGGATAGCAGTGTTGTCATCAGACTAATCCGAACGCCCCCAGAAGAACGTCTCCTGTTTTGCAGTTGCTGTAGCATTTCCTCTTTGGATGTTTGCTGTATATCTGAAGAAAACAGAGAGCTTCTCCTTCCTTCTTTGGCTGATTCCACCTGTGTTCAGGATGCATGAGTCAGTGCTCATTTTTGGGGTGTAAAATACAGCAGGTAAGTTCAATATCCTTAACAGAATGTCTCAACTTATTCATGGGAGAGTACAACATTTATTTGTTGGGGTTGAATCTTTGCAGGTTTTCGATGTTGGGTGTCCTGAAGAAGATGTTAAGATCACAGCAATCAGCATTCACTGAGTAAGCGCCCACTGCATGACAACCCAGGTGCTTCCTCAGGTAGGGCTTCACAAGGCAGCTCGTCCTTGTGGCTCTCAGCCTTCTTAAGTGTATTCTCCTCACTGTGGATGCTCTGTGCTTTCCCTGGTCCCCTTGCATTCCCCAGGCTCTTGTGAACCTTGGCTCACTGTGATCCCAGCTGAATCAATGCAAGGAACACAACAGGGACAAGGCTGTACCCCATGGCAGAGATCTGGGAGCTTACCCCTCTGCCTGTGACCCTTCACCTTAGGGGTGAACAGATGTCACTCTTCTATGTAACTCACTTCCACCAGAGCTCCTGTCCAGCCTGGCTACAACAAGCTAGATCCAAATGCTTTAATTAGAGCATGCTGCCATTACACACAGACCACAAAGCAAAGGGGAGAGAGGACACCTAAGAAGTGGTACAGGCTGTGGCAGAACATGGGCTGCTTTCCCTCTGTGTTTGAGCCTAATTACTGTACTAAGAGTCTATCTCCAGTGGAGTCGTGGAGCCTTAAGGCTCTGTGCTGAAAGCAGGGTAAGTGCCAGTAGCAAAGCAACAGGGTACGCAGCACCAGGACAACAAAAACATCTTCATGAAGGCAGTGACCCGCACAACTAATTAGCTCTGGTAGCAGCAGGACCCAGCTGTGATTCTGAACACAGATCTGAAGCTTGAAGAGATGCTGGGCAGCCACAAGCAGGTTGCAAGACTGTGCCAGAAGGGAATAGAGGAAAATTCTGCCACGGTGACATGAAACGGCACTCCAAAGGTGTCTCAGGCTCTCGTGCCAGCTGGCTGAGTGGTGGCAGAGCTGAGAAATAGAGGCTAGTTTCTGGGGAACATAAAGATATCTATGCTGAATATTAGAGCTTATGACTGCTTGCAGCCTTCACTTCACGACCACACAGAGGTTCCAGTCTTCTGCCCTATAACCTCAGTCATCTAACAGAAAGTCACTTCATTAGGATAAAATTGAGAGAGTATATTTTAGAAAATTCACTAGCTTCTGTTCTGCATTTTCCCATCTATCCTTGGGCACCAAACATGAAGCAGACAACCCAAATGGCAGATATTTTAGCCTTAACTCATTATAATCTTACACTGCAGCCTCCATATTCTCTTGAATGCAGGTGGATGAGCATGTAACTCTTGCCACATTTCCACAGATCTGGTTCTCTGTTCATAATGATCTTCTGGGTTTCCACTTCCATTTTCTACCTAGAGAAATGGGAACCATGAGGAACTTCAGTGCTAAATACTGATGTTTGCCCATGCACTCCGAATGCACTGATAGGTTATGAATGAAGATGGGTTTAGGTCAAACTGCTTTGCTCCCATTGAAGATGACATGCCTTTAGACTCACAAGATAAGACAATTCAAACTTGGCTTTGCCACTCCATGTACTCTGCCCTATGTTCTCACAGAAGCTTGTGCAATTGTGTATTAATGGAAAAAGCACTTTCCTTCCTTTGATTATTTATGTAATCAGTAGGAAAAGAAACAACATGATGAACTAAACTCTGCGGGTCAGCCTCTGATCACTCTAATTTGAATTCTGGATGAAGAAATAATGTCACAGGCAGCCAATATCCTGAAAGAGAAAATTCGCAGGGATGCTGACAAGGGACTGGCAGAGAGTTGTCACAGTAAACTTCTCTGGTTATTTGCTGTCTTTCTCCCTGTGTGTTGTCTGGTCTTTTGCTCCTGAATTACTAGCTTAGGCTTCCCTGCATGCAAGGCAGATGCCTAATTTGTGGATAACGACAGGAGTCATATCCAAAATAGATGCTGATCTGTTCAGACCTGTTAAAGCTGAGAAACTTCTGGGTATGTCCAAAAATATATTAATTGCTGCAGGAACACTTATGCTTGAAGCTGTGATGACCACAGATGCTGAGGTCCCACTAGGTTTCACAAAAGCAGCAGTTTAAAGGTGCTACTTTTGATGAACGTAAGATTCAGAATGATTTAGTGGCGGTATGGGGTTGTAAGTCTGAGCCCTTGGTGTTTCTGTCTAGCAAACATGGGATCATCTCTGTCTTGCCAGCTCCACAGTTTTGCTGGCTCCTTGCTGGAGGTAAGGCTACAGCTTTGCAGCATTCAGGCTGCTGCAGCTCTCAGAAACCAATAGAAACCTCAGGGGCTTCAGTTAGAAACACAAAGTCCTACACATTGGACAGAATAATCCCTGGCGTGGGAAAAGACTGCCTAAGCCTCAGCCTTCCTGGAGATGCCCTGGAGGAAGATGATGTTGACTGAATATGTGCCAGTGTTGAGCTCTTACAGAGTGTTATTGTAGTGTCCTGGGCTACATTAAGAGAGCAGTGGAAGAACTCAGCAGTAAGGCTGTGCAACATCCGTGATTCAAGGTTTGCAAGTTTGAGCTACACAGAGCCCCGGACTTGGTTAGATGGTGAGTAGGAGGATGGAGGCAAAACACCTCAAGAAGTCCCATCCACCAACAACTCTGTGGTTCTGTGATTTGGACAATTCTGGGCATTTCTGTAGCTGTTATCTGTAGCACAAAAGCAGTTCCAGGCTTCTGAAATGATGATGAGTCAGACCAGGAAACTAGAAAAAAAAAAAAAAAAAAATTGGAGAGCAGAAGTTTTAGTCTAAAAGCCAGTATTCCAGAAGAGTGGATTAGCTTTGTCCATAAGCTGGTTTAAGGCAAAGCGCTGTGTGGTAACCAGTACATACAAATGGACCAACTGTGCATCTCCTGTCATGTTACAAAGAGCTAGGGATAATTTCAGAAGGAATCTGCTGGATGGAGACACTACATGCTGCAGTGGTGAAAAGCTGCATCTCAGCTGACAGCAGAACAAAGCCTTTTTATGCTCTGAAATGATTCTTACAGAGATCAGGAAGCTGCTCTGTATGGGGAGCCCCATTCGACAGTGGTGGTGCTCTGGATTAAAATTCTAACAAGACAGAAGAAAATACCTTGAGGAAAGGAGCCTACATTAATTTTACTGTTACTCAGTTTGGGAGTGATTAGTGCTGAAGTCTCAGTCTTGCAGTCATCCAATAGCCCCCAATTTAGTCTGCTGCAAAGAGGTCTGCTGTCAGCACACACACACATATACACCACCTTCCAGATACCTGCTAGCACAGCTCACCAGTTGCTTCCTATGTGATTAACACATTCCTCAAGAGTGGGCAAAAGTAGCATTTCCAGTTTTCACTGTACAACAAATCTTTGACTGTATGGGCTGGCTGCTGCAGTGAGAGCAAGGAGTGCATTGCCATATCACCTAATCTCATGTGTCAAACCAAACAGCAGATGGAAGCTATGGTAGGCACACATCAATGTGCATGGATATGAAACCTAAAAGAGAAATGAACTTGTAGATCTCCATGGATCTATTTAAATACAATATTTTATTCCATTCCATGTTGCTTTTTATACAGTTTTTATCACCATAGCAACAGAGGTCCAGCTCTTCAAAGGGTATTTAGGTATCCTTCAGCACCCAAATCTACCAGATAGGTGCTATTGTCATCATTAAAATCTTATTAAGCTGCCACACACTCCTGTGTGTGTCCAAGATGACTGAGTAATTGTGCTGCCTGTAGCTGAGAAGCTGCTAAGAGCTCCAGCTCAATTGAAACAGGGCCTGAAGACAGGTTATTGAAGTGAGAATTTCCCCACTCGAATATCCAGTACCTTGAAAATGTTGTAGGAAGATGGCTAAATGGCTCACCCAGTAGACAAGCTAAGGACAAGTACGTCCATGTATTGCATAGAATCATGGAATCATTAAGCTTGGAAAAGACCACTAAGATAATCTTGTCCATGTACCAGTCTGTCCATCCTAGCCCAGTACATCTTGGTCATTAAAGCACCTGTGCATGACAGACAGATTCAAAATTTACTCTGATTCATCTGAAGCAAAAAAGTACACCTCCTCCTCCAACATCCTACCGTAAGTCTACTTCCACTTCTCCCTGTTTGAATGAACAGGCAGAAGCAAAAATATTTCCTCTGCAGAGCACCTTCCCCCCAGGGGAAAGGTTCAAATCTTGCCTCAGATGAAGCAAAACCAGGGAGCTGAACTAGGGCTTCCTGCAGCACAAGATTAACAATCATCTGCCACGGTTTTGTCCTGTTATCTATCTTGCAAAAGGAGATATGTGTGCAGGGGAATTTTAAAAATAAACAGATTTCTGTGCATATAAATTGTATACTTCTCTGCACGTTCCTACATATGGATAGTGTATGTATATTTTGCAGCATTGTACAGGTATTGTATGAACAAAGGTTTCTGTGCACATTTTTTAAAATATTTTCCCCTCTATAAGTGTCTCAGTATATATTGCACACAGTAATGTTTATGTTTGGTGTGCAAGGCTGTGTGTGCATGTGCCCTATTTGATGGGGGAAGGGGATCTCCTTGGCACAATACTTATTAGTATCATCAATCATCGGGAGTGTCATTTCCAAATTCCCTTTCCCCTACCTAATTTGCTAAACCTAATTCTTTATCACTCTACAAAACCCAGCATGAGAGATGGAAGTGATAATGTGAGGTGGCTTGCTTATCCATGCTCTACTGTACAGAGGCTATGTCAGCCAGGCGACTTCTAGGGAGAAATATACCACCTTTTTCCTTCCATGTAGTCTGATCTGTATCTGCTCAACCCACAGCAATGAGCAGCCCATTGCATCCCTGTTGCACTGTGGCTTTATTTATTTCTGGCTCCTCTGTGTCCTTGTGAATTGCTGGGGAGTGCCTAAGTAAGGCACCTCGCTCTGCTCTTTGCTGGTGCCTTCTTGGCTTAGATGCATTTGCTAATGCATCCAGTTCAGGACACCTCCACAATGTGCTTCATTAATCTCAACAACCTAAGGCTATATATATTTTTTTCCAGGCCTGGTACTAAATTAACAAAAGACCTTTATCAAAAACTTGCCTTATTGAATTTGCCAGCCTTGTTCAGCTTGTGCAAATAATTACGTGTCTTTAAAACTTCCAGGGAGGAAAACAATGAACCATGAGTGGAATCTAAACTACCAACTCTCAACTCCCATCCCTGACATGGATAGGATTTCATCCTGCGTTGTGCTGTCACTCCCACCCCACAGGCATCCTGTTCTTGTCAATAATTTTAACTGTTTCTCTGGGTTTATTGACAGGAATGTGCTACACATGGACTCCTAATAGAATTAGTGTATCTGCATCCGGCCCACATAGATTAAAGCATTGGATTGAGGCCTATCATTTACAGGTGTGATTTTCTTTCACCAGCAGGCCTTTAAAATATGCCATTTCTTCTCTCAGTTATCACAGAATTGTAAAATCATTAAGGCTGGCAAAGACCACCAAGATCTAACCATCAGCCTACCGCCACCTCGCCCACTGACCACATCCCTCAGTGCCACATCTCCACAGTTTTGGAACACCTCCAGGGATGGTGACTGCACAACCTCCCTGGGCAGCCTGTGCCAATGCATCACCACTCCTTCTGAGAAGAAATTTTTTCCTAATATCATAAGAAGAGCATAGGGATATATGATAACAGTAATAAGGCAAGTCAACATTTCTTGCAATAAAATGACCGTCGAAATCTCATACACCATAATAGAAAAATACTTGTTTGTTGCAAGATACAGAATGCATGTCCAGTGCGTGAAGCTTTTAACACCAACACAAAGAATCACTGAAGCCTGACTCTTCTGTTTGATCAGGAATGAGTAAGACTCAGAATGCAGAGATGTCACCAATTAGCAGCATCTCAGCTAGAAGTGTGAATATTTTTAGAGAAATGGAAAGAATGGGAGGTTTATTTTTAAACAAAGAAGAGCTTTTAATCAGATGGAGAAACAGATATTATGGGGGATGCTTTACAAAAATCTGTTGGGAGCTTGGTTGCCTAGTTCCAGGAGGAATGGTTTCTAACACTTTTTGTTTCTTTTTTCACTTTGGACATTTTTAATTCCCCCAGTGACAATGCAGTCCTGCGAGGCAGACCACGTGGGACTCCCTGTTAAGACACAGTCAAGAGATGACATCAGTCTTTGTAGGAACATAGGAAATAGCATCACAGGAGAAGGCACAAAGTACTGAAGTTTCAGAAGAAAAAACAGCACAGAATCTTTGTATCAATCCAGTTTAAAAAAAAAACCCAAAAACCAAAAATGACCCTCACCACTTTAGGAAGGATCTACTCAAAAGGTAAAAAGTCACATCAGTACTTCAGGCCAGCAGCAGTCAGGATTTATCAGAAAATTGGAAGAGAACATTTCTGACACAGAAGTTGAGATAACAGGAAATGTACAGAGAAGGGTCTGCTTTGATAACTGGATTCACTGTGGTGCACCTTACCCACCTCATGTGTCCCCCTGAGGCAGGCAGGCGATGTGCAGGAAATCTGTGTTACTTGAACAGCCCATGTGTAGCAATGAGAATTCAGTCAGCTGTTTGCTCAGAGGCCCTGAGACCCCAAAGGCTGCTTTTCCTTTACAGACGGGGTACCTGTCTGCTCAGCTTCCTGACTGAAAGTAGTTCTGCAGCCACTGCTATAGATAAAGGCTTGAACAATTGTATTTGTCTCCTACACTGTCCCAATATTCCTTCATCTATTCTTGGTTGGCTTTGGGGCACCTCTGTAACATTTGTTCTCCAAGAAGAATTAAGAAAATTAAAGATTAGAAAATCACAATATCCCCATCAAGCATAAGGGAGAGCATGTACTTGCTACAGCCTAAACCTCTGTGGTTAATTGCACTCTGATTCAGTCACTTCATGCCCAAAGGGATCATGCTAATGCAAACGTCCTATGCTGATGGCCAACTCAAGAGCTACTTAGCTTTGTTTAGACCTTAACAACCAGCCACAAAAAGGGGCGAAGCTCTTACCCACAGTGGCTGTGTTTCCCCTTGGTAAAAGCAAGCAGAGGTTGGGCAGGTTTCAGGCTTTTTTTTTTTTTTCAGTCTGTAGAGTTTTAACGAAGTCACCAAATTATTGTGGGGATAAATCTTCCTCACATACTTCGAAACTGAAAAATATTATACTTCATGGCAAAGATTTTTTTGACAGCTAAGTACTTCATGATTCACATTTTGCTTTCATCAATCACAGTAAAAGTCAGGTAAGTCAAGTTAATGCCGTGCCTGGTAAATTTTTTCCACAAGGCTATAAGGCTAACCGTTTCTACTACTGTATCTACATGACTGCCACGGCCACCTACACTTGGATGGTCTATACTAAGAAAAATCATATTAGTCTTGCATATCCACCCTGTTGTGCACAGGGGTGTGATTCAAGCTAGCATGGTTATGAAGGCAGTAGGCACAAAACCACTGCTGCTCAAAAGTCTGCGGAACAGTTCTGGCCCAGGACCCAGCTGTGCACTGTGTCACAACACCAGTAATGTTCACCTTGGGGTAAGACTTAGTGGAACTCATTGGTTTTAATTTGCAGCTTTGAGAAGTGTAGCCATCTATGCTTTATGGATTTTTCTTTTCCTATGAGGGATCTCATCAACTCTGATGTCTGTAACTATTGATTCTCTTTATTAAGGGATTGGTAAAACAGATTAACCACAATAGCATGTTAATTAAGACCATGTTTCAGCTTTCCAATATTACTCTCTTTCTGCAGAAAGCTGATGAGTTGACTGGCATCAGAGACTGTCCAAACCAAAGAGTCAGATGGAAAGGACCATGAGGAAAATTGGCTGCGTAACCAAGAGAAGGCTTTGAAACAATGCAATCCCATTTTCACAATGTCCAGCATGGAGATGTGATGTCCAAATCTTCAGCGCGACTGTGCTTGCACAGGCAGAGCCCTGCCAGCTCTTCAGTCAGGCTGAGACTGAATTTGCCACAAGTGCAAGTCCTGGGATGTGGATTCAAGACAAGGAACAGGACCTTGTCCCACAGAAAGCTTTTCCACCAAGCAAGCCCAAGGTGTCAGATTGGGAGCCTGTTTCTGTTTTCTACATTATATTCAGCTCAATCAATCATTCAGTGGCTTCCATCATTATTTTTCCTCTGCCTTTCCCAGTTAGACTTTGTTCTCTTTAGACTGGTGGTGGGTTTGTGCGTGGTACAGAGTGTGCTCACCTGAGCTGGGGACATGATGGCTGCTGTCACACTGATCATAATTTTCCTCAGAAAGGAAATAGCAAATGCCTTCGTGTCTTGTTCTGCTGCCCTTGTGCTCTCAGACCCCTGCTCTGAGGAAAGGACCCTTCTCTGTGCCTCCTTTTGCTCTGATTTGCCTTGTCTTCCCCAAGCCCTGCTGCTGACTGCACTCTCACTGATTATTTTTTTTCAGAGGCTGTAAACCTCAGTTCCAGCTCAGCTCGCATTAGTGTCAGAGAAGTATCTCTTGGCTGTTTACAGAAGAGAAATTGGAAAGATGAGAATTATTTCATGTGAAATGTAGTGGAGAGCCTATGCTGAGCTTCTTAGTGAGGCCTGAGGCTGCAGCTACCTGAAGAAGCTGGTGAAAGCTTCCGTCATCCGGTGATTCAGCTCCCCCTGCCCTGGCTCTGGCCCTGCTCTGCGTAGGTGTCTCACAGCTCTCATTAACTCTGGTTTTGATGCAGACCAGGAGCTACTGGGCTGTTAGCCCCAGTTTCTCTTGTATGAAAGTTTTCTGGCTTTTCGACTGTCTGGTGTTCCCTTGAAAATGTATATTCCAAAACAACAACAACAACAAAACCCGAAGATTCAGGTTTTCTTGTAGATTGCTTTTCAGCTATTTTTTAATTCCCCCAGTGACAATGCAGTCCTGCGAGGCAGACCACGTGGGACTCCCTGTTAAGACACAGTCGAGAGATGACACCAGTCTTCGTAGGAACATAGGAAATAGCATCACAGGAGAAGGCACAAATTTCTGAAGTTTCGGAAGAAAAAACAGCACAGAATCTTTACATCAATATACATATATTGATATAAAATCTACAATATATTTATATTGTAGATTGCTTTTCAGCTCTTTCTACTAGGAGTGAGAAAATGGGGATCGGTGCTCAAGGGATGGCTCTGCTGCGAGGTCATACCAGTCCGATCCACTCTTGGAAGGAGATGATAGTACTGCATGGTGCCTAAAGTCACCTTCTCCAGCAGGCAAAACCCTGTAACCATCTCTCCACTGTCCCCGTTACCCATGACAAGGGCATCCAGCACAGCAGACTCTTGTCCCTTGTACCACGACGTGAGCTGGAATGTGGCTTGAGTTTCCTGAAATACTTCTAACACAGCTCCTCACGGCTATGTAGGCACTTCTATTGAATTAATTCCATTTGAATTTGGGTGTTGAAAAACTGAGGAGAGTGAGCCAAATGGCTTAGGAATATTGTTTAAAAACACCTCTGTCCAGGGCAAAGGGAAATATGCAAAATGTGGATATCTTTTAGAAGAAGTCTCTGTCTTATTATTACTTTGGTTTCCCATTTTCAGTTTCTTCCGGACGGGAGGGGAATGTTTTGTTCAGAAGTCATTTTAGCAGGTTCTACCTAGTTTGCTGAACTGAATTCCTTCCCCCCAACCCTAAAAGGTTTTCTTTTTAATAACAGCTGTTATTTCTTTCCAAGCGCTGAGGAGAGGAGTCCAATAAACCCCTTCTTGGGCTGCTTCCAGAAATAAAAAAGCATTTCGGCTGTCATTCAGGCCTGGCTTTTCATTAATTCTATTTCAATGTGTTTTATATGACCATGCGTCTGCAAAGAATCTCAGTGGGATGGAGCAGCTTAATCGATCGGCAATCCTGGTCACCCAGAAAGGGTGTTAATTGGCCTCGGTACTTGAAGCATGTGACACTGCCTGACCTAATCATCAGAGCTGGAGGAGTCAATAAATTAGAGCAGAAATGCAGATGGATAAAATAAGGACAGTTCTATCCAACATGCTGTGAACATTCTTCTTGAAACCAATAGCAATATGAGGAAAAGTCAAGTCAAGCATTTGCTGGATAAGTCTCAGTGGAGTTAAGAGCAAGAATAATTTTGTGTTGTCAGAGCTTCACCTTTAAGTCTTCCAGTACGCATGTTTGATGTGTCTTAGCAGTTTGCCTCCTAACGGGATCTATGAAAATGACCCATTCTCCCACTCTAATGACCTTTGGAGAGGGATGCCATGAAGGGCAGGCACAGCTCTGTCCTTACTGCACTCATGGCAGGTCCAAAGTCCTCAGGATATTTCTGGGGAAGATGCAATAACAAAAAGCCTTGGTTTTGCATGTGTACAAGCCCTGTTTGGTCTATGGTCCTCCCATCAGCTAGCTACAAATGTGAGTAAATCAGTGGTGCATTTAATACTCACTGCTGGCACATTATTTTGGGATGTGTCAGATGACACAAGCATCTCAGATGGTGAGACAGAAAACCAAGGGACATACACCAGTCCCAGGCATGGAACAATTAGGACTGAAGCTTCAGGGATAAGCATCCTTAAATTACATCTACCGCAGTTTTAAACATTCATCTGGGTCCTGAATTACCTTCTAGTTTTTGTCTTTAAGGCTAATAGTGAGCAAAGTATTGTGACTATTCATGCAGCCATAAATAGAGTAGCTCCTCATGGCTGGAATGGTTTTGTAATAAAACATTTTGGGCCACAGTAAGTTGTAATTTTTCTCCACCCAGAACTTTATGGCATTATACTACAGTCTTCCATCTATAGAAAATGGCAAGTGCACAGAATCTGGCCTGAGAAATGGAGAGTTTCTTATGCAGACCAGCAGCTGTGTGGTTAGAGTGTAAGTCTCACTACGAGACAACCAGTTCTCAGGGAAGGGTCCTTTGAATGAGAGCATCCTGAAGAGTAAATTTCCATATTTTTTCCCCACTGATTTATTACCAAACATTGTATTGTTTAGTAGAAGTCTGTCAGTTTTACAGCAAATTCTCAAGATACTTGGAAACTGGGAATCATTCATATATATATATTCTAATTTAAAATCTGTCAATTGCTATTAAAAGTAGCTCCAAAAATCCTTGCAGCAATGCAGATAACTTGACCTTGTATTTTGCATCCTGACCCACTGTGTACAGTCACACAAGGGAGAGAAAAGAATCAACTGCAGAATGTGCTACTGTCTATACACCCTTCCTAGTATTTAGCAAAAATGAGTGTCACAACCCCTGTTTTATACATGGAGGAATCTGAGCATTTATTCATCTCTGATGTTCCATTAGGAAGCCAAATGCGCTGACTTCCACATTAGAACCAGCTGCCTCCCTTTTATTTTTTTTAAACACATCCAAAACCACAGCTATAGTGAGTGGCTGTTTGAAGGCTATTGGATTTGCAGTTTCCTTCCAGTTAGAACCTCTTGTGTTGGTGGAGTCAGCACAGGGAACAGGGTGGAGAGGGACTGCTGCCAGCCAGGAACACTAATAGAGTCAGAATGACTACCAGCTCCCAGCAGAGCCAAGATGGTAGCGAAGGGGTGGGCGTCACCTACACCAAAAAGCAATAGACGCCCAATCACGAGTAAGTGAGCATGTGCTTGGTAGGAGTGCTGTGACGCTATTTTATCCAGCACCAACGTCTGGAGGTACACTGATCCATCTGTTGGCTATTCATATTCATAGTAATTTTTCTGCTGTTGTTGTTTATGTATATATAGGTCTGTGATATATAAAGCGCTGCTCCAGAGCTCTTTGTGTGGATAAACTGTGCGCAAGGCATGGGCTACAGTGGGGAAAAAAACTGTGTTAGAAGAGGAGTTAAGAAAATTTGCAGCCCCATTAGTTGAAACTGTACAATGAAATGCATTTTCAAACATAATCAAGGCAGATAAAAATGGACAACATCAGGAAAAAAAGCAAGCAAGGAAATACAAACTCATTTTGTTGCACTTTTAAGTGCTAGGAGTTGTTCAGAGACAAAAGAGCCATTTATGCTAAGTCGAATATGGAAGGAAAGTAGACGAGATTATAGTAGCCTGCTGGCCTTTCAGTGGGGAAGGTAGATTTTAAAAAATAACAATAATAAAGCCTTCCATTTGTATTTTAATAAGGAAACATTCCTTTTTATCAGATTACCAGGCCTCTCATGACTCACCTCCAAGCCCTTCATTTGGCTAATGAATTTATGCCCCTTTCTCCAGGGGCAGAACATCTTGTCAGTCACATAACGATGCTATTATCAGCATATCTCACACCGAGGCAGGGAAAGCAAGCCCTGTGCATCTCCATTTGTGCTTGGTGCTGTAAGGGGCAGGTCCTCACGTGGCTCTGGCTGCTCTGCTCAAAGGCTACTGCTCCATCTCAGAGCATGTGAGCTCAGGAAGGACAACAGTGAACTATAAAGAAAAGCCATCTTGTGCTTTCTGAGATGGGGAGCTGCTTAGCTTGATATGGTGCAAAAGGCTTCATCAATCTTGCTTGGGTGCAAACCAAGTGGAATAGGCTCTGCCATAGCCTAACACAGCCCATCCTGTACATAAATGTTGAACCAAGGGTGACATCTTGGGTGCAGTATGGTCAAAAGAAGGCTGGACTTTGATCTCAGTTGGGCCAGAAGGTGACCCTGTGTCTCTAGTGTGGATAGGGTCCTAACCGATATGGCCACAGTTCCACTCAGATGGCTTTATCTAGTGCCTAACTTTATTAAAGACAGGTTGTCTTCCATTCTCAACAGCATCAAGCCATTTCACACCATACCAGGGCAGCTTCTCAACTTGGGTTCACCACCCAAAGGTACTGCCCGACATCTGGGCTCACCTGTCAAACTTAAATCTGAAAATGGCAGAAGAGCAAACTTGTAACAAGGCACAAAGGATAGATCTAAGAACTGGATCATGATACAGGTATGGTCATTAATGTCTCTGGCTAAAAAAAAAAAAAAAAAAAAACAACCAACCAAACAACAAAATTCATGGCTTTTTTCCTCTGCAACTTTATAATATCCTTCTTCACAATGCCTACATGCATTAGGCTCTACACAGGCAATTCCTGCTATCCGCTTACGAGCTGTGTGCTGCAGCCCTCCCAGCACATCAGGAGGGGCTGTGGGAGCAGGGCCCAGCAGCTGCCCATTGGCATCACCACACTCCCAAAAGAGATGCCATTTCCCTGACAAGAGCCCCAGGAACACTGCAGATCAGCAGCTTTCAGGGGAGATGTAAAGATACAGCTTTCAGGGAGAAGGCTTCCTACTTCTTATTGTTGGACCAGAGGGTCTTGGTCATTTCCAACTTGTGTACGATCCTACGATCATGCTATGATACTCTTCCTTCTGTGACAGAGCCTATTTCAATAGTGTCCTGCCTACCTCATGCCCAGCCTGTATTTTCCACTGGGAACAGTCATTTCCCACTTTCAGACCCCAACAATTCTGGGCTAAATAACTTGCAAGTGCTTATCTGTTACTGCTGATCTGGGTAGGTAGAAGTTGGTAGGACTAGCTGAGACTACCACTTAATTTTCATCTCGCTGAATTAGGGGAAGCAAATCCCACCCATTATGCCTATGTTGCAGACTGAAGTGATGGGGATCTTCGCTTGGATAATGGCTGTGGAGCCTTGGTACAGTTCACGGAAACACAACCCAGGAGACACATTCAGAGAACACTTACTGGAGGGTTTATAAAAATACCTGTTAGTGGTGCACTGCTGTTTTCTGTCATCTGCTGAAGGGTCTAATCTGCACTGAGGCACCAGGCATTGCCCATTGCTACAGGCAGGAGGAGGCTTCAAGATCCTGATAATTTTTTTTCACTCCACATCTCACTGTACATTAAAAACAAACTCAGACAAACAATTAAGTTAATTTTCCTTAAATAAAAAAACTTAACATACTTTACTGTCCCTGGAGGTATTCAAGAAACATGTAGATGTTGTACTGAGGGACATGGTTTAGTGGGGAAATATTGGTGGTGGGTGAATGTTTGGACTGGATAATCTTGGAGATCTTTTCCAACCTTGGTGATTCTATGATTCTAAATGAACTTTCACAGATGCCAAAAGTAAAAGCCAGCCTCAAATTGTCAGTTAATTGACATATATTAGAAATAGTGTAACACACACAGCGTCAGCTGTCTATTCAGAACAAACCTCTAAAATGAGGTGGTCTTAGTGTCTCACACCGGTCAGGCCCAACCTGATCCGTGTTGGACTGGTAGCTGCAGGAGGCTGCTGTAGGGCGGTGAGATGACAGTGCTGACAGATCACAACACAGATTTCCATCCTGTAAATTGGTGAATGGCACCATTATGGGGCTACTGCTGCAACCTCTCTTATTACAAGGACCCACAATTTTCCTGCAGAGGGCACGTTAACAGCAATCTTATCTTCAAGATTTCTGTTCAACTGCCTTAAGCCCTCATGGCAGGGGAGCCCTCATCCACAAGACATGCCCATCTCCATTTGGCAACTCAGCCACAGGGGAGGAAGCAGGTGGAAGCTGAGGAGAAAGTGAGAACAGCAAGGCAGGAACTTGGCATGACTGAACGTCCAAGTGTTTTACTTGCCAAACAGCTTTGCAAGAAAAATTTAGGGAGTTTCTGTATTTTTCTGTAAGATGAGAAGCTTCCAGTCGGGCTTTTCATGCTGAAGGAGTTACACTCCCCAGAGGTAAAAGATAAGTGGAAGAAAAAAACCTACCCTCTGAAGGTCACTAGGATTTGGAGTGCAGAGCCCTTAGAATCATAGAGTCATAGATCACCAAGGTTGGAAACGACCTCCGAGATTATCTAGTCCAACCATTCACCTCCCACCAATATTTCCCCAGAAGTTTTCATGAAACTGGAAGAGAGAAAACACATGCTGGAGAAACAGTGGGGAGATGGGAAACATAAGGAAGTGCAGTAAGACATGCTATAGAGGCTGGGACAGAAAACACAACTGTAATGAAATCTTTCAGAACAAAATACTTGCCAGTAGTATATTGAAAATGTTTTCTTTCCAGAGCATTCTCATTATCTTATGTTGTATTATCAGGCCTTGACTCCTTCAACCTTAGAACTTCTTTATCTTTATGAAGAAAGTGATTTAACAAAAGAGACATAATCTAAGAGTTGCTCCAAAAGATTCACTGGTTAGTGTGAAAACTGTAATGAAGGCTAAGTCCTCATCAACTACTTGGGCACAGCATAACTTTGTTACCTTTCTTGTTGGTCTTTGCAATGGAGCTATAAAGTAGAAACAGAATGGCTTGGGTTGGAAGGGACTGCAAAGATCTGGTTCCAAGCCCCCTTGGGTTGAGCAGAACTGTCATTCATATCAGAGGAATCCTAGCAACTCTCAACAAGTTATTTGAGCTTCTATAATACTGTATTAAAAATTAAAGTAAAAAAGTATAAAAAGATAGATCATGGGCCCTGCTGAGAATGAACAGTAGAGCAGATAAAGCAGGGAGTCGATGCTGAAGCCCACCACCTGTCCTGCTAGGAACATCTTGCTGAGTCAGGTCATTTATCTGTCTCCTTCATGGAGAAACACACCAGATATTATTAGCTTTAAAAAAAAAAGAAAAGAAAGAAAGAAAAGAAAAAGAAAGATGTATATTTCCGTTCATGGAAACTAATCTATAAATAATGAAAAAGCAGTTCTGGAAAAAGTGCTGATTTGCTTTCCCCCTTCAGCACACATGAGAGCACTGGTTTCCTTCCAGCCTTGGCAGTGCTTTTATCAGGGTTGAAAGCTGTGGATCTGATTTGACTTCTGCCTAACAGATTAGGTGTAGGGTCAGTAACACCATGGAACCAGTCTTGCTCATGCTCTATCGTAATATCCGTATGCAGGAACAAACATTCTAACTTGGACAACACAGATGAAATCTGCTGGAAAATGGAGCAGATTTCCTGTGTAAAGGAAATAGCTACCACATTTAGAAACAAGTGCTACTAGAACACGGCTGTTCACTAGTTTCCTTTTTTATTTTTTATTTTTTACATTAACTCAAAATGCTAAAGACCAGGTTTTTGGCCACTTTTCTCTTTTTTTCCCCTCTTGTGCTGGAAAGCAGTGGTGCCTGTGCTCCCACACGGGGTTGTCACCAGCAGTGAGGTATACAAAGCCATTCAGTGTTCCCCACCAAAGGGCTGCTCTGCAGTTGTGCCCTGCTGCTGTCACCGCAGCACCTCGTACCCAGCCTTGGTATATACTCAAGAAATGTTGTCTGCTGCAGAATCATGGCACTCTCTCAAATCCAGTGCTAATGGGCATTCAAACAAGCATAATGATGATTTTCAAAAGGTGCTGCTAGTTTGGGGGCAGTGGGTGCTGTCCTGTGAAATTCCCTCTCACAACTTCAATTTCAGTAGAAGGTTCCGGATACAACAGACAGAAACATGATATGGTGTTCAGTTCCATGAATTCAGGTACCCAGTGCCACTTGGAGCTCCTCGGGGAAATTAAGGCACCAGCATGGGACTGGCCAACAAAACACAAGGCTTCAGGCCCTCAACCATTTGGCACAAGTGCTGGAGGCCAACCAGGACACCGCACCAACCCCAGTGCCATCAAACACTTACAGAGAAGCACTGAATCTTGCTCACAGGGTAGAATTCAGCTCACTGATTAAGACTCTTACATATAAATGCTTTCATGTATGTTACATCTGAGTGCCCACTAAAGCAAATGACAACCTCACTGGTGAAGCTGAGAGGGATCTGGATGGCCCAATGCATGTTTCTACTTTGGGGGAGCTGCTATCAATTTGCATCAGGGGAAATTTTGTGTAGGTCGTCAAAATATATTTTTCACGAAGAGGACTCAGGGGAATCTGCATATCTGGAGATATTCAACATTCAATGGGGAATAACCCATAGAGAAGCCTACTCTAAATAAGTGCTTCCACTACTTTGGATAGGAGGTTGGGTGAGCTGCCAAGCTCCATCCAACCCACGTTACTCTGAGGCTTTTGAGGTCCATTCAGCAACTCTCCATTAACTCCGACAGGATATAAAAGCCATTTAAATTTCAGTGTCTTACTCAATAATCTGCATCCTACCCCTTGTACAATCAATGGATGTATAGATGTTATAAATACCAAAGAGCTCGGCTAAGCTGTTATTATACCAGAGCAAAGAAA
>JAOWBP010002978.1:8358524-8390699 GCA_028571105.1 Tragopan temminckii
AACCCTCCTTTGGACACTGTAATAGTTTTATTAGTTTCTTACAACGTGGTGCCCACCCAGTGCTGGAGGTGAGGCTGCACAGAGCAGAGCAGGACAGCCCCTCCCCAGCCCCATGGCAGCGCTTGGCCTGCTGCTCCCAGGGTACGGTTGGCCCTTTGGCTCTGGGGCACACTGCTGGCTCAGACACAACCTGCTCACAGCCAGAACCCCCTGATCCCTTCTATCTGCTCTCTCATCCCCCAGTCTGTACACAGAGCCAGGGTTGCCCCATTTCTTTTATGACTGTTCTTTTAAAAATTCATGTGGCTGGTGATTGCCCAGCCCTCCAATTAGTTCAGATCAGTCTGCAAAGCCTTTCTGACCCTGGATAATAAACCAAAAAACTTTCTGACAGCCTGGAGCACTGCTCTGCAGCTGAGCATCCTCAAGACACTGTTGAAAATAGGAATATGCAGGATGAACTGCACGTTGCAACAGCAAGGAACAAAATGCTTGGGGATTATTGATGCCATATAACATGTTTGACAGCATCCTGAAACTAGAGTCATTTTAATGGAGAAAAATGTTGGTAGCAGAAACTAAGCAAGTGGGACACAATGATGTATTGCAATTGCTTGGCCAGAAACATTTGGGAGTAGTTGATCACCAGCCATTTCTTTCTGACACGAAGATGGAAACTCATTAACAAAACTGAGATATGAAGTAGGCGAAACACTGCAAAAGAGAAACTTTGGCTTCTCTCAGGTGTTTCCAGTTGAAGTTAGCTAAATATGTACTTCCTCACATTATGCATACTAAATAGAGAAGTGTCTGCTTTTTGCTTTACCTCTTATTAGTCTTTTCCAGCTTCCTTTTTCAACTGCTCTTCGGTACCCACAAATCACCTAGCAATATTTGGTCCACTTTATTCACATTTAGGAAATACTTAGGAAGGTTTATGCTACTAATTTACCATAAGGATAAAATGAAAATCAGTAACACATTTCTGTGCTGAGTTAGGGGAAGTGTGAAGGACACAGGCAGGAATAGCTGCTACACCTATTTGCAACCCTAAACTGTCTGGTTCTAAAGAAGGACAAAGGAGCTTTGCTTCCTCAAGGTTAGCAGGTGTTGTATTTTCTAGAGTGAGTAATCTTTCTCAGAAATTTAGCTTAATGAAATATCTGACAGGATGATTTTCTGTCTGCTTCTTTTCAGATGGAAAAAGAAATGTGTGTGGTTTACTTAGAGAATAAGCAAACCAAGGACAGCAGTCAAGGACTGTGCAGAAGTATTTGGATTTTCTAGAACTATTCCAGTGGTTTACACCAACTGGGGTTAAGAGCTTTGGAGGAAGTGACTTTAAGAACAGAAGTCTGAGATGAACCCTGCCAGGATGCCATCTGTGCCTCCAGTCAGAACAGGGATGTGCAGCAGGAGCTGCTCAGGGCTGTGTGGGATGGGTGCAGCAGTGGCAAATGGCTGTTGAACACAGCCAGCCCTGAAGGTGGTTACTAGTCCAACAGCACTCACTTTCAACAATGGAAGTCTGCAGGAAGGATGACAGGACGAACTATAGGTGAGCGACTCATAATTCAGGAAGACAACTGACTTTTAACTCCTGCACTTCAGTGTCAGTCTCGTCCATCTTGTCTCACCCCTCTGCATCCATCTCCTGAGTGCAGATGCCTCAGAGGGCAGCCATAGTGGGCACAGTTACCAAGCAGAAAAAGAATACTAAAACTCAGAATAATTTCTCAGATAAATCAATGTTCAAGAATTCTGCCCTCTGTTTGGTGCTGTCAAAATGGCATCCTTGCACATTTGCTGGACTGCATCCATTGTTTTTTAATCACACATCAATTCACCCTAAAGATTAGAACTCACCCTCATTAGGCACAGAAAACTGTCTGTGGGTCTGCCTGTGCCTGCCTCAAGGTCTCTGCAATTAAAGGAGATGAGGAAATGCTGGTGGCCACCCAAGAGCAGCAGCTATATTTTGAGCATAGCACAATGAATGTATGAGCATAGCTGGAGGGCAGAGAAGGCGTTCATCCAGACGCACCATGTCAGAACCAAAATGGGGAGCACAACAGTAGTAGGGGAGCTGATCCAAGCACCGCCAGGCTGCAGGGTGATGCAGCCAAGTGTCTACAATGGTCAAATGCCTCTTCTGAGAGGCTGGTGACAGTTCAGAAGGAGGGAAGCTGCTATCACCCATGTAATGAGGTACCTAATGTACCCTTCATTTTACCATAAAGAAAAACTTGTAAGATCAGGGACTACAATATTTTAATATTAGTCCCATTGCTGAAAATAACTTAATTCACTGAGCAAATCAGCCCTGAAGTGCCTTTGCCTCCCACAGAGGGGTGGCTCACATAAGAGCACAGGGCATCGCTGCACTGGCCATGGAGAAGGCAGCTCTCACCTTAGGACCCTGAATTGATCAACACCAATTTCCAGGCTCAGATATGCATTTTGGAGACAACCTCAGTGGAGACTGCCAGCTTCCATCAGGTGTGACCCTAAATTAGTGAGGCAAAACAACTCATAGAGCATCTTTACACCAGAGCTCCAAATTGACTGTGAAATGTTGCCATAAAGGAGACAGAAAAGAAATGTTTGATTGTGAGACATTTGAGAACTGGGTCTTCTGGGGATGCTGCATCTGAGCTCTTCTCCCTCCTTCCTTCTGCACAACACACGCAGGCAAAGAATACAGTGCAGCTCCCACTGAGGTGTACTACCACTCCCCCATGGAAAACCTTCACATCCCTCCCATACCTACACACAAGGACAACCACAGATAAAAGCAACTGCAATAATTTTAAAGGAGCTCAGTTTGTCATTCTCTAGAGCTCATTCACATGTGCTATTCACATGGACAAGACTGACTTAGATACCTACGCTTTGCCTAGAGAATCAAGCTGGGCAGGCATGTTATGCTGTCAACCCACTTATAATGCAGAGGTGACATGAACATATTTAGAAATAGTAAATTTAGAAACATATAACAATATGCCAAATTTCTTTAAGACCTCAAATAAAAATTCTCTGGAAAACAAAGTAGGCGCATGCAGTATATAGCATATATGTATAATATGCATAATAGTACAGATTGCTAGTGGAAAGACACAGGAAAGAGAAAAAGGAAAAATATTTTTCTCATGACAGAAAACACATTTCTTCCTTCATTACTTTTTCCTCTCACATGTGGCATATCAATTCTATTTTATGATTCCCCTGCAAAAAAAAGTAACAAAACCACAAACCCTCTATTATGCTTCTCAGAAATGCAGAATGTCGTTATGATAATTTCATTACCATTTATTATATACAGTGCTTTTGAATTAAAGATCCTTTCCAGAAGACAAAATGTTGCAAACAAATCTTTCACATGCTTATTAAAAATGTGGAGCGCTGCCTGCTGGAAACACAATCACATTGCTAAAGTAAGTCGGTGTTTATTTTGCCCAAGGATATTCTCTAACTGGCATTTCTAACCTGACTTTTAATCCATTGTTTTAAATTACTCCAGGAGTCTAATATTCCTCATTTGTATTCAGTTGGGAAAGCGCAGGGGTTTGTTTAAATCCGTCAGAAAAATTCTCTGGGGACAGCGCACTGCTAGCATGCAACCAGATATTTATAATTTGCAAGACATTAGCTTGAATAAGTGATTTGGGCGGTTTTGAGAACATAAGAATGATGGAAGAAGGAGCAAGAGGTGAGATAAGCCACATCCTGGGAAAATTTCTCATCCTGGGTGAGAACATTGGATACATTTGCTTTTCCGCAGCTCTTCCAGAGAGATGTTTGGAGGGGAGAAACGTCTCCAGTGAGCTTCTCAGGGGACTCAGGTAACTATTTCTGAGCTAAGAGAAGTTATCCACATCATCTCATTCTTTGCTTCTGGAGCTGTTTTTTTTTTCTTTTTTTTTCTTTTTTTTTCTTCTGTTAAAGGCAATAAGCTGTAATTTCTCAGAAAAGAGAGAGAAACCAGAATCAGAGCTCCATATTTCTACAGAGCTGCCATATAAATTGGGTGTGTTTACAGAGTTTGCTCAGGACTTGCATCTTTCCTTAGAATACACATGTGAGACACTGGATGCTGTGTGCTATAGGTCTTTTTTTCTCCAGTCTGATTAATCAAAGCAGAAGAAAGATGTGTGCAATTCTATGTCTTACTTGCTGATAAGGATTAGTTAGCCTTGACTGGCTCATCTTAATTTTTCATCTACTTATTTACCGGGTAAATAATACCTAATACTCCTGCAACCAGTCACCCCCGCTCCCTGTTTTCCAGTATCACTTCTAATATTAAGTGAGAAGATAGCATGATTAAAAACAGATTCAGGAAAAGTTATGAACCAATGATTCCTGAAAAACAGATTTATTTCACCTTTGTCCCCCAGCAGATTCAACTCCCTAAATGTTACAAACGTTCCTATAGGTTCCTCCCTGACCATGACAGAGTGCTGTCACTTTGCTCCAGTTTTTCAGTTTGGGGTTATAACTCTCATTCGAGATTTTACAATGTCACATTCAGATTTATTTGGTCTCCACGTCATGAACAGCTTTCTTTATGGTCATATGTGCAGCTTTAACTTGCAGCAAAGACCCCCTAATATCATTCCATAATTGTAACAATAAAAAAGCTTCTTTTCCTAATGGAAGGAACAGCAGTCACACTACCAGCTATCCTTAAAAGTTACATATTACAGAAAACTTTGAGGCTGTTACAACTGATGGTAATTACAGAGTAAGATATTCACCACACCATGGGGTAAAAATGCAGTCACAATGCTTCATCCATAACGGACATGGCTTTAGGCACACTGTAAGCTCTTCCCCTCAAAGATGCTAAAAATGACTTGATTTCCTTCAAAACTATATTTCCTTTAATTCAAAGCTTTACTTTCAGAAGAAAAAAAAAAATCAAATCCAACAGTCATGCTTACTTTAATGAGTTGAGGGCTTTTAGAAAATATTAGATGCACAGTTAAGCACACTTACTCTAAGAAAATAATCCATATTTCAGGATGAAAGCAATGACATTTTTTCACATGCACATTTTCTTTAGTAAACTAAAGACTGTTATCTTGACTTCCCTTCATATATGACAATCAAGATGGATGTTGGAGATGTTGCAAGAAAGAGCAGTAAACACCAAAGAAAGTAGCCTAGATAAATCTTCAGCATAAATAAACCTCAGTTGGTAGGGAGCCAAACAGTAATCAGCAAGCGACGTGCATTAAATTAGGTCATACCCTCTCTCTTCTGTCATGAAAACAACTACTGTGAAAGACCTTTAATGTATTTAAAATCCCAGTGGATTTATTGACAGTACCTTCGTCTGGACCATGCCTGGTCTCTGGTCCCTCAAGTGCTCCAGGGTAGCAGCAATATCAATCTCTTTAGCACCTGCAACAAACCACAAATTGGGCTGAGTTCAGAGCACAAGATAATCCATGCTGCATCTGTCAATCTCTTGCTATCGGGTTCCCTTTGGGCTAACAGTACAATTGAAAATTATTACATCCATCTCTCAGCAGACTTGGCAGGCAGCTGCAATTTTTGTGTTCATATAGAAAAATAAGAGGTTGGGGCAACTTTTATTAACATTAATTCATGAAAAGCCAGAGAAAAACAAATTCTTAAAAATGCCTTTGTATCTGGAGCAGAATTTATTTAGCAGAACCTAAGGGTCCACTGTGGCCATGCCATTGAGTGCCCTTTGTCACTTCTAGGATTATGCATGGAACAAAGGGCCCAACCCACACAAATATTGATGTTGTTAAAACAAGGTTTAGGTGAACTTCTGCCACCCACCACTGAGATCCTGCTGTTTTCCTCCTCAATTTCGTCTTCAGTTTGAGATTTTTCTTGATCATGTCATTTTCCTTCAGTTGCCTAAGCAGACACGTGCTATTGGAGAAAAAATCAAAATCCTGGTTCCTCCCGTTAGTCCCTGCATGAACTCCAAGAGCAGAAGTAGGGCTGGAAACCCTTCCTGCTGAGAAGTTCAGCGATGGAATTTGGTCTCACATCTGTCCCGTCTGCATTTTGCCAGAACAACACACAGCACCAAAGCATTGGGCAGACGGGCACCATGACCACAGCGTGACTGTCCCATCCCCATTCCACATCCCCTACTGCTCCATACATTTGTCACTTCCTAAGAGGATAATCAGTTTGCAAGTGCCTCCTTGAAAATATCAGCTGTATCAGAGCTGGAATGAATTCATTCAGTAAATGTAACAGTACCAACTTAGATATTTTTGTTTACTACTAGAAGTTGGGGCATTGTACATTTGTCCTATCACTCCCCCTCCATACTGTATAGGAATTTTCAGGGAACAGCAGTAGACAAAATAGTAAGTTTTATTAAAAAGCAAAAAAAAACCCCACACGCTTAAGAGGATCAGAACAATACATATTAACACATGCTTCTAGGTCTGGTAACAGTGACAGTAGCAGTAATTATGTCTTAGGTCTGCTGTAGGTTTTACAGCTGCATTTCATCTGGAAACCATCAGTAAAGGTACAATCTTTGTGAAGGCACAGCACAGGAGCTCATTTCGGTGTTTGGTCTCATGCAAGCACAAATTAGTGGGAATTTCCTGTTCCCCCACTGCCTTCCATGGGAGCAGGGTTATGTAAGTATCCCACGTGCTTTACAGCCTTACTTGTGGCCTCATTACATTCCCAGGATTAAAATACCCTACTAGCACCTTGGTTTGACATTAGAGGAATTCTCTTTCTCAGAAATTAAGATACAAGGAAAATTTAACACGCTGACATGCACGGGTGAGGTTAACCACGGTCCTAGTTAGCATCCCTGCAAGGATGAACCCCACTGAGCTGGTGAGCCCATGTGTCCCATGGGCTTCCCTGTGGCTGCAGATGCGTGTGTGCCCTCCCCAGAGAGACTTGCTGTTCATTTGAAGCTACTCTAGCCTCAGGACAACACAGTAACATATTAGGTGCTGGGAAAAGGTTTCTGACAAGACCTAATAACACTCCTTAATGGCCAGATGGGCTTCTGAGCCTACCTTTGAAAGGGTTAATTCCTCCATCGCTGTGACGCAGATTGCAGGCATTTACTGGTGAAGTGATGCTTGCTTTTTTATCATCATTAACAGAATGACATGCCTAATAGTATGAACAATGCCTGACAATAAAACCCTGATTTAGCAAAACACTAAAGCATATGCTTGCACTGGAACATAAGAATAGTCCTGGTGGGCCGAGATGCTTAATGGGAAGCTAACTTTGGAAGGTTTTGCCAACAGAAGTCCCCGCATCAACATTTTTTACTGATCAGTACCCCTGAGCCCATGGGCTGGGATCAGCACAGCACCCACAAGCACTTCTGATGGCCTCAGTCAAAAGTAATAGAAAAGTAAAGTGAGCAAAGCACGGTTTTGTCCAAGGCACGTGTCTTTCATAGAGAGACCAGGTGTGAACAGGCAAAGGCAAAGCAGAGGCACAGATCCATTCTCTACCCCTTTCTCACACTCCTGAGTACCTCTGGTACTATGGTGAAAGGAACTACCTAAGTGCCTGGAGAGGCAAAAGTTCATGCTACAAAGATGGGCACCTGTTTTGAAAGAAAAATATCCTGGAACAGAAAATTCATGAGAAAAAGGATGAAATTAATGGCACTGAATAAAGTCAGCATGACTTCTTTTTCTCTCCACATGAACAGACCTCTCCCACATCCACCAGTACGTTCTCCATCTATTCCCTTATTATGCCTAAATCAAAAGAGTTTGAATATAAATTGCTAGACACAGAAATGTGCCAAAAAGGGAAGATTCTCTATCTTTTCTCCCCTCCAATATTTATTTGCTTAACAATACTACTGGTTTCTGAAAATAAAAGGGGAGATAAAAGAGGGAGCATTTAAAGAATGAAGAACTGCCTTTTGACTTCTGGCTGTATTTCACCCTGTAGGGAATACACTTGGGTTCTGTTTAAGATAGGTTCCTTTTTCACACACGGTTTCATCACTTGTTTTTAGTGAATGGGAGAATGTAACTCAGAGTGAGACTGAACTAATGCTGCACCAGCAGTGATGCAAAAAAACAACCACGCAATCCCTCTGCGCTCAGTGAGTAGCTGAGCAAATACCTCCTAACGCATTTCCACACCAACACAATGCAGATTTTAAACTTCAGTAATTAACCACCATCCTTCTAAAGGCTTTAAGTATGCACAGTAAGTGCACAACAGTCCGCATCAGAAACAACTGGATACACTGAGAGAACACAAGAGAAGATGCGAGCTGAATTATACTTTGCCCCCAAGGAGAAAAGCAGTTGCTGAAGTTTAGGGTCATATCCTTTCCAGCCCTTTCTCTCCCCGCAGGCAGCAGTGCAGGAAGCATGCTGGCACTTAACAGCTGGTGCTCCTGATTAGCAGGCCTCAAGGGGTTAAAGTGTTTGCCCTCAAATAGTCATATAAATGGAGGATCCAGCGTGTCATGAGAGCATGGGTAAAAGTGGAATCCCCAGTTCCTCATGCAACAAATAATGAGCTAGCCAGTGCTGCTGCAGTAGCCTTCATGACACGACCAGCAGCTGCTCAAAATATTTAAAATTATTACAAATTTCCTAATGTTAGTTTCATTATTGTAAAAATGAAATCGTCCCCCTTTGTCTCCTCCCTCTAAACCTGGCAGAGGACCTATCCTGAAAGGCACAAGACACACGAGAAACGCTTGGTGAAGGATGCTCCCTTCCACTCTGCTGCAGCATTGCAATCACAGTGATGGTACGGGAATGGGGTGAAGTTTGCAAAGAGGATGTGTTTTTATACAATAGCCAGGAAGAAATGATGATGCCTATCATGAAAAAGTAGTTTTCAGGTTCAACGAAGTACAGAGATTGTGCACCTGAAAACATACTGGCATTTTTTCAGTTATGACAACAATCAGTATTTGTTACATTAGTTGAAAATTTTGTCTTAATTAAAGCAAGTTTTGAGATTTTATTTTTGTGTAATAAGCTTGAACATACTTGGACTGAAAGCAAAGGCAAAAGTCCTATTATTTTATTCATTACTAATGAAAAGTGCAGCACACATTCTGTGAGACTGAAAGAATTTTATATTAAAGCACAGTATTAAAAGGAATTTTTTAGATTCTAGATTCTCTGAATCTTCTGTATATTTGTATAAATAAAATGATCCTTAAATACTTCATCAAAGTAATTATTTGCGGGGGGTTTCTTTTTAAATTACCAAAGCTGAAGAGTTTTCTTTGTGCATGTTTCACAAATACATATCACTCATAAATATTACATTAAAAAGGATTTTTCTAGCTTGGAAAAACTTTCAGATCTACAGGCATACATCCTCCAACAGATAGGATTATAACTCTGCAGAACAGCTATAAATTCGTTACTGCTAGTCCTAAAGGACAGCCTGGTCATTAGGGTGCTATGTTTAGACACATTTGACTTCTCTTCCAGCCTGAGATTTCGCCTTCCTGCACCACTTCAGTTAAATCATTAAATTCACCCTACGTTTCACACCAACATTTATAAAGTAAACCATTTTTCTTCCTACCTTGTAAGTTATTATGAAGGCAAATCTATTTGGACAGTAAGGAGGTGAGGACCTAGATAAACACTCTGTTTTTTTCTTTTAATTCAACACCCTTTACACCTCCCTCGGCCCTGCTTCTGATCACAAAATGATCCCAAAGCTGAATATATGATGCAGGAGTCACGGTGAGAGCTGTAAATACGGGATTATTAGTACTGTTACCATTTCTCCTTAAGGACATGATGGTGATCTGTGTGGGAGTAAGAATTTGTCCCACAGAAAAATAACAGAGCACTAAGGGGAACACAGAAATGACTTGTCAAACACTTTTATTTCTGCAGCAGTAAATATTCAATGGTCAGATATTACCTTCTTAATGCATCTCTTTATATGTATTATGTTCTATAGATTTTGAATTAGACCTTAAAGGGCAAAGAGATTTGTTAGGTCAGATTAAAAATGGGCTTGTTAAAATCTTGAAGGAAGATGCCGTTCTTTCCACTGATGTTGCCAGAAGCTGAAAAAGACCCAATTTATATTTGCAAGAGGCTGCTGATTGGCAGCTCTTACCCTCAGAGTCACTCAGTTGGAAGACTCAAGCCTAACATTATGAACTAGTAAGAACACAAGTGAGAAAAAAAATAAAGGCAAAAATACAGTGTCGGCACCACAATCAGATGTCTCATCACAGCAGGTCTGCATTTAGGAAGAATACAAGCATTTTTCATGTTTGGGTGATGACTGTATGACTCACACCCACACGAGACGCTTCACGGCCAGACCAACTGTGTGCACAGCAGCTTCGTGCTGCCTTTCCTCTCACCCCACGTGAGTATTCTCACAAATGGGCTCTCTTGGGTTGAGCACAACATTTTCCAAACCTTTTCAGAGCTCAGCTTTGTCTCAGCAAGGAGACAGACAGGGAACTGTGGAGACCCAAGGAGAGGCATCCCCTGAAGAAGGGCAGACAGTGCCTAGAACCAGGTCTGCCAGGAACCTAATGCCTGCATGGCACAGGGTACAGAAACAGGAGTGGGCTCTCTGGTGAGTCTGCAGTGTAAATCAGCACTCATGGGACTATTACACTCTCACAGCTATGTTGTTTCTAGCACCCATGCCAGCTGGACAGAGTACGGATATGCCACAGATCTGCATTGCCCCCAAAGCCCTAGATGCCTCCAGCTTCCCACTGACAGCCACTAAAGGACGACTTGCATAGCTGCTCCAGCCAAGGTCTGCACCATTGAGCGCTTAATGTTGCTGCGAAACATTTAATCACACCATATGAGGGGCAAATTCAATCTGATTAAAGAAGAGAGGGTCATAACTAGGGGGAGTGTAACACCACTTCTTCACTGATCATTAGTTTTTATGGCACACCGGTAGTCTTTACTAACTAGCTGAGTCTCAAAGGCTCAGCCTCATCTTATCTACTCCAGCCATCCTTGAAGTTCGAGCTGGAGTTAGTCATCTCCTCTCCCAACAGCCAGGAGAGCGTGGGAAGACCCTGGTGGGCAATTCATTCGCCTGAGAATTACTCTCCAGAGGTGTTAATCACTCTCCGATGGCAACTAAAGAGACCTAAACAACTAGGTTAGGTGAGATGCTTAATGCTAGATGCTTTATACTGCTACAGTTATCTGAAACAATCCTAAGTTGAAAAGAGATGAGTTTTTGCACGGTGGTTTCAGGCTCGCAAACGCTGGAATCTGTTAAATCTAATGGTGTTTGACATGTGTGTTTTGTGGCTGCTGCTTTTTCCTTCCCTCACACCCTGCTTTTGAAACCTTAATGGAAATGGCAAAGGAAAAAGCACCATGGAACCACCACCAAAAGACAGACCTGCTGCCATACAGTGTGGGGAACACCACAGAAGTGAAAAACACTTTGTAGGAGGAACTGCTGCTTGTGACTGCTGCTTTGTAACTGCTACAAAATCCAAACAAGAGTATTTTCTTGCTTCAACTTACATTGTCTGCGTGCCCATTAACTAAAAACTTGTAATTACTAGAGCCAAAAGAGAGAGCTGAACAACAGGTAGAAACTACAAAAATAAAAGCAATTTTTACTAGCCCAAATGTCTACTGCTGGAGCTGCTGGAGTTGTGCTATAGGCCAGGAGGAGCTTTTAATGCTTTTCATGCGAGGAGAAAAGCATCAGCAAAAACCCAATGATTTAAAGACAACAAAGAAAATAAATGTATTCAGGCTGGCATTTTCATTTAACACTGATTCTGTGTGCGCGTGTGTATGCAGTTAGGGATGGATTCAACCTATACCTGAATTTACGAACAGTCTACATTCTTGGTCAAAACACGTGATTCTATACATCTAAAAATCAGATCCAAATGACAATTTCACTACTTCAAAAACAAACAAACAAACAAACAAACAAAAGAAAGCATTAAAAAAGCATAAACCAAAACTATCACCATACCAAAAAAAACCCCAACCCCAACAACAAAACACGTAACAGGCAAAGGAGACATACAAATGGAGATTACTTTAATGAAAGTAAAGTGATGAAAAATATTGTGACAGCCTTATACACACATATACACACACAGAATATACATACATCATGTGATACTGTTCACATATTTTATATTAATACCTGAAAACTGCACTTGCACCTTACCTTGACCTATAAATGTAACTGATGTGGCTTTAGCACAGTGCAATTCAAAGGAAGGTGATACTTAAGAAGGAACAGCTAGGAACTGACAGATACTTTAAAAACTGCTCCAGGAAAACAATTCTGCTGAGCTTTCACTGATTTACAGCAATAGAAACTCACTACTGACACACCAGTTTTTTAAGGTAATATCCTATGCCAATGAAGAAAAAACATGCAGTCCAGGTGCAAATGGCTGCTAATGTGAGGCCCAGCCCTTCCCCACTTTCAGCATATATGAGACTGTATTACAGCATACTTCTCAACCTACATAGCTTCTTTGTTATGTATAATTTCCCCCAGAAGTTAAAAGTAAAACAAATATACCTAAATTACTATATGTGAGAAACTGAAGTTCAAAATCTGTATTCTGTATGTGGTAATATATCCCGCTGTCACTCATGATGACTCCAGAAAATACTAGGGTATGCACTTAAATTTAACTTATACATACATGTACACAAAGGGTAGTGATGACTCAACAAGGACTGTGGATGGGCTGCTACTGCCTGCTTATAGTGTCAGCTCCTATGGAGTTTTACACAATCTGCTTCTTTCTTTCTACACCTCTTCTATAAAATGCCAGCTAACGACCCAAAAAGCAGTTCATCTCCATGTGCTGAAAGAAACGTGAACAAAGTCAAGATGCTTACCGAGAAAATCTTATTTCTGAAGATGTCCCTCAGTTTGCCCTAAGAAGTCTTGGAGTCCCCTTTGGAAAATGTGAATTTACTTTACCCAGGACTCAGAAGCAGCTCACCCACCTGCATCTATTAAATTGGAAGAACTACATTTTACATTACTCTGATTTTATGTTGCACGTAGGTGGTAATGCTTTCACAAGACAGTACATGGATTGAGTTGAATAAAAGATTCAACTATTATGGATTAATTCTTTTATGAGTTTATCCTTAAAAGTGACTAAACTGGTGCAGCTGTAGAAGTTCAGTAATATACATCGTACCCTTTAAAGCCAGAAGACCACCATTTGGTCAATTAAATACTTCTCTTCAAATCTTCTATGGACTTCTGCATGAGATTAACTACAAAAAACTAGTTATTCACTCTGTATGTAAGCATCCTTTTCCAAACATTTGCCCAGCTGCTTCTTGAACCAACAGCACTGTACTTCTATGACCAGCTTTTCCACTTTTCCATACTCTAACCTACCCATTGTGCAAAAAAATGCCGCCCAAATTCCTTATCTGCTTGTCTTCTCCTTAGTTTCAGTCAATGACCTCTTGTTTTCAAATTAGTCACTATCTCAAGCTGCTTACTGACATCAATACATTCCTTTCAGGGTCTTCTGACGCTCTATGGGGACCCCCCTTCGTGCTCCCTTTCCCAAGGAATAGCCCATGTCTGATCAGTCTTTCTTCACAATTCCTTTTCCCCAAACCCTGAATAATTAGGTTTGCTTTCTACCACCATTTCCTAGTCCCAATTCTTTTCCAGCAAAATCCCAAGAACAAAAAATAAGTACAAAATACATATCTTTCGAAGTAATCCCTGAGCACTAAACTATTGAAAAGAATACAAAACAAAGGAATTACATCAATAATTTCTTTTTTTTTTTTTCTTTCTTTTAAATCTCTATACTCATATAGGAAATCATTTAAAAACAGTGTCCCCACAGCACACGCAGAGAAACAACCAACTACACCTTCCCCATGGTCACTCATCCATCTTAGTAAAAATCTGTAGCGTATGCCCGGTTTTTAATGTACCCTCATATTATTTTTTTACTAACTGATAAGTGTAGTGTCAAGAATATGTCAAAATTTCACAACTTTATGCATTAAAATGTATTTTGCAAAAGAAAAAAAATACTGTTCTAAACAGTTTCTTTTTCCTAAATAGAGTTTCCTAAGCATCACAGGCTGGACCATAAAAAAATGCCCTATACATTCCCTATACACTTCTGCATGTAGCTTGGGGCCCAGCTCTCACTGTGATTAATTATCTGCTGGGAAAGGCTGCAAGAATGAGCACTATTTGCCTAATTGTGTTTCCAGGGTAACTCATTACATAAAAGTTACAATACATAAATGCAGCTCATTTGAAAAACGGACCTTATAACATATGATATGTTTACAAGGACACTAAGAACTTCCTTCAGAAATTGAAATAGCCACATTTCAGATTTCCATGGCTAACATTACTGCTAAGAACAGAAGCAATGTGGATAGCTCAATATCACACAAAATAAAAGCCAATTTTTTGGCTTTGCCAGCCTGCATTTTTTGCTAGTGATAATCATCTACCTCACACAAACGTCAAAAAACAGTGATGCAATAGATTCAAATTTACGACATGAAAATAACTGCATTCTAAAGTTCTGGGGCTTTTTTCTGCTATGATTTTTTTTTTCCCCTCAAGAATTACAATTACTTCTAATTACACTCCTTTCCCTCTTAACCTTAAATGCATTTCTTTAAAAAGCAATCTTGCTTTTATACTATATAGTCCCTCAATCAGCGTTACACTTGTGGTATTTGAAACTTAATTTTCATATGAGAAAGTGCATTCTGGGCTGAAGAAATACTCCCTCATTCACCAAGAACATGTCAGAAATAGACTGCTCTGGACTTGAATCTGTACAACTGAAGACTATTCTCAGATTTTGCATAAGGATTGAAAAATAAGCAGACTGAATCCATTTCAACATGAATATGGGCAATAATTTTCTTTCATAAAGTTCCTTCAGAGAGGAATCAACTCCATCACTTCATTATGATCACTAAATCCACACATTAGATAAGCAAAACCTCAACAACCATTTAGATTAGCCAAAATCATTTGATCATGATGAGTCGGAAGGCGACTCTAGGAATCTTTTGTTTTGTCTTTAGATGTTATAGTAAAAATTGCACCTGCTCAAGAGCTGACTCACAAGACCCTCAGACAATAGTGTGATGGGGGCAAGGAAAGGACTTCGAGAGATAACCTCTGCAGTCAGCTCAGGCCAGAGTGCACGTGCTCATCAATTATAATCCAAGCTTTTCAATGGGAGAGAAGAAACGCTGGTTCGCCTTCATTACATCAAATCTTTTTGCTGGGCTTTAGAATTCTGGAATCAATACTTTAAAAGGAGTTGAAAATTCATATTCACTTTCCCTTTGACTCATCTCGTTCCAGCTAGTTCAAACACAAGAAAATGGATGGTCAGCAAAACCCAAATAGCTGCCAGCTGGATTAATATCTAAAAATCAAACTTTTATCAACACTATCCAAGCCTCCCAGTTCAAAAAAATGAAAGGAGGAAGATCCATAATCTTATTCTTTTCTTTTACATGCCAGAAACACTTAGTAAAAATGTCTTGAAATATATCAGACTTTTAACTACTAAAATATGACTGCAGGAAGGACAAGAAACTTCTCAAATTTGCTGTAGATCAAAGAAAACCCCATATTCATCAGCTCAGAGTTACTGTGAGTTTAGGGTGAAGAAGGAATATCAAGTAAATTCGTCTAAAACAGTTCTTCCTCTTTAGTAACAAAAGATAAAACCTGTAAATACATGAAGAACATTAAAATTCTTAGCAGAAATCATCCTCAGAAAAACAGTCTGTCAAAAATCCAGGGAGTACTGTTATCTACAAAAACAACCGATTATCATTTTCTGTACTTATTTGAATCATGAAAGCATCCAAGGAGCTCAAATACATCACTTACAAACTTCTCACTCAAAACTAAAATTTGCCCTAACCCGTCTGTCAGGGAAATCAGAAATGACTTTGGTAACTCTTCTAACAATTTTCGTATTAATGTAAAAATCACATGCTACTGTAAGGCCAGGCTCCACATCACATAGTTTTTGTTATCACTTTGATAGGGACAGGACTAAGGCCTTGTAACTGCTCTGCTCATGAATATTGCAATAAAAACACTTATGGTGATAATGTATATGATATACAGAAGCACTGGGTTGCTGGAACAACTAAGCAGAAGTACATCCTTGCATTTAAAACTTTCCACTGACACGACACAGCAATGACAGCGCTGAATAGACAGCGTTGTTCTCTCGCTGTTCCAGTTCCTAATAAGATTATTTAATGTGGCTATCTGGAGTGAATGCACAGATGCAGCCATTATATTTATTGTAGAGAGAATAGTGAAATTCATTAAAACCTTGACCCAACAGGAAATCCTCCGTGCTGCCGGGGGAGGCCTGTGGACTGGCAGGCAGCTGAGACCCGGCCCTGGCCTGGGGGTGCAAAGCCTCTGAGGGGACATTGCCACCCCCTCCACTTCTCCTGTGCATGAAAATAAGGTGCCTTGCTTTTTTTTTTTTTTTTTAATTTTCATGTTTAATTTCACTCTTGCTTTCTCAATGGAGCTGCAGCCGTCAGCCTGGTGCAGCAGATGTTGAGCACAAAATCCTCAGTTTCTTTAGGAGCAGGTCGCTTGCTGGTGGTTTTCAGCATGTAAAATAACATGAGGCACAGCAACAGGAGAGATAGGAGGAGATACCAATTTATAACATGCTTAATAGACTAAGTATTAGCACTAATTCAATGAGCAGTAGGGGAAAAAATTGTTAATGGCAAAGGCATTTACAGTTAACTGTCTAAGAGAATGTGGGGAAGTAAATCATTACATGAAAAAGGAGCTCCTTTTCTCCATCTACCCCATTAAAAACCCCACTAAAGAGCCAAGGCATTTATTGATTGCTTTCTACTTTCCCACTGCCGCAACTAAGTACTCCTCTATTTACTTTGATTTAAAAATGCATTATTGTCTACTTTCTAATAAACCAGACAGTGGAACAAGAAACTCAAATTATTCTAAGTTTATTCTTAAAAGTCCTTTTTTTTTTTTTTTTTTGACAGACTGAAGGCCTTAATCCTTAAAAGCCTTTTTGAAAGAAATGTTACTAGATGTCGGCCCTGCAGCTGGGCCCAGATTGAAAGTGCACTTACATTTTTATGTTTAGCACTGAAGGACTCTGAAGTTAGCCCTCGCACTCCACATAAAAGCTTTGGAAACGGCATTCTTTGCCACTCGTGCAATTCATTCTCTAAGAAAAGGAAATGGAAAGAAAGATTTCATGTCCAGGGCTTCAGGCCTTTGATCATTTGATGAACATTGGATCCTCAACCTGGGCCTCCAGCTTCTCAGGCCAGACAAAGAGGGCCCCGGCCGCACAGGCTGGGCTGCAGTTCCCTCCCGAACAAAACCTTTGGTGGCCGCACAGTGTGACAGCCTGGGAAAGGCCCACCTCAGCAGGGCTGAGATGCTCGCTCTGCCCTTTGATCTTTCATTTAAACCCCAGCCAAAGCTCCAGGTCAGGGGATTTCGTGCTGCACACCCCCATCGGCAGAGGGGAGCAGGTCAAGAACAAAATGGGGGTGACCGATCTCCAAAAAGCCCTATGACGCCTTTCTCTGGCCAGTTTCACATGACTTGTCTCGTATTGTGAAACACTAAGCCCGCACTTAAAATGGAATTTGACATTACATGGTACAATGGAGTCAATAAATGGCATTCTTCAGTGCTTTTACAACAAAGTCAACCCTCCCTTAAGTGGCTGAAAGCCCGGAGCTAGAAAATACTTCTCATTTACTTTTTTATGCAAGTAAATTGCATATGCTTTAAATCTAGTTTTCATCACAGCTTCATGTTTCTGATGACTGAAGTGAGCTGAACAAATACCTAACAAAGGTGTATATTAATTTTACTTCATACCATTGCTCCTGCTTTCAAAGACTAGGCTGTCACATGGAACGGAACAAGTGCTGCAAATATCTCCGTATTTCCTCACAGAGGGAAAACCTATTTTCCAGTGAGCATGAAAAACCGATCTCATCCCACTGGAAAATCTTCAGGGCACGGCTAAGAAGAAAACAGGCACACAACTTCTTTTAACATCAGGACCAAGTTCCACATTGTGCTCACAGGTACAAAACATGTCCCTTTATGTCCATGTGTGACCAGACGTTAACAGTCAGAATACAGAGAGGAAAAAGGAGCATCACATCAGAATGTCCCACAGGACTGTGACATGTGGATGCAATAGATGACTGCAAAGCATGTAGCACATTTTTAAACCACATCTAAAAATAAGACTATGTTAGAAGGTTTTCAACAACAACTGTAAAATGATTAGAAGTCAAAGGACTAAATACTACTTTTCCAAATAAATTAATTTATGTTATTACAGTAATCCTTTCACTATAAATACAAACACATTGTGCTTAATAACAGATCAAGGCAGCTTACAAACTCAGCATAGGAATTAAGAAAGGCAAATGACAATTTTTTATTTATTTTCTTCCTCACAGGCTATTCTTCCTTCTAAAATGCCGTTCTATCACAGTGTGATACAAACATGGTCAAAGGCATGGGAAAGGGGCATGATAAATCAAGTTGATTAGTATGCCAGGTTTACTTGCCCACTTTTATCCTCCCTCCTTTTAAAGACAACATCAGTATTAAAAATGTGGTTTAGTTCTGCCATACAGAGATTATTTTAGGACATCTCAAGCACTTCCCACTGGAAACCATTTAGTGATCAATAAGATAATGATCCAAATCTCTAGAGAATCTATAGGCATTGCTTTTAACAAAGAATAGTATGCATTTATGATAGGACAGATGATTTCCTACTTCATAAGTTAAGTAAGTTTTCCAACACTGAACAGACAGTGGCAGAATTGCAAACTAGGTAACTTATTTTCAGTCTCATGCATTGGTCACTGCAGCATTTCTCCTCCTAAAAGACATATCTGTACAGAAGGGAACGTGGCTGGTACCAGCTCCTCAAGGAAATACAGTGATAATGGGGAGCTGCACAAAGAAAAGGAATTGTGCTTGACCAACACGGCTGGATAGGTGACAGCAGACTGGGCAAAAGTCATGAGGCATCTCAGGACCTAACCCAAATAATCATTAAGCAAGAATTGTTTAGCCTCAATTTAACCTTCTTCTAAAAACTGTAATAACTATTTTCAGTGATGAAAAGTTAAAAAATTCAAATAGTTCTCAACAGCTCAAGAACATCTGTTCATTCAAAAAGCATTTGCATTTGGGTTTGTTGTTTGAAATCATTATGAAAATAAAAACTTAAGAACATTCAGGAAAATGTACAATTTGCCTCTAATTTATTCTCAGGTTTTCTGTGAATATTGCTCCCCACGTTGCCATGGCAACACAAGCACATCTTTCAGTACAGAGGAAGTAACAAGCCTTTTGATTCTCACCTTTAGCCATTTTATTGAGAACCATGTCAATTAGAATGTAGGTTCCACTTCTTCCTGCACCATCACTGCCAACAGAAAGGGAAAAAGAAAAAATAAGCCTATCAATGTGCATCTTAACTCAACATAAAGGTACCTGCCATTATGTTATACTCTTACACAGAAGGCAGGGGATTGAATGAGGGTAAATGTAGGGTACTGAGAAGAAGAGAGAAAGTTTGCCCTGAATTAACACTAGCTGTTTGGGGAAGATTAGCCTGCATCGATAACGGGGCTTCATTTTTTTTTTTTTTTTTTAAATCAAGTTGTGCTTATGCAATAAAAACATTTTAAACAAAAGTGGAAAAGTCAGTAACCTTAAAACAAGATGGCATTTCTGCTCATGAAGTGTAGATATAACGTGCTTACAGTCACCTGCATATGAGTTCAAGAACCACAGAATAAGCCTAACCTAAGCGTTATCTAGAACTGTCCCCAAATGTTGTGAATTACATTTGAACAGTGTGGTCAGTGGGATGCATGCAGAGACCTGTCTAAGAGCTGAAATATTTGATTAACGATGGACTGAAGTCTTTCTTCGGTGTAGGTCACAAGCGATTTTTCTTTTTCTTTTTTGCTTTAACTGTTCCTTAGTTGCAATGACCAGAAGAAAAATTATCAAGTAATTCCTGAGAAACAGCTTTAACTTTTTGTACCTTAAGTCATTCCTCAGAGATGTGAGACCAAGCCTTGGGATGGGAAATGCTCCCTAATGTGAATGCAGCTTGTGTCCCTTTCAGACAGCAATGTGTAACTGCCAGCATGATGCTCTGCTAGAGCTGTTGTTAGCAAACATAATTAAGACTTTAAGTAAAAGCTTTTTTTCCTTCCTCCTCCAAAATTTTTTCAAAGGTGCATGTGTGACCAATTAGACTGTATGTAGGTTTATTAATTAAGCCATTATTTTTATTGATAGCTCAATTTGTGTACAAGCATAAATGAAAGGAAAAATAATAGAACAGTGTGAAGCATGTTATTACGTTCTGTTTATAGACAGGCTGCGAAACTTAATTTTTGTTAAGTCTGTGTAGACAGGTTTTTTTTTTTTCTCTTTCAGTTCCTAGATCACTGCTTAGAGAGAGGTAATGGTAATATATTTCTTTCCTATGGTTATTAAGGGAACAAAGACACAATCTCATTAGTTAAGCTGAATAGCAAGAGACAAAATGGTGATCGAGTCCAATAAAAAAAACTATTGAAAGAACAGTAGACGTTTCCATCCATTATAAGAAGGAAGGTGTAGGAAACTTAAAAGGCTCTTCGTTTGGCATCAAATATTTCTTTTCTCGGGCTTCCTAAAGGCAATGCAAAGGAGCCTGCGCCAGGCTGCTCTCATCTGTAGAAGGCTCCTGGCATCTGGTGAAGGCAACTGCCGAGTCACCAGCTTGGCATACCTACACCACACACTCCTCCTCTTCCCTCCCACAAACAGCAGAACGCCACACGTCAAACAACCTGCCTCTCAGCGGGGCTATTTTTTTCTGCCTTTCCTGTCCACAAGAATATCTTGAATAAATAAGTACAACATTCTTCTAATTTAGAATCCCTGAAACCAAACATTAACATTCCTAGGGCAAAGTTTTCCATTGACCTGCCCATTAGGTTTCGCTTGCGTCTAGGAGTGTCAGGCCCAAAGTTTACTCGATCTGTGGGTTGGCTTCCACTCCCTAACGCTGCCCTCTCCTTACCATGATCACTAAAAGCAAGAGAAGAAGAAAAAAACTTTACTGAGTGTGAATAAAATAAGTAAGACTAAATTAGGAGGGAACGCATGGAAAAACAGTTCTTTTGAAGGAGATGATTGAAGAAATTGAAGTATTATATGCATATGAAAAGGTGGCTATACAGTATTAGTTCAAGTCGCAACATCCACTAAATCACAGGAAACAATAATTTTATTATAAAAACAAACCCTAAGCATTATTTAGCATTAAGAACCAGATGATTTATATTTAATATCTTCAGCCTGCTCTAATATCTGTTTAGTGATTCATCTAAAGCTTTCATTTGCTTGCTTTGCTTACATCTATACTAACTTCTTGCACATAGAAATCTCTGTGAGGCTATTTTAGAAATCGTACTTGCCTGCAATGAACAACTACCGGACAAGAGCGACCCCTGTAGCACTTGTTTACTTTCCTGAAATAAAGCAGACACAAAAAATTAATTAAGCATATTACATATTGCTTCTTCAGCCACATATCAAAAATAAGCAATACGAGAAAGCAAATATCACAGTCCTTAAAGAAACTGCCTAATTCATAATCTCCTGATATAACAAGCAGTTGTTACATACGTAATCTTGTTTAAAGTTTGCTTCTGCTTGGCTGTTGCAGTGGTCCCAGATAACATCCCCTCCTGGCTAGGCAAATGAAATGATCTCCTTTCTGCAACGTCTCAGACGTTATCTCCAAAAAGATTATCATGAGATGTTTTAATTTTAAAGCCAACTTTGAGATCATGAGCTTACTCAAAGAAAGACTGAGGGGCATCAAGCTGAATCCAAAATAAAAAAAGGTGATTCTGATATACTTTATATAATGCGTGCTGTTTTGTAAAACCAATCCTTTCCAAAAGAGCAAATAGTAAACCTTCTGAAAAGCTTCTGACAAAAATCTAAAATGTATTCCATTTGTTGTAAAAATAAGTCAAACAATCTGTAGGATACACTGCTTTGTGTTTAGTGCAAAGGTCTTAAACACTTAATATTTATATGATTGCCTTCTCCAGCATTCTATCTGAAGATTCTCAATGGTGAGAGAACATATCTGAAGAGAAACAATAAATGTACAGCCATGTAAGTTCAACAAAGGCACCTACTCTAAGAATAGAGTTTGCAACGTTGGCTTAAATCTATTTATATTGTCTTACAAAAACCCAAATCCCAAATCTTCTCTTCTGCTCCAGAATATATTTTGCATATAAAGTATGTTACACATCCAAAGCCCATCAAATATGCACACATATGCTAACAAGGCAAGCTGAATAAAGGATTAAACAGTGAAACACTTCCTCAGGAAATCAAAACCTTTCATTTTTCCTTGTTGAGATGCTTGAGCTTACTAGATCTAGAAGGTCTCTAAAATCACATCACAAGGCAGCTTTTGAGGGATGCCCAGCCACCCCGATGGTGCCCAGCTTAGTGCAAGTGCTGCAGCAGATCCTAACTGCTGAACTGAAGAAGTGAGCTGCTGGAATCTGGCAACTGCTACAATGCCATTATGAATTTTAAAGCATAACTAACCTCCTGAATCATTCAGTTCTTTCTTGGCTTTTCATCTATTCGCTATCATCTGTGCTGTGAAAGCACGCATATAACACCGCTTACAGCATAGCCTGAAGATGCCTAAGCTTCTACATCTGACAAGGAGTCTGGAAACCTGGAACTAAATCCAAGCAGGCTACAGAGATGCTGATGACGGTGCAAGAAGCTGGAATTTCACATTCTGCTTTTTACTATCTAAGATTCTAACCAAATGTGATAATAATATTAAGTTCTGGTAATAATTCTGTTTAAACATTAGTATTCAGGATTTTTCACAATTCTTTTTTTCTTCTGTTCCTTTATGTAAATCCATACTGATATTCTGTGTGTTTTTATATCCCTTGTATGCAAGTAATTAATGCCGTAAAAAAGCTTTCAGTGAAATAAGTGGCAACCCACCAAGAAGCACGTGAACTTGGAAATTGTATAGGACATACATATGTCCATGAACACAGACATACACAGGCACCATCAAGCAAAACACCTCTACAGTTTCAATGACTTAAGCTGCAGTAGAGTTTTAGCATGAATGAGTCACTTGTTTATTCATGGCTGTATCTGAGGATCAGCTCCTTTTGAACAAGGGCTACTCCAAAAGTAATGCCACCTATTTTATTATGTTGGCCTTCAATATCAGAGGTGGATGTTGGTGGTGGGTGGTAGAGGCTGAACCTTCCCACCAATACACCATTACGTTTTGTTGGTGTGTGTGACAGATGGCAGCAGAGGGGCAGCATGACAAAATGTTATCTGATATGGAAGTACATATAAAGCAAAGGTGTGGAAGTGAATTCCTCCATGCAGAAAATACTATACCCACTGACATTCATCGATGCTTGCTGAACATTTATGGAGATCAAACAGTGGATGTCAGCACAGTGAGGCAGTGGGTGGTGTGTTTTAGCAGTGGTGACAGCAACATGAAAGACAAACCATGTTCCAAACGGCCATGCAGATTTCTACAAGCATGGCGTGCAGGTGCTCTTGTTTGTCACTGGTGAAATGGTGGTGACTATGTTGAAAAATAGAGTTTTGCAGCTGAGAATTTGCTCTATCGAGTAGTGTTATTGTGCTGTTCGTATCTGTTGCAGTTTCCACAGAAATAATTAGGAGACATTAATTTTGGAGCAACCTACGTACAATACAAAAGTCTCATTTTCATTTTTCACATTGTACAGTAAACTATTTTTAAAATGTCTTTAACATCAGCTGATAAAATGAGTCTGCATTCCCCACAGCAGCTGGTTATCCTCCCCCCATCACGTGCACTAGCGAAGAGTAGTTTCTGCATTTAGTAGATTACATAAAGGCTAAGAACTAGAGGGGTATTTACCATTTCTTTTTCTGCTTGTGTGGTTCCTTTGTTCCTTGGCACTGCTAATATGATAGTTGCATGTTGTGACTAGCCACCTACCACAGTCCTAATATACTTTCAATGACAAATTGAACTAAACCTATCAGAAAATCAGACAATCAGAGACGCACATTAGGGAAAGACACCTTATGTTTATCAATTTTATTGAAGGGTTTCAAACATTTTCATTATCACACATTTCAGAAAACACATTAAAACAAAGGGTTTCAATCCAGCTGGTTCATAGCTTTCTTTGTATATAGTGTAAGAAAATATTTAGAACTGCAGCAACATCTCACTTCATTCTTAGTTCTGGCTAATGAGAGTGAGCTGAAAATTCATCAATAAGCAAAGTTCTTGAATGTTGAAGAAAATATATATTTTATATATATACATATACAGGAAGAATTAACTTAGAAAGAATGATTAGTAATACAAACCAACCCTTGGCTCATTGAGTGAAAAAGAAATCATCATGCAAACCATCAGCAAGCAAAGGTCAGAGGTCGTTAGAGGCTCAGAAAAGGGGTTTCCCACATTGTCCCTGCAGCAGAGTCACAGTTTCCAATGATCACTTTTGTGACTATGCAACTGGGCTCATATTACTAGCTGCAACATCACAAAAATGACACTGGCAACCGCTAATTAGCTGGCAAAATAAGAATTTGTCCATTTTTAAAGTGAGCAGCGTTAGTAAATGCCATTGCACACAGCAAGAAGTGATAGCATAATAGATATATAGTTTAAGCAAAGCCCTCACATGTGATGCTAATTATCTTTTAGCTTAGCAGTCCCTCTTTATAGTGTAAATGTGCTCCCTCTGGGCTCAAGAAATATTTAATTACACATATCAGTGCATGACTAACAAGCTAGTCCAGAGCAATAGTGATTGGTCTATTGTTCAAAATGAAATTAGGACTCCAGAAGCATTTAAAACTGACCAGTGGTTTCTGCAGTAGCCTCACCTCTCAGGGACTGTCTTTTGTACAGATTTTTGAGATATGTAAAATAATCTCTTTTTGGCAGTTTATACCTGCGTTATGAAAGTATGATAGATTATCTCCCAAGGTTTAATGTGTCTGCTAGATTCTAAAACACTGATACATAGCAAGAGAAATGTAAGCTTTCCGTTTTCAAAGAGACTTGCAAAATTTACTTGAATAAAGGTTGTAAGGTCCATATTTCCACAGACTCTGGGCAAGGTAATTTTGGGAATCCAATTTTTCTTGGTGATGAATTATAAAAAATAGAGGGTTGGTTATGTATATGCTTAATTTCATATATGTATGTGAATATATAAATATACACACATATCCATATATATATACAAACACACTGAATGCACAAAGAAACATAGATTAAAGGAAATGAGAGCAGCCCCTTCCTAGCACCACCTTACTGTGAGTATGGCAGCGCTGTCAGACATTTATTCTGGGGGCTTTATGACTCAGCTGTTGTAATCCAGCAGAGCCTGTACTTTAAATAGGAAGCTTCAGGTGCAAACATGTATTGTATAAATGAATGCTAAATACATTCCCTTTTTTGTCCTTAAAAACCAGCAACATCAGATGACCAAGAAAACTGAGATTCATAGACCAGCCATTGTGCATGCCAAAATTCCTTTTCAGAAGGAATTTTACTATGCATTCAGTATTATGAGGTCATTGTACAAAATCTGCACGTAGCAAATGATTACAGTACCCTACGCTGGACTGCAAATACATATTAAATGAACACTCAGAATTCAATTAAATCTTAACAGGTTCATTCCCATGCTTGCTTTAAATGGAAAGAATAGCAGCTCAGCTACTTCTCTCATCTAGTTATAATCTTGCTTTTTTAAAGTATTGCTCAACACACCTTCAGCATGGCTATTTAACCCTTACGCAGTGTCTCCAAGCAGGACTTTCTTGGTGATGCAAACTGTGACACCTAACCTTGCAGTTCACAGATGGATCTTAACTCTTAATGACTCAAACAGGAGTTGAGGTGCTCCAAGCTTCAGATGTTCTGGTTGTACAGGCTGATTTATAGTCAAGTGATACCAAATTTCCCACTAACTTCAAAAAGCAGCATCAGACATTGTGTTGAACCAGCACTGCAGCCTTGCACAGCTTAGCAAAACCCATTTAGCAAAAACTCACTACAGGCAACTTCTACAATACCACAAGCAAAGGAAAATCAACTTATAAAAATCACATTAAAATCTGTATTTGAACTCAGAAAAGAGAACTTTGGAAAAAATTCTGTTACAGTTTCAGCTCCAACCTATAACTGTGCTTCCTTCCTTCTTCCACTATGGCTCTTGCGGTGTGACTGGAGCACGTCCTTATGATCTTACCTAGCCCCAGCTCTCAGTGACTGCTGTACTCCGTCACTTGACTTGCAATGCGTGAGGTGGCTCTGCCTTGAGAATGCTTGCAATACATACAAAAAAAAGGCTACTGGTGGATAAATGGTGGCATTTGGCCCTAAATTTTTAAGGGCAAAATTGTGTCAACAGACAACTCTGCAACCAGGTCCTGCTTGGACATAAACCAACTTATCATCTCAGATGCATATCTCTGCATCAGAGCTCTAAGCACTGACTGAAAGAAACAAGATTGGACCTTTTGGGGCTCTGAGCCCTGTATAATCACTTTGGGGGGTTGTGGATAATACTGTAGCACAGAAAAGAAAATGGGAGATCCCAGAGGCTGCTCGTGGATTGAGAACCAACTCTTGAAACCTCACGGAGATTCTTTTCATTAGTCATGAGCGCACTGCAGTGGATTAGTGGGTACATGCTAACACTTACACGTGGTGTGCTGGGCATGGTTTGCAATCAAGTGAAGATTACTTCTCTCCAATATTTATCATGCACGGCTTTAATTTTCAAATTAAAATTTAGACAGACACAGTAGACATGAGGGAAGGTGACAAGTTTTCACAGTTTTGCCTTTGTCTGTTTGTATTTTAAAGACATATTGACTTTCTTTAAAATCCTAGAGGGCGTGCTTTGTCAACATTTTCATCTGCTTTCTCTAATTTCCCCTTTTCTTCAACCAAAGAAAGTCCAGAGGCCTCACAAGCAAACACTACCATGGCAATGCCATTATTGCCATGTGACTCCAGTGTGATTTTCTCTTTAAGTGTGCTCATACAGTGCACTCTATTTGTGAGATGCCTGCAATAAGGATCATAGGGAAGCCACACGGAAGGCCTGGAAGTTCCAGACAGCTAAATACTTGGAAAACAAAGAAGTACAGAAGCACTGAAGAGCTGTACAAAGGGAAGAAGGTAGCAATCTCTAAATGGAAACTGAGCGTGTCTATTTGTGAGGCAATAGCAAAAATCAGTCCATTGCAGATTTTTATGTTAGTTTATCACTGCAGCATCACAGGCTGAGGACACCCTTCCAAAAGAGAATTATTAGAATTACAGCTAGTTAAAGTTTAGTTCCTCAGATTTGAATTGCCTTAAATAAACTTCCATACTTTGTGCTTTACCTGCGGAAATCCAGCAGCGATCTTGTGGAAGCAGGAACTCGCTGATCATTCCAACTGAGGAAATGGAACTGTGTCACCGTGCGGGTCTCATTTGTCTGCAGGTTCTTCAGGTAGAAGCTCCTCACCAGGAAATCCTCACACCAGATGTGCTCAGAGACAAGGTTTACCTGCACCCCAGAAAACAAACAGATCACGAATTTCAGTTGCAAGCCACAACTTCAGAATTGCAGGTGTAAGATGCCTCGGATGAAGGAACTGCAGGAAATCTTATTATCAAATTGAGCATTGCAGTGAAAAAAACTTTCTCTAGCAATCCGTTGTGTCAGTAAGGGGTTAGCTGCCTCTGCTATCTCATCGGAAACACTAAAACAAAAATGCTGATAGTTTTAATGTGAAAGGAAAAAACAAAAGTGAAACCTGACACTGTATGAATGCAAAAGGCACTGCCTAAAAATACACCAGACTGTCAGATGCTGTGCACACAGAGATGCCCGCCATGCATTGCTCAGCCCACCCGAGTGGTCTTAGAAATCTCACAGTGGAATTCATGTGAAAAGTTAAAAGTCAAATTTTCACCTATGTAGAAAAATAAGCCTAAAAATTGAACTTAGTTTCAGAGTTGGTCTTTTCAGAAAGGAAGCTTTTCCACTTGTTAGTTTAAATAGCAATAGTTCTTGATATTTTCCTATTTGTATTTGGCATTATGGTTTATTTTCTTCCTCTGCTCAGCCAGACAGCTGGAAAAACATGACAGCCATTGTCAAGGCTACATTTCAACAAAACTGATGACACAGTATTTTGGGCTAGCAATGTATAGCAGAAAATAAAAATGTATATTTATTGTTGTGACTGAGGAAAATGGTAAAGATAGATAGCATTAATTACGAAAGCTATACGGATGCTTTTCTACAAACATATACATATGGCTTTCCTAAGGCACAATTCACTAGTTCTAAAAATACTATTAGTCCTATAAAAAATAAATATACACTTTTGCATGTCAACTACTTGCAAGACTGTTTTAAAGGCAAAATCATTGTCCTTGTTTCTCTGTAACTCAGTTCACGACGTTAGTAGGTGCAAGTCACCAGGCAATTAAAACCACCCAAATTTCTGGCAAATCTACGACTACTTGAAGACAAACCGAGGCTACTTTAAGATGTACAGGTTAGATCAGATGAAACAGCATTTTGCCCCATACGAAATGAAGCCATGCTCTTCCTGTCCCGCTTACACCCAGCGCTTTGTTTCAGTACCTCGTAGATGTGGTAGAGGTTTGACCCTTCGTCGGGCCAGTAGTGGTAGCACTGCTTGACTCCGCTTTCCGTGAGGGGTGTCAGCATGACAATAACGACACAGCCGTTCTCCCAGACCATCTGCAGACAAAGAAAGACACCATAGCCACACTGTGACTGCCTAATTACTGCGTGACATGTATAATTACTGCACTCAGACACACAATCAAAATTTATTCCATTCACAGGAAATTTATTTCATTTTCATTAGACACTTTTACTCTGCAGCTGCTTTCAAATCCCTGAATAAACTGGCACCATATTTTGCAGGCATCCATGAAATATTAAAGAATTTCCAGTGATTTCAATTCACGTCTTCTGTAAATTCTCTCCTTGTTCCTGGTATTGCGTTCAAATGCTTTTCTATGAAACTTTTAGATCCACAAAGGAAGCACTGAACAATGCTTGCAAAACATGCAGCTCCTTGGTGTTTGATACTGAATACCCAAGGAGCACAGACATGCCATTAGCAGTGTGTTGACCTGCTAAAGTCGCATTTGTTGAAACCTGTGTGTCCTCATCCCTGATTCTTTTCAGTTTCCCACACAGCCAAAGCTACAGAACTGCTGCACTGCTGAAAGAGGGAGAAGAGGCACAAAAGTTGCATCTCAACAGTAATAAGGAAGGCCAATGGAAAAAAATAAACTGACCAAATCTCTTCTTCCAAAAACACTTCAGATGGAGAAATCATCCTTTCACACAATTAGAAAAGAATTATTGCAAATGTGCAAATACTTTTCTTCCTTCCTTCATCCTGTTTCTTTCTGCTCCCTCCTTTTTTTTTTTTTCCTATCTTTTTCTTTCACCTTCTCTCTTTTTTCCTAACCTTTTCCTTCCCTTCTTACATTTCTTCTTTTTTTTTTTTCTCCCAGCAATACAAGGGAAGCCCAAGGCATGCTGCAGACTCTGCCCTCTCAGAGCACAGGTACAGCATGAATGAAGGGGAGCTGTATCTTCACCATCAGCACGATCTCTCAATAATTCAGACTAGCCACAGAGCAGAGCACGGGAATCTCAGCCGAAGGATTTGCGGTTGCCTCACACCAACAACAGAACAAGCTGAGATGCTCTGGTCTGGCGCATCTCTGTTCCAAACACAGCCCATGGCTGAACAAAAAGGCTCCTATGAATTAATACCAAGCAGCATAATCACTAAAAACTGTTATTATTACGCTGTACGTTGATGTTATATTTGCATACAACTTTCATTGTCTTTTTGCTCACATATGAAATTACTGAATGAAGAGTAAAAGGCTCTTTTTGTGAAGGGTTATGTTTATTTCACAGAAATATTTATAAGCGACTGTATTGACATGTAAATTTTGTAAACAAAAAAGGCCTTTGTCTAAACTGTGCAAAGATGAGATGATACATTCAATTCAAGGATTATTTTTTTTTAATTACACATCAAATAAAAAGGTTTCCTATTCATGGATAATGATGTTGTCTTCTCTTTTAAGAATAGCTTGAATATATAGAAACAAATAACATTTTTTCTTGCTTATTTTTTCTCCATTTTGTAACATAATTGAAACAACTTTTAAAAACAGCTTAGAATTACTTAGAGAAATAGATGTAGGGTTTGCACAGAATAGGCCTATTTATAATTTTGGACAGAACCACAGGAAAAAAGAATTGCAGTTGAATACAAGTAATAAAAATAATCTTAATTCTCTTTTTCTTCTTGAAAAGATCTTAAAAATCAAAATATCCATAATCCATCCGCCCACCCTCCTGCTAAAAACTGACAGTGCTGCAAGAACTGCAAAATACTTTAAATTGATGGATAACTTATTTTGTAGACTGATGTGGATTCATCATTTGTATTTTCTTTTGTCTCTGCGTTCCTTTTGGGTCACAGCTGGCAACCTTCTCTGTATGTAAGGAAAATGATACAGATTTCATTCATTCTGTCATAGTTTCACCTTTTTTGAGTCAGCAATCAGACTATGATCAGAATTCAAAACATGTATCTTACTTGAAAACTAGCCCCACTAAATCAGTACTTTCATCACATAACGATTTAATGTGCCTCTAGAAGGTATAGAAGCTCATTGAAGCCATTACGAAAATGAGGAGAAACACAGTTTTTATGAGTGTAATAAAAATACAATGATCTAGACCATAAACTAATCATCGAGCACTCTGCTTGTGCCACCCAAGTGTAACATTACAAAAGCCCACTCGCTTAGAGAGGAATCCTTACAGTTTGGCAGCCCCGTTCATTGGTTCAAAGACACAGCATTTCATTAGACAGAGGCTGTCTGCATCTCTGAAGATTTCATTAAGCATAAATCCAAATGAAAGTTAATTTAAACAAACAATTTGAAAGTTACTCTGGAGTATAATATTTTTTTTCGGTCGTAGAGTGAAAATGTCAAAGTCGAATCTACTAAATCAAGACGGTAACGCAATCTAGCAGCAACACGCCTGTTTCAAGCAATTGTCAGTGCATCTCCTGTGCTTATCATTGAGACTGGATATTCAGCAAGACTCACAGGCTACGACTTGAGCACTACTGCTCTTTTTTTCTCCTCAATAACTTAAATATTCGACCATTAGGCTGTTACCCAGATTGCTTTCCAAATGAAGCAGAAGAGGGACAAGTAAAAGGCAGTTCACAGAATTTCTTACAGTCCATCACTGCCCCATTTGTAACTCGGTAATGGATTCACGAACAGCTCCCACTGCCCAGCACTCAACTGTGCTTTAGAGGGTGTGGATATGGCCATGTGCTAGAAAGCGGCCCTGTGACTGTCTCTGGCACCATGGGCAGGTAGCATAGCCTCAGGCTATACAGCACTCCACAAGCTCTGCGAAGTGCCTCTGGTTACCAAAGGGAAATTTCAACTGGATCCAAACAAGGAAGGATGTTCCTTTGCAAATTCACAATGATTTATGTAGTCCTGAACTTTGTACAACTGCATAATTTACAGGAAGCCACTTCATGCAATAAGAATAAAGAGAATGTAAGGTTCTCAGAGCCAGAGCAGAGGCTTTTCTTTTTAGCTATCTGTGTGGAACCTCACAAAATTAAGTCTTAGACTTTAAGTGTTAAGTACTGCTAGGCAAAGAACCATATAAAATCAAACTTAGATCACTTAGCACAGTTAGTTTCAAGTTTGTAATTTACTTGGAGGAGAAGAAATGTTGAATAGAGACTTACAAATGGAAGAGAAAGTCTGAGTTACTTAGAGGAGCTCACCACAGGGTTTTAATACAAACTCTTTGCTGAAAAGACTGTATAATTCTGTGTGACTTGCCTACCTTCAGCCTACGTGCTATGTTAAGTATCTCTAACGAGGTTCTACTGTACGCATCATTCTCA
>JAOWBP010002978.1:8390799-8409741 GCA_028571105.1 Tragopan temminckii
CACTCCACAAGCTCTGCGAAGTGCCTCTGGTTACCAAAGGGAAATTTCAACTGGATCCAAACAAGGAAGGATGTTCCATTGCAAATTCACAATGATTTATATAGTTCTGAACTTTGTACGACTGCATAATTTACAGGAAGCCACTTCATGCAATAAGAATAAAGAGACTGTAAGGTTCTCAGAGCCAGAGCAGAAGCTTTTCTTTTTAGCTATCTGTGTGGAACCTCGCAAAATTAAGTCTTAGACTTTAAGTGTTAAGTACTGCTAGGCAAAGAACCATACAAAATCAAACTTAGATCGCTTAGCACAGTTAGTTTCAAGTTTGTAATTTACTTGGAGGAGAAGAAATGTCGAATAGAGATTTACAAATGGAAGAGAATGTCTGAGTTACTTAGAGGAGCTCACCACAGGGTTTTAATACAAACTCTTTGCTGAAAAGACTGTATAATTGTGTGACTTGCCTACCTTCAGCCTACGTGCTATGTTAAGTATCTCTAACGAGGTTCTACTGTACGCATCATTCTCAAAACATTTCTCAGACAAGAAAAATGCCATCCCTTCCCATTTATTGCAAATTAAAGGCTGAATCCTGCAGCCCAAAGATGAGCAGTAAGCGTGTTTGACATCTGCAGGATTCCCTGTTGATGAAACCTACCACGTGTAGAGACCCCACGCTGTGGCTATGTAGTGTGCCAGTCCCACACAAAGGACTTCTGCACTGGGAGGAATGAAGTTTAGTATAAATTACTTGCAAAGGAGCACTGAATCGCTTTTTCAAATAAGTCACAAGTAGGAGAATCACTGCTACAACAACCACAAATTCAATAAAACACCAGCTTCTGAAAGCTAATAAGTATATTTTAGAATTGTGTTCTTTACTAGTTTGTAAAATAGATGTTAGATGGCTAATATGAACTCCTTTTTTTTCCCCCAGAAACTTGATCACTTTGAAGCTTCAATTTATAGTGATAGATCCAACCCAAATCCTCCTTTTTAGCCATTTTCTTCTTTATTTTCGTGATGGGGAAATGACAAGATGTGTTCCATTCAGACACTGTTCTTTTGACCAGAACTAGTGGAAAAGGCTCTACGACGCAATGATTTAAAAATAGAAAATAAATAGGATAATCAACTAAATTAAGGCTGTAAATTAAAAATAACATTTTAAGCACACTAGTAGCATTTTGAAATAGATCTCCAGAATCAGTCTTTTAACTCCCAAATAGCTGGTAACTGCAGCTGTTTGGATAAACAAGCAAAAAAACCACATAATTTCTAATGATGATCAAAAATTAACATGGATAAAAACAATTCCTAAAACAACAAAGTAAGGTATTAAAACTTGCGTGAATAGATTACATACATCCTATGCACATCTCCACTGTGATTTCTTTCAGGTTCTCCACTAGAAATAGGAAATGTGTTGAATGGAAGCAGTTGGGAAATGGTATTTTATGGACTATTTTAAAACCAAGACCCAATTTTTAAAATAGATTTGAAAGAAAAGGGAGGGGGCTTTTAACTGCAAAAATATTGGGAGGGGGATTTAGAATTTTGGTTGGGTGCCACTCAAAATCAAACTTTTTTCAAAATGTTTTGGTTGACAATGACATCCTTTTGATATGAAAAAGGGTCAAATCTGACAGATGTGTGTCCATTTACAAATCCATAGGTGTGCCAAACAGCTCAGCAGATCTGTAGTTTTAACAATTAGCTGTCAATAATCTATGTTTAATTAAAAATTGCAGTTTGAAAGGCATTTTAAAACATGAAGTGAATGCAAACTGCACCATATACCACATGTGCTACATTTCTGCTGTTGCAGCAACACTTCTTAGGAAACCATTGAGGAGGGCAAACTCAAGATGGCTGCATGTGTTGCAGTAACTCCTGCTGTGCCCAAGAAACATGAACTACTCTTCTTCTTCTTCACAGGAGACTGATAACTCAAGCTTTATGAGTAAATAATTTAAATATTTAAATACTTCCTTTATTATTGCAATGCTGACAAAACCACTCTAAAGAGGGACAGTCCCACCAAAACTGTCAGGAATTAACTTTTCACCACAGCATTTGAGAGATGGAATATAAAAATTAAAGGGAAGAATTTTTAAAAGGACCACTTCTAAGTACCTCCTCTGACCTGAGCCGTAATTAGAAGTGAGCATGGCAAGCTCACACAGCTGTACTGAACGCTTATGGAATTCCTAATGCTGCATTTTATTTCACGTAGCTTGATAAGTTACTAGGGCTCTAGGGGCTACTGTTCTGTGCCTCTCTCTCCCTTGCTGTTTTTCTTTTATTAAATTAAAATATGCATATTTTACACATTGAATTACTCTGTGTCTTTTCACGTGCTCTTCTTTCTGAAGGTGAAAACTGATTAGACATGCAAAAAGTCCCTTCCCAGGCAAGGAAAATAAAACTTTGGAGCCAAAACTGCTTGAAAGCACGATGTTCTGCACAGAAGAACAAAATACCAAAAAATAATTTAGTCCCTGAATTTATTTCTGCACTCTACATGCTGAACTGGGAGCACATAAGCCAAGAATGAGAGCAGGAGACTGCTATAGTTGTGCTTACTCAACCCACAGGCCTGGAACATGGATTTTGCAAGGAGACACATTAAGCTACAGCCACATGGACTTCTGTCCATGGGGATTTTCCCTTGGAGATCCTGATGAGTAATCCTTTTTGCATGGAAAACAATCACCAGACACTATTTAATTTTTGTTTTTCAGAACTACAAAACTGGATGGGAAAAGCTACTATTGGCAAAAAAGCACACAGATTTATCATATCTTCAAGACTGCAATTCAAGGATTGTGTTCTTAACATGCTGGTATGATCTGGGAGGAAAATGATGATCAAATTTTGAACTGACAATATTCTCTTGAATACGGATAGGAAATATTATAAAAATAATTTTAGATTAAGAAATGCAGACTGGGGGCAATGAAAAGCAAATGGCACCTGAACTCCATGGACTCAAATCAGGGCTCTGGTCTTGGGACTTTCTGCACTTTACATTTAATAGTCATGCAATAAAAATAGAAAATAATCAAAACAGCAGCTGTATGCCCCAATCACAGCGGCATAAACCTCTGTTCCAGCTAGTAGTAGGTGCTTGTCTTTAAAAAGAAGAATGAAGTATAGTCTCAATTTTAATAATATTTCATGTATTAACAAACAGTAGAGGAAATATGTAGTAACAAAAAGCATGGGTTTGATTCAGAACATGTAGGTGAAAGTTTTTTTCTTCCTGGAAGTGTATCTTAACCTGAAAGGGTCAACACCTGCATTCTATCCTGATTCTGTGATCTACTCAGAGCTGTTCATGTCTGATACCACCACTGTCAAATCTCCAGAGGTAAGGTTCTGGGAGAACGATCTAGCCTGAGCTAGGCACCTTTCCATGTAAAAAATTAGGAATTTTCTGGTCCAAACAAGTGTTTATTTAATCTTATGGCTTATTGTTGTAGGTGCTTTTAACTTTATTGCTTCTCTGCAAAATTAGGAAAGTCATACTTCTCTATTCCTTTCACAGAGGTTTATGGCGTTCAGATACTTTGCTGATTATGTTGGTCATGGATACAGGAAATCACAAAAAGACAACAAGTACTTATGTAAATAAGTATCATATCTGATTTGATTTTCCAAGGAAATAAAGAGGCATACGGTAGGCTGCTTGGCAGGGACTGCCTCATCCCTCTCACTATTTCACCTACTGTGGTGAAATAAAATTAAAAAGAAGTGAAAGTGCGTTTCTCCCCAAAAAGGGGAAGGGCAGATGTTGGCAGATGTATGAAAGCAAGGCACAACATGGGACACTAGCAATTCTAAAAGGAGAACAAGACTGTATTTCCCAGAATAGAAAAGATTATGGCCTCCTACAGAAATCTCCATTTGGAGGCAATGAACTTTAGCAGACATGCAATTTATAGAACTGGTGTAATTAAGAACAATTTTTTTTTTTTTCAGTCAGCTCTAAATATCCAAACTCCTAGGACAGTTTCTTGCATGTTATCCCTGGTCTCAGAATACTTTAAAATTTAAGGCATGTACTTCATGTCAAATACTTCATGGAATTATAACCCAGCACATACGGAAAATAATAAAATTTTATGCCTCCAGAATTATTCACAACATGGAACTCCTGCTGCGAAAACTTGTTATAGATCAGAAATGTTCTACATCCTCTTTCTTTTGAATTATGTTCAAAGAGATGTTGAATTTTAATAGTGCTGTGTGAAAGAGCTGAGTGAAATCTCACTGAAGCTGCTGGACAAAATCATCACCTTTCATTCAAGATAAATGCAAGAAACAAGCAAACTCTTTTAAGAAGCTTGATAACTGAAATTACAGAAGTTATCATCAAAAACAAATGAAATACGAAGCATATGGACCTGTGAGTTTTTCCAGAAACTGATATGCTTAATGGAGAGAGAGGCATTAATAAAGGCAAGATTAATCAAGATAAGATGCAAGAACATGTAAAAGGAATAAAGAAACCACCAGCACAGCTGACAAACTAGCATTGTGATCCTGGTAGAAGAAAAGCCGAAAGAAAGGTTGGGGGCAAAACACTGGGTGAATGAGGTTTGGAAAAAAAGAATTTATTTGATTCTGCCTCTTTTTATTTCTGTTCAAAGAAATAAAACTCTGCACTTCCTTTGTAAATAAAATGGAACTGTATCAAAGCAAAAACCTGTCCTGATGATGAATTCTCTTTCCAGCTGAGAAGAAAACAACACACAGACCTGGCAAATTGTTTAACCACTCAGGTAAAAATGGATTAAAACCGTGTAAGAAGAGTCATCCAGTCTTCAAGAAATGGAATTGTGAAGTGGAATTCCCACTGAACCAAAATAGAATCAATGAATGAGGTATATCTCAGAAATAGTAATTGGTAAAGAGAGATGAAAACAAGACCAGATGAAATTAAAAGAAGGCCTAAATCAGCTGGAGGCTTTTCAAAATTAATTAAGTAGTGGCTGGAAAATTTCCAGAACAGTCTAAGAGATGACATGCAGGCAGAGATGAAATCTCTGCTTGAGCTACAAACACAGGGAATCCAGACAGATTAGGAAGCCCTGTGGCAAAACAGATCAATGAGGTGACTGACAACACATCTGCTGCAGGCTAGAAAGTTCTCAAAGAGAAAGGTAAACCAGGGAAGTTGGAACTAACTTGGGGCTTGCTGGCTGACAGGAGCTATGGTCAGGATATAAGGAGCTGGAAAGTAGACTGGAGGGAAGTCTGATACCTAGAAGTGGCTTTGCATCATCAGAAAAGCCACAGTAAGACTTTTTTTTTTAGCATAATTCTTTTTATGACCTCAAGTTGATTTGAAAAACATTTGAAAATAATCCACATACAGTAGTGTGGGGGTATCTCCAGCTCAAAGACTGCTTCTTTGAAATAAAAACTTCCATTAAGCAAATCTCTCTCCAGCTAACATTAAAATCCAAATGAACAGAAACATGTACAGAAAATGCTACGTCTAATCAGCAGCTCTAGTGACTGAAGTGAGATGGTACTGAGGAACAATAATTGCTCTTCTTCCTCATCTTACCAAAAATAATATTTGAAAAAAAATAGTGAGAAGATTGAAACTTGTCCTCTTTCAGCCTTACAGGGTACTAGGCCTGGATCTGCTCATCAATGCTAAACAAGATAAGCTTGGATAAAGCATCATCAATGATTAATTAAAAAGCTTTGCACACGCTGGGAAAGAGAAGACACTAAACTGACCATGATCTCTGTTCAGATGTAGGCAATGTGAAAGCAGTAAATGTGAGCTTGACTGCTGAGTGTCTAACAGCACTTGCACAAAAATACTGGGCACTGGATCAACACATCTGGTTTTAGAGGGGCCTGACAACAGAACTAGGAAAAAAGATTATCCAAAACTAAATAATCATTTGGTCTTAAACAGAGATAAAGAATGTGAGTATCACGTGATAATGCAGAAAACACAGAGATGCACAAGAACAAGCACTGCAGATCAGTGTTGGAGCTAAGGAACTTGGTTCCTTTTTCATACATCTACATTGGAAAAAGAGAATCAGCAGTATCTACAACTTTATCCCTCTGCTAACAAGCATTTGGTCCTTCAGACCACCAAAATGTTGGTCTAACGTTAAACCCACAAAGTAAGTACAATGCCTGACTGTTAGAAGAGTTCAATCCAGGTTTAAGAGAAACGAAGTTTAGAAACAGAGTGTCTGGAATTAAGCATTGAACCTAATTAAGACAGGTCAGGAACAGTCTGGATTTCATGATGAATATTAGTCATGCTGTAAATGCCAAGAAGGAGTTTTACACTTTCAAGTTAAACAAATATCTGTAGACAAGTGTTTTCCTGAAAACAGCTTGAACTGCTTAAAGGAGTGGAAGCAATTACACTAGCTTCTTGCTGGGGTAGTCTGACAGCCAAGGAAAAGTGGAGTGGGCTGGTGCTCACCGTGCAAATAGGATTTAAGTCTCTGTCTGCAAAAAGAGGAAGCAATAGATCTAGTAAATATTGGCAATGAAAGCGATGCCAAGCTCCAAGAGTCTCTGTTGGAATTGCTAAAGCATAGCATTGGGCATTTAGACAAGGAGCAGCCGAATGATCCCAGGTCTCTCTACTGTGGAACTGGTCACTGTTGTTACTATCAGCTGGAAAACTGCTCCACTGAGCATGCAGAAGGGGAACAAGCAGCCCAGCTCAGCACCAGCTGACTTTGGAGGAGGGAGGGGGAGGAGAACCACTATGACGACGTAACAGAAATGAATAATTGAACCTTTAAACAATCCCTAGTGGCAGCACCACAATCTGAATAAACTACAGAAAATTGTATTCAAGTAAACATCAAAGGATTCTGCTCTGAAAGGAGTTAACACTCTGTTCACCATAGCAAGTTTCCCTTACTTTACTTTATATAGCTACAGTTAGGTGAAAAATGAATGCAATGTCAGCTCCTGCTTCTGGACAGGAAGGGCAGTAACTTCAAGCCATGGCTTTTTACTTTTGCAATGGACTTGCCACATTCTAGTGGTTATTGATACAGTGCTATGCAAGGAGTTAGTCTCTTAGCTCATTTATCACACCTGGTTAATAGCCTGGGCCAGATAACAAAGCTTGGAACACGACGCAGCATGGAATGTGATTTACCTAATGCTGATGGGACCAAAAAAAGCAAGTAATGGAATAACCAACAGACATAGGTATGTTGAAGTGACAGATATCATCAAAATGAAGAAACACTTTTCAATGGAAATCAGAAAAACCAATAGAAGTACATCACATCAAGAATGGACACAGCCACACTTGAGCAGAAGCTGAACCAGGGTGGCCAGATGATTTCCTTGGAGCTCTGTACAACAAATCTGGTGGGGAAGATGGGGTGATCTGTCACCGATGAATTGCAGGGAGGAGAAACAACTAAAAAAAGCAAAAGGAAAGTGAAGGAAAATAGTCATAAGCAGCATGAAGAAATAAAGTCGAAAGAGATCTTTAAGAACAGGATTGGATGCAAGCAGCTTGGATTACAGAACGAAGAAATAAAGTTTCAGCTTTGGTCACCATGTCTGTGCAAACAGATTGTCTAACTATTCAAATTAGAATAGGAGAAGAACAAAATATCTCCTTTACATGATGTTGGTATGATTAATTCTGATTTCTGTGTCAGCTGCAATGCTTTTACACAATTTGTTCTTTTAACATCTCCTTTAAAAATGAGAACAAAGTTTCTCAATAGTAAAGACAAAGCTACAGGTAAAAATATACAAAATACAAGTACACAAATGTGAAAGAAAAATACAATTAAAAAAGATCTTAAAATAGCACTGCATGTGCTAACATGGTATTTGATTTTGCTTGTTTAACTTAAGGACACATTATCTGGTAGTGTGCCTGATAAAAGGAATGCTCTCACCAAGGGAAAAAAACAAAATCAGTCTTCTCAATTGTGTCTAATTACCAAACATAGATGGCAAAAAAATCACAATTTACTTGAAAACGTAATCCGGAAGAGCAGCTCAACTCACTTCAAGCAGATTGCATTTGTTCCACACTTCTAAAAACAAGGCCCAAAATATCTCAGGTTGAGTATTTAAATATCCAGACACTCAAAGTCAAACAAGTGTTCTGAAAATTTCCTGATTGCTCTTCTATCAGAGAAACAGTAGGGAATTATGCTATGAAAAGCATACAGAATTCTCCTTAGTAGGGTCCAATCGATACTTATAATCACAGACCTAGCAGTGCAGACGAAGAAAGAAGGTGATTCCAATTCAGTGGAAGCTCCTAAATCACAACAGCTTTTCTGAAATACCTACTTAAATAGTCTCTTTCTTCAAAACAAAATAAAAACATATGCTCATGTTGATGATAAGCCCAAGTCAGTTGTAACAATTTCTACTCAATCAGCTTCCATAAGCTTTCAGGCAAACTTTTACACTTTCAGAGGAATACATACAGCATGTAATGTTGGCACTCAGCCTGGCCATGTGTGTATGTTCACATCCAAGAGCTACACAAGCACTTGAAAAGGCTGCATGCAAACACTCCTATTTGCGCATTGGTAACTACTGTCTACAGCCCAGCAAAAAAGGTACAGACCTACTTTACTTCATGTAGCAGGGTATTAACTCAGCATTTAACTCAACTACCTGTGCTAGGAAAAATGCACAAGCACTAAAACGCTTTGGAGAACTGAGGCATATGAGAAATAGATTTTGGTGCAAAAATTCACAACACACTGTGCTGGGTCTCTTTTGATCCAGAGAATGAACTGACTTGTGACTATGCCCTTAAGAAGGTCAAGACCTCTAAAAATTACTCAGTACATGACAGCAGTTTAGTTATGGAGATCTGGTCTTAAATTTGACATTAAAATATGAAGAATTTGACCAGAGGTTTTCCATACAATTTCTAGATCAACTCTTCCTTCAAAGAGCTTCTCACATTCATAAATGTTTTTAACATCCATATACTAAATTTTAAGAAGATATTTCAGCTATGGTTTTTGCAACTATTGTAACTCAAGCACAACAGATTTTACACTCTCTGCATTTCAAGAATGCAAGAAAACATTTGACTTGCAATATAAAAACAGCTTTCAAAAAGATGCTTAACTTACCTGCCAGAAGTCAGCAACAGTAGCAGGCAGAGGGCCCTGGGTGGCAATAAAGGCTGGGTTTCGGGGGTCGTGGTCCATCTGAAATAAGGAAAGAGAACAAAGACTGGATTTAGTTGAAGGAAAATCCCTTGCTGTGTTACAGACAGAAAGTAGGCTGGGGCACTAACAAGGAACTTCCTAAAGGCCTGTTATGTCCCTCCATTCTTCATTGGCAAGCAAGAATTTTATTTCTATTTATATGCCCAGAGGAGATGTTTTCCACAAAAGACTGATGCTACCACATGAATATCAGCACGTGTGATGAGCAATACACTATGTCTTCAATATGCAGCATAAGATCCTTTAAGGTAGCTGACAAAGGCATTTGAGGTCAGTGCTGTGGTTTCATAGCAACCTAGGAGCCATCTGAAACATTTTTCTACACTGAGCGTTAAGAATACTCCAAACATCTGAAAATGTTCTTCACTTCCACTATGCCAGTCAAGGGCTCACGTAACTCAAGAAAAAAAAAGCAAAAATAGGGAACAAATTTGGTTTCTGGCTTTTTCTGGTTAGCTGAGTTGCCTAAATGCATGGATTTGCCCACAACAGAAGTTGTTCTGCCTAAAGACCTTAATTATAACATTTAATTCAAGGAGCAGAAAATTCACTGAGCAGAAAAAATAAAGAATCTAAGAAACAAAGCCGTGAAGAGTAAATAGGATTAGGGTGTTACAATGAACATTTTCTAACCGATGGGTGGTTTTCTTGGTTCTAAATCACAGGAACCATTCTGCTGAAAAAGAAGATCTGCTGATGGGATTAAAAAACAAACAAACTCATTCCGACCCTGAACTAGGCAAGACAAAACTTCAAACATGAAGAAAAAAGACATTGAAAACAGCAAGAGTTAACTTATACCCATGTAGCTGAAGGCAAAATTTGTCTCAATGCATGATTCTGTTCTATAAGTAAAGATCTGAATAAGAATGAATGTGAGTCACATTTGCATTAACAGGCATCTCCTGAATTTATTCATAGCCTATCAAAATGTTCAGTGATGGTACATGTCAGCATAAAAGAAGGCACCTCATAATTATATGCACATAAAAGCGGGAAGAACCATAAAAGAACAGATGTAAGTTATTCTAACAGAACAACAATATGATGAATGTTGCAAAAAAGAAGAGAATCCTTTAATGCTTCTAATTTTCTGATGTATAATTAAACTGGACTTGATATTAAAATTCTCCATGACAACACAACACAGGTAAAATGAAGCCACTGAATAAAAGCTTACTTCTAATTCACCACCCACGGTTATCAGAAACCTTGACCAGAACGTCTATAATACCTTCATTTCATTCTGAGCTTCATTGAGATGCTTCTCTGATCAGCAAACAACTCTTCACAACAAGCAATCGCTCAGAACAAATTTCAGCCTTGCCTCTTGACAAAAGCAATTTTGATAGCAGGACATTTTCCCCCAATCTCAAAATACCCAGTAGTAAATAACTTTCTTCAGAAAGCAGTATTAGAAGAAACTTACAAACCATTTCAAACTGGGCACCTTTTTGTGTGCTTTGCTTTCTGTTACATTTGAGGCACTGAATTGAACACTGAAAACAACAACGGATGCGATTAAACAAAGGCAGGCCTAAAGGTTATTTCTCCCTATGGGCAACCTGGTCTAGTAGTAGATATGGAGGTTGGTGGCCCTGCCTGGGGCAGGGGAGTTGGAGCTTCATGATCCTTGAGGTCCCATCCAACCCAAGCCATTCTGATACGATGACTCTATGGTTAAATACTTTGTTTTGAATCCTACAGAGATCTACAGAATTTAATCATGTACTTAAATGTTTTCCTACACTGTAACTAAAAGTCTTAGCTTAGAAAAAGTAACTTGCACCAACAAGAATGTACTGCTCCCTGTGGAAACTACTGCGCATGCATGCAGCTTGAAAATGATGCCACCTGCCTACCTGTGAGTTCAAGAGTCTGACTTGGAAATTTAACTAACAGTGAACACACAAAACTTCATAAAAATAATAGTTTAATTTATCCTTAAAGCAAATTCAGTATGCCAGAAAACAAAGGCAGAAGAAATCAAGGATGATGCAAATAGTGCTGTCGTGGAGGAAATACTTGTCAACATTCAGCTAGCTGGTTGACTCAGGAATAGGCCAATCTTGGCATTTCAGCATTAATCAACCTCTGTCACAAAGGTGCTGTTGGAACACAGCAAACATTACAATAAGCACAGAGTAGTGAAGTGTATTAGCAGTTTAGCAATAATTCAAAAGACAATTACAATTATTACATTCCAAGCACACTGTGTTGTGCAGAAAACAATTATGAGCAGAAATGCTTCTTGCTTGAAGCAAACAGAAGATGGCAGAAAGCCTCATCACACTATTAAATGATCTTTAACTGAACAAAAATGAGAGCAAAGATTAAAGTAATTAAATTAAATTCCTGGTTTCATCAATTTTCTATTTTATGAATTGTTTTAAGGCCATGTATTTTGAGCCAAATGCAACCAATCACTATTCTGGTCATTCAGTTTTAACATGACTATAAAGGACAGTTCCTCAATGTTTTTGTTATGGTCTTTTTTTGTTCTCTCAAGGTCACCAAGGCCATCTACCAAAGTTAACAGAAATTCTAATAGAGAAATAATAGTCAGTAACAGGTTTTAATGTAACTAACTAAGGATCAAGTAGAAGGCTTTTTTTTTTTTTCTTTTCCTCCAGTCAAGGATCCCTTAGATTTCTCACATCACAAAATAAAGCAGAAAATTCTTCAAGAATAGGGAACAGCAGGCTTTGTACTATTGAATATTGTTAAAGTGAAAAAATCAACTGCTTGCTAATATTTTACTTAGGAAAATCCTTCAAAAATCATCCTAACAGTAATTGTTCAAAAAAAAAAAAAGCAAGATTTTTCCCTTTATGTTCCCATCAAAGCACAACATTCACATGACTTGCATCAGAATTGGTCGAACAGCCTTCTCTCAAAAGAAAAAAGGTGCAATTATTACAACAGTAATGCTGTGGTAGAAATCTCATTTTCTGATGTAATACTACAGAGACAAATCCGGTGATAATGTTTCAGAATAGGATTCCATGTTATTGTATTAAGGAAGAAAGGAATCAAGGATCAAATACTCAAACGGGCCATATTAACTGTGGTCTTTTGGTCACTACCAAAAGCAAATGGGAACAAACAGGATCAGCATTCATGTTTATCGCTAGAAAACAAGTGCCACAGAAAACAATCCCTGTTAGATATATTAGTGGCATATTGGTGCTTTTCTACAGTAATTTCTTTCTAATTTAATTTGATTTACTGTATCTGAGAGCAGAAAATATAAATTTACTTTACCAGAGAGTAAAAACTCGTATCATTTTTCATACAAGAGCTCCACTATCCAATAGCTCTGTTTCTCTGAAGAATTTGGTATTTTTGTGAGTTAGAAATCCCACTGCTGCATGATCTCACTGATAATGCTGATGAAGTACAGCAATATCAATACATACTGGAAGAAAATCCTCAAACCTATTGTATTCAACAGCAGTACATATAGATCCTTGTGAAGCAGTCTTCATAAAACTGGAAACTGAAGTAAAAGCAAAGTGTCAAGAGGCATCGATAACCATTTTCAACTCTCACGTACATTATACATTGATTCATTCCTGCCCTTTACCTTCTGCCTCAGATTCTTGGATCCTTACTTTCTGCGCACTACAATGCTGGGCAAGACATGCTCTCAGCCACACTATATTCACCTTGATCTAAAGCTGAGCTGAAATATTCCTGTATCACATAAGATCAAAATGAGATCCAGTGGAGACTAAATATGACGGATATAAAGTTGAACTTTGATTAATGCCTTAAATTTGTATGAATTCAAGGTACTGGGTGGTTTCCAGATTCAATGAGCATATACTGTCCATATAATTTATGTCTCTACATCTATTTACTGCACTCGGTAAGGCATAAATAGTCTATATAAGTAAAAAACTGTATCCACTAAATACTTCTGAACTTGGTAATCATTTAAATTTCAGCATTAAAACAAACTAAGGTAGAATAGACCTCACCTTCATGTTTGGATTAAAATTTAAAACAGATTTTCCATCCTTCTTTTAAAACCCCTAATGGAATGAAAGAAGTAAATCTGGCTGTGAATGCTGTTATGAATTTCAGAGCCTATTCCTGGTGATGAAATTTGTATGCTGTGTTTGAACAAACTGTCACGTTAATGACATTCCTCAGTCTGGTGTCTTCAATAATAAGCAAACTGAGTTTTTAAATGTAGTTGATGGGATTTTTTTCTCTCCCAGACACCCTATGAGGAAAAACAGAATTCCCATTTACTTTCATGACCTCTGATTTAAAAGCAAAGATTGCACATTATTTACCACTGGATGATTTTCCCGAAATTTAATGAGGACTAAGTACAAATATGACAGATGTAATTATCACAGTTTTATTCTGCACAGTCAGGGTCTCCTTGTGCTGTAATTGCAAGCCTTTCATTCAGCAGCCAATAGCAGAGCTATTATCATAGTACTTTATTTTATTCCAGAGAGGCGGGAAACAGATTTCTACCCCACTTTTACCCTGCAAATTCTCCCAAGGACTCATTTTGCCTGGCCTGAAGCTACATGAAAATTAAATAGCTACAGGAAAAACTTGGACTAAATCTCTGCCGGTTCTCCTCACCTTCTTCTAGGCCTAGTGAGGCCATCAATCTAACCCCAGTTTTCACAACATGCAAAAGGGAAAGCTGCTCTTGAGGGGGCAGCATTTTTTTTTTAAAAGGAAGGAAGATGTGGGCAGGTGGCCAGCTCATTGTCTAGCAGTGGGATTTTTTTACTGTGTTCTGCTGCACTCATTTAGACTTAAGGCAAGGTTGAGTGGTCCCCAGCTGGAGTCTGGACCACTGACCTGGAAGCTGGATACCCAGCAACACATACATGACTGAAAGCCTCCCTACCCAAAGCTCAAATATAATTACTTTATTCTGCACTCTTCCCCTGGCAGACAGCTCACACATGCAGGGAGGAGAAGTTCTCCTCCAGTTTAGATCCTCTGCTATTAGCGCTCATCTTGCAATTCACAATGCCCTCCCAACCCAAGCACTGGGAGCTACAAGTGCACCAGCAACATCACAGTACTGACATGGTAATTACTGATGTTATTTAAGTAGAAAGGCAATGTTCTGGAGGAAAGAAACAGCAGAACTTTTGGAGAGTGAATAAAGGTAGACTTGTCTTTACTCCAAATCCACTAACAGAAAATATCTCAAACAGTAGCAGTAATAGCAAGTGTGACCTGCTAACAGTACAGAAAATACTGCAGAATCAAGGGCCTGACAGAATATTGTGGTAGGCTTCCAAGGTGGTGAACAGCACTGAAAGTCTCCATCACTCCTAAATCCTACCCCACTGTACAAAAACAAATCTAGATTAACAAAAAATTTACTCTAACCTGAAGATATCTCATTCTCTTGAAATGAAGCAGTTTGCAGGGAATCTTTCTAAACTATGGGCAACTAGCAAACTAGCTATTTCCTCCCACCAACCTGCAGGAAACACATTTTAACTACTGCTTTCAAAACAGCACAACTATTGAGTGAGCTAAACAAACTCACAAAACCATCTGGAGCATCTCTTTCATTGGGCTACCAGGTTGTCTACGCTAACGCGGGCTGTGGCACTCCTTCCCACACTGTAGGATCCCTACCACAAAGAAGTGGAACTTAAAAGTTTCTGTTGACAGTTTTCTATGGCTATGAAAGATCATGGGTGCTTGCCCAAACCCAGTCAAACACTTGTGTACTTACATATCTCTGAGCACATGAATAAGAGACAGGGAGACAACCTAAAGAAACTCAGTTTGTGTGACTTTTCTTAATAGAAAAAAACTCTTGAGTCTGGGAAAGCTACATAAAAGAAAATATCTTCTAACCTCGTAGCAGAAAATATCCTTGAGTGCTGGATGGAGTGACAAGACTAGAATCCCCTGTAAAACCAGAAGAGTTAAATGCTGTGCCAGTGGAGCCCCTCTCCCTGCAGTAACATGGTGCATCCAGACAACATAAATATCTTGCCATTTATGTCAGTGGAATATCTTGGCTTCTCCGTTCCCAATGCCACTTGATCTACACCTGTCTCAGTGTAATTAAGGGAATACCTATACTACAGTTCAGAAATAAAATTGAAACAGGCATATAAATGCATTCCAGATTTTACCATCAACCAAGCAAATCTGTGTGCCAAAACCAGTTAGGCTGTGCCCACATAGACTTCTGGGCAACTTGCAGAACTTCCATACTCACTTGTTCAGTAAAAATACAGCATCTGTGCTACTGCCAGCTCTGAACCTGGCTTAGAACCATCTCTAACAATGCTGTAGTTCAATTCCTTGAAGTAGTACAAGTTAACACCAAGCACTTAAAGGAAAACAGTATCTCAGTCCCTGTTAACAGCTGCACTTGCTTCTAAATCTCTCAGCTCCTGCTATGACATAAAGGCCTGAGCAAACAGAATTCACCCAATGTGCTCTAAAAACAGAGAAAAGGGAGCACTGAAGTCCTGAAATTGAGCCTCTGTGTATGATTTTCTAAGTGGAATACAAGTTTCCTGGAGCTCAAAGTTACTCAGATAATCTGATCCTGAGGCCAGCTAAAGCTTGGTCTAGAAATGTTTTAAGATGCCTCAAAACAGCTTCAATCCATGCACATCTTACCCTTGTCCTCTGAAATGGCAGCTGGAAATCCCTGAAGACTGCTTGTGCTCTTGCCTATCCTCAGTCAAAGACAAAAGTTTCCTGAAGATGCCTGCTGCATTCTTTGTATTTTAACTCTTTGAATAAAACATTTGTATATATGCAATGAAATGAGGCTTTTGAACTCCAACCAAAGTAAAGAATATGAAGCTCAGAGAACAGTTTTGATGGTGGTTTTTTTTTTTCCTTCTTTGGGGGGGTTGGGGGAGAAAGTATTGTCAACAACATTGGAAGAAAGCAGCCTCTACTCTCATGCTGTTGCAAATTGTCAGTTGCCTTGCCCACATGAATTGATTTAACTGGGGGAGTGATACTCCCCAGGAAAATGAGACAATAATGGCACACACAGCCCACTTCGTCCTAAATTCTTTATCATAAAGTCTCACTCTAGTAACTTTTTCCAGTAACGTGCATAAAAACCACATGTGAAGTGACATGCATCGCAGTAGTTTCACAGAAGTCAAAGACACAGCTCCTTTCTTCCCCGTCAGATGGCATCCTGATGCTTCCATTGAGAAGCTAGGATAGAGCAATGCTACTGGCTCCATCAAACCTGCTTTGTGTCTAAAAATACAGAGCTTTTCTCCCTATCACCTTTCACAGACAAGCAAGGATCCATACTCAGCATGAGTAGGGCAAGAAAGGGCAGCTGGGTCATGCTGAGGTATCCAGAGGCAACAGCTGGACAGACCTAATTTGCAGTTTGAATGAACATAAAGAGGTAAGGGAACTTGTTATTCCTTTCAAAACAGCAAGCCCTCCAAAGAACCAGGAGGGCTAAAGAAACACACAGCTATGCACTAGGAATGCAACAGATGAAGTAAGGGAAAAGTGTCTCTTCTTGCTCCAGAAATTCAGAAGCTTGGGAAGGTTGTTGGTCTGCACCTGCATAAACCATTCCTTTTATGACATTAGCCAGTAAGACAAGCTTAAAATGAATGAATCTTAGTTCACAGAACTGTATGAGTTGGAAGTGACCTTTAAAGATCATCGAGTTCAACCCCCCTGCAATGAACAGGGATACCTACAGCTCCATCAGGCACTCAGAGCCCCATCCAGCTTGCCCTTGAATGTCTCCAGAGATGGGGCATCCACATCTCAGGGCAACCTGTGCCCATGCTTCACCATCCTCATTGTAAAAAAAAACATTTTATTATATCCACTACCCCTCTTCTAGTTTGAAACCATTTCCCCTTGTCCTACCACAGCAGACTCTGCTCAAGAGTCTATCTCCTTCTTTCTTACAGCCTGCCAACCAACCTTAGTCTCCTCAGAGGACAGCTAAGCAAAAGGCATATCACTGATATTTATCATCAGTACATTGCAAATATCAAGTAAAGAAAACTGACATTGTTGGGAGATAGAAGAACAATTACCTAGTGTCTCTGTTGTTCTGAAACAATATCCACAAGAGAATTGAATGCACTTGTAGGAGATTTCTTTCTCTTCAGTTTCAAAGGACACTGAGACATCAGCATTGTGAAGCAGTGAGATACTCCAAGTCAGCGTATTTTAACAGCATGGAAATACAGGGAAAGATTACTTGGATTATTTCTCATAAGCTGTTGTACTTACAATTGGGCTAGCATTGATGTAGTCTGAATTGTCATGGCTATTTTCAGCTTTCAGACATATCCTGGAGTGATCATCTGCAAAGGCAAACAAAGAGATGAAAGTTTCTATACAAGTATCCTATCCACTGTAAAGTAAACTGAAATTCAAAGTCAGATTAACATGCACTTCAGGACAGGCAAACAGGGTAAATAGCAGACAGGATACTTTCTTCTGACTCCTAATGCAGCGTGATTTTGATACAACCACACAGTCACAGCCTGGCTCGGGAATGGAGCTCTGAGATATCTCAGGCGCTGAGTATCAATATGTGTGCACCACAATATGGTTCTGCTCAGGGAGTTTAGGATTTAAACTAGGAAAGTCACTAGGAAAAAAGAAAGTATTACAGAAAAAACTCCTGTGTTTGCAGGGTCATGGGAGAAGCAAGCTGATGGACTTGGTCCATCTGGCTTCTCTTTAAAATGAACAGCAGGAACACTGAAGCACAATTTGGAGCTGGACAGAAAGTTAATCTGTCCTGATCAAACACCACTGCTGCCTGGTGCTATGCCAGTGATGTGAGGAGACAATACGACTTGGCGATGCTCCTAGGAGACATAAAACACAGAACATCTACAACTAAATGTATGAGTGGAACACACACAGATGTTGCTGCACTGTTGGCCACAGAGCCAGTTCAGGCATCACTGGTAGAGAACACAGCAACTCTGGACACAGGAGGCTTATTCATGGGGTTGTCTATTGTCACAATTCTTTTACCATTTTTAATTTGTATTTTTAATGGCTGTAGCTCAATTATGTCTACAGCAGGTACATCCAAAACACTACATCTCTTCATTTAGAATTTCAGAATGTATATAATGGATGGGGTTTATTTGTCTGTATTTAGAAAGTGACAATGCAGATGTCTGCAACTGTTCTAGTCATCTAGACTTTTTAAGAAAAAAACATTTCTGGGTCATGAATCATCTCATCCTGATTTAGCTGTCTCAAACAGGCGAGACAAATTACACTCAAAAAGCAACCCTTTCTTTCCATCAGCCAGAGAAGGAAAACCAGACCACATGCAGATAATTTATGCCAAAGACGTCTGAATCTTTACATATGAATCTCAAACAACTTTTATCTGATTCATAACCTATACAGCTCACACTCCTCAGCAAAGCTACCCTGCATAGTTGCAGAGAGGCTGTGGAGCTGCCCTTCCAGGATCCCTCTACTTTGGGGGCTTCCAAGTTCGCTTGTATGTCTTTAATAAAGACTTGCTTACAGTCACTAGATTGTCACCAAAATTTAACACACAGGTCTTCTCCTGGAATAAGATTAGATACATGCAAGGCACGTCAAACAAATGAAGATCCATTCTTTACTATTCACACAAAATGAACCTTCAACATCGCATGAGGATCAAGACGATGAGAAAGAAAGCTTGCTCATGTATATTGTTTGCTTCCACACTTACTTT
>JAOWBP010002978.1:8429497-8450974 GCA_028571105.1 Tragopan temminckii
CCAGGCTGGATGTGGCTCTGGGCAGCCTGGTCTGGTGGCTGGCGACTCTGCACATAGCAGGGGGTTGAAACTAGATGATCATTGTGGTGCTTTATAACCCAGGCCATTCTATCATTCTATGGTTCTAGGATTCCCCAGCTTTTATTTGTTTTCTTTTGGCCAGCTGGAAAACCTCATGGTGCACCAGCACACAGCTTTAGGACAAGAGGATGAGAGAGACATGAGAAAGCTGTCAACCAGAAAAAAAAAGGGAAGACACTAATCCAGCCCAAAACAAAAAACAAACAAAAGTTCTACAAAAGAAAGAAAATCATTGCCCAAGCATATGTTTTGTAAGGACATACTAGGGGTGATGGAATATTTGAGGGTAGTAGCCTTCCATTTTATCTGGTTCTGACCAAAAAATAACACACTCCTCCTTTATGAAGCAGCAAATACTATGTCATCCACAAACACACTTCACAGATTATCTTAACATTTATCTCCTTATTTAAAAATTTTGCCACAGCTGTTTCGTGGGTGCATATGCAAAATTTGATCATCACAGGAGTGTTTTTCCCGTGTCCTACACATTATATTTTAAAAATAACACCCAAACTCAGATACCTTACTCACAAAACAGTGCCAAATTAAGATCTCATGACAGGAAAAGTTTCAGCAAGTACGTTGTTTGGGGTTTTTTTTTTTGTTTGTTTTTTTAAATTTTGCCCTGAAGATGAATCAGTGGAGGGATTAAGGTGCCTCCATGGCCAGCAGGGTCTTGACCATCACTTCCACTGGTACAGCAAACATGAGGAGAAGGATCCCTCCAAAATATCACTGGAGATTTCCTGGGCATTTTAAACTGCAATCAGTATGCTAGTGCAAAAACACAGTGCTAATATTATGTCCTCTCTTTATAAGCACCACATAGTTGCAGTTGCATCCAACTCTGGTTTCTACCTCCAGTGCAACTTTCAAAAGCAGCTGAGGACCCAATGACATGGCTTGTTTTCAATATGGAAGAACAAAAAGCAGACCCTTTCATCAAACAACCTGCTACCTCTTTCTATGGTGTGTGCTACAAGGGATAATAATCTTGCCTTGACAATACTTGGACCATCACTAGAAATGGAGAAAAGCTGAGAGATGCAGGAAGAAATGCAGATAGCCACCAGGTTTTGTTCCAGGCATGGCAATGATCCTTTCTTTTTACTAGGTGCACCCAGCCACACAAGCTAGTCAAGCATCAACTATTTCACCCCATACAACACTTTAAAGATTGCCACTTTACAACGTTGGCAAAGACGTTTTTTTCATCTTTTCTACTAAAAACCTTTCTTGGAAAGGTACAAAGTAGCTAAAAGTGTTCAACCAAAGCAGCTTGCAGGGAGCTGAATTGAACACCTCCCTGTCAAACAACAGACCAAGATGTATTACAGAAACTTGGCAAGTTAACTCTAATGGTGAATACATTTGGGAAAAACAACCAACAGGGGGAAATTCAGGGGGGAAAAAGAAAGATTTTGAAATTAATATCAATCTGTATTCAAGAGGAATGTTTTTCCTAATTTAACGTTGATTGTAATTGTTGTTATTTCCTAAGGAGTATTCAACAAGATTAATATAGAAAGAGGGAGGCAACTGAACATGAAACAAGAATTAAAATGCAAGAAAGTAACTAGTTCATGAACACATTTTCTGAGTTTTATTTAAGAAATCTATGTAGTATGTACATCCGTTGATACGATTTCTGGCTCTATTTGCAGAGCCATTTTTGTAAGCAACAAGACTTCTTGTACTTTTTTGGAAGCTTCTCTTTGTTACTGTATCTCAAGTCCTGACTTTAAATAAACAGACGCAAATGTTTCCAAACGATTTAAACACTCAGAGAGAGAGAGAAAAAAAGCATCCTAAAATGAAAGGATAAATGTCATTTCATCAACAGAAAATCTTCCAACTCTGCCTGTTCCTAAAAATGTGACAACTCAGGGAGAAGGGTAAAGATTTTCTCATCCACAGTATTTATGTCCTTTAGGGGATATTGGCTATCTTGTCACTGAGTGATGCCATACGCACAACAGCCTTTTCTCATGTGGCTCCTCTAATCTGACTGTGATAAAACGGCCTTTAGGGCCAAAGCCTTCTTGGGACTTGCATTTCAAGAGACTCCTACATCTATTTATATTGGTGCAACTGAAAGATAAATTGGGATTTAGATCCACTTAACATACGTGTAAGGAGCTCGTGCTTTTAGCTGAACTTTGCCACTGACTTGTCTTCCTTTCCATGCGAGGGAGGATTTTTTGTTTGTTTTCTCAGTCGGAAGCTTTTGTAAACAGAGTATCTATAGTCTCTGAATTCATGAAGAACTACGGAAAAATTAATGGCGGTAAGAGGAAAAAACAACATGGAAAAATAAAACAAACAACAAAACCGCTAACTAATCAAACACCGTAATTGTGACAAAGGCCCTGTTCTCACTTCCTGCACTCCTCACCTTTGTCTCTGCTGGCATTAATCACCCTGCAGCATGTGTCTCCAGGCAGTGCAGTATGCTCAGTATGCTCACACACTGCTCCTTATGCTCCTTTGCTCAGGAAATGTTTTGTGTGCACTGGGATTAAACTCAAGGTGGAAAGTACGCCTGCATCTGGCACAGTACTGTCAGTCCTCACACGCTGCAAGTTCTCTGTTTAGGAAAGTGGGTTTAGATGCCTTCTGCTCATGCTTACATTGCAGCTTTAAGAATAAAATCCCCAGAATTTCAACAAAATGTGGTTGAGGATTTAACATTCACTTTTTTTTTTCTTGGTGTGCATCTTCTATCATACAACTCCACGCTCCTCCACATTCAATTCAAAGAAAATCTATAGCAGCTACCCATGGAGTTCATTTTCAAACCAGGCTTAATGAAGTCATCTAAAAATTACCAAGCAGAAACCATAAGATACCAGTGTTATCAAAAAGCCCCAGCTGCAGCCTTGGAAACTATTTGCGCCTTGTCACCCTTCTAGGTCTCACAAGAAACTCACTCAGAGGATGGTGACACACTGGAACAGGATGCCCAAGCAGGTTGTGGATGCCCCATCCCTGGAGACCTTCAAGGCTAGGCTGGATGTGGTTCTGGGCAGCCTGGTCTGGTGCTTGGTGACCCTGCACATAGCAGGGGGTTGAAACTAGATGATCGTTGTGGTCCTTTTCAACCCAGGCCATTCTATGATTCTATGAAGAAACCTTACATTGATTCAGCATCAGGATGAAACTGCATGCAAAATTCAAGTTATTGGGTTTGACTGGTTTCCCAGCAGCAGGTCTCTGTCCCCCAGACACCTCTGTACCCCAAATGGTGCTCAAAGACCATGAGAACTTCCTTTTGACAAGCAGTTCTCACAGCAGGCCATCCCTTGCTTCTCTGTGGGGAAGGTCCTTTTGGTTTAGCAGGTGTAATGCAAGGGCAAATGGATCAAGTGGACTTCCTCCTCCATGCAAAGCTTTCAATTTCAGTCTCTTGCTCATTTGCTCCCACTGCCTTGTTCAAACCCACAACAATACTTTCTTCTACTGAATACCAGAGTATGCACAAACTATCACAAATCATTATTATTTCTAATACATACAGCAGTTTCATATTCTCAGAGAGAACACTCCTCAGACTACCATCTTAAATAACTACCAAAATTGGCCTTGGAAATTCACATTTTCTGATACTCTAATTTATGTATAATGTTTCAAGTTTTGCATGTGTGTCTTTTGAAGGAAAAAAATCCAACAACTCAAACACAGAAAATCACTTCTGCTTCTGCAAATTCCCTCTCACATATAGTATTCAGAAAATGACATCAAAATCTTGTCAAGAACATAAACTCCCTTCTTGTATCACAGTTCTTTACATAAAAATTCATAAGGTTATATTTATTTTAATCAAACAAGCATGGAAATTTTATGAAGCAAAATTGGGATCCAATCTACCTAACTTACGTATTGAACTTGTGCTTGAGTATGAAAAATAGAGGTTCCTTCATCTAACTTGGAGACACTCCTTCCTGGAACCATTGAGAAGACATTTGGTCATGCTCTAGACATCCCTGCTTGAAGAGGGGGTTGGACAGGATGCAGAAATTCCTTCTGACCTCAACCATCCTATGATTCTGTGAGGTTGAAGATGTCAGTGGGATGCTGCAGGCAGAACAGCAGAAGTCCCAAGAGAAAACCTCTCTGCTTAATTCTCTGGAGACCTTCATAGCCACCCACCCTCTTCATCAACTACAAAGGGAATTTATGGACTCAAGCCAGAAACACCACTTCATCAAGTATCTAAAATGTAGGTAAAATTAGGAGTCCCAGTAAATTGTACTAGGTATCTCCTGGACACCTTCAAAACCCTATGGTTCTTCTCTTGGACTACAGAGGGAAGTCTGATACTTTATTAGGACTTCTCATGGAACATAAGATACGGATGTACACATGTGAATAAAGTGGATTGAAATCTGATTCCAAGTTTCTGCTCTTTCCTTTGCTCTGACCTTCTGGAAAACAATCATTTGCTTGCAAAACAACAGTGACCGAATCGAGGGCACCTCTTTGTTGTTGCTTGTGCTGAAACCAGCCAGTCAGTGCAACAAACATGACTGCATAAAACATGCTCCTCTAATTACATTTTCCAAAGTGCTTGTATTTCTCAGAAAGATGACAGAATCAAAAAGTGCCATATGGGCCATCCTCCTGCTGCAAATGTAAGGAAAAAGAATGTGAAAAAGGAAAAAAGCACGGAACATTGGTATGGCTGTTCTTCTGGGTCTCCTGAGTCCTCCCTGCTTCCTACTGCCAATAACACAAACTGCCTCATGCTACTGTCAACAGTGCACAGACATTGCCCTTGCTGTACAGAAAAGTGACAGAAATGCAAGATTTTACTCTCAAGGACTGATTTAAGCCTACCTAAGGAGACTGCCCCACAGCCACATGGGTTTGGCAGATGCCTGGTTTCTCCAGACCTCAAGTGATTAGCTTACCACAAGCAGCTAGTCCTCTAAGAAAAAAGTACCTGTGGCCAACCAGAGACTCCAACAAACTCAAGGTTCGGGTGGTTTGGACAACACTTCAGGTACAACCAGACTTTTCCAGCAATTAAATTAAATGAGCTTTATGGTAGCATTTCTGACCAATGGTACCTGTGAGCAAGAAAGGGACTATGCAGAGTCACTTAGCAGTTGCAGGTTTATTTATTCTAAGTTATTTCCATTCAAGATTTATTTCTGTTTATAAATCAAAATAAAATATTTCCTGCTGCCACTTTACACAGTAATCTATTGTTTCATTTTCTCTTGGGAGGCCTTGGCACCTATGAACAATAAAGGCTGAGGAGCCCTAACTCAGCTAACTGCTACATCGCCACAAACTGTAGAGCTGAAAAACACATTTATAGAGCTATAAGTGCATTTACCCTGCAAAGCAGATGGCATTTGCTATCCTTGCTGGGCCCCTTGCTAATATTTCTTGTTGCTTTTTCAAGCATTGAGATATCTTTCATAAAAAATATCTTTAAAAATTCAGAAGATGAGAGGAATCTAGCAGCAGGAAATAGAAAGAACTGGGAAAATCCTTGCATTGAATGATCTGTAAGATGCAAAGTGGGGCTTTTTACTCCCCTCAACTCGTAGCTGCAGGGCAGAGGCTGGAAGAGCTCGTCTCTAGCTAGTCTTCCTACTGCTGAAGTTCATCAAATCACAGCCTCTCCAGAGATGGAGAGATTCAGGCAAATAAGGTATTAAGGACACGTGCATTTATTTTTGAGCAAAACATAAATTGGGCCAGCTCTCTGGTTTCAGCGTGACCCACAGTGACACAGAACAGGAGTAATTCTGATCAAGTCCAATCATCTGCCCTAGTGCTGCAACTGCACGATGCTGATCTTCCCATGTAAACCTAACCTGGCTTTGCCTTCATCAAATCATGAATTTATGGTTTAACTACCTCCCTTAAGTAAACAACCCAGTGCCCGCCTGACCCTCCTATTAGGCTTGCCCTGATATCCAAGCTAAATGCATCCTTTTGACTCTAACTCGCATTTTTTTCCTAATGGTATCATCTGTGTCCATTAGGAACAATTTTTCCCCATCCCATATTTCAAAGCACAATACACAGACTTCCCTGACTCACTGACTTTTATTTATCCAGTTTAGACTACACAAATTAACTATTTTTATTCTCTCTGTGTGGTTTGTATTCTCAAGACACTACAGCATTTCTTTTACCCTTCCTTGATCCCTCACCATCTAAGATACAACATATGCTCTTAGATAGCTAACATATGTATGAGTTCATTCAGGGTTAAACAGCATTGACTGTATTATGGACACTGAACACCATAACAGTGATTTTGTGCAACCTGATTCTATTTAAAAGTTTATTCAAAGACTTTTTTTTTTTCATACAGCTTTCATGCAATTATGCAGAAATTCCATATCCAGAATAAAAGAATTTGATCAAGTAATTGGAATGGTTTGGAAATATCAAATGCATTTTACTATATATATAGGAAATTTTGCTTTTACTTCCATACAAATATGGAACACTACCACAGGAATTTGAGGTTGGACAACTGGAATACTTTTTTTCTCAAGCATTTTATATAACTGTGAAAGACAAATCAAGTGAATTTCACTCCAGTTAGGCAAAAGTGGGACAACAGGAAGTGTGCCATATGATTTTCTGCCATGGCAGCACCCTTTCTAAACTGCAGTTGTACATCAGTGTTAAACTTAATATTTGCAGGGACAGGGAATAACTGTTTACTCAGGATGACATTCTGGGATAAAGAGTCTGTTTTTCAAACTTGTCCTGCTTTTGCTCAGTTTTATAGCTGACCTGACCAAGGAGGTCAGTAACACGGCTGGGGTCAAACTAGCTCTTTGGGTTTTGCCTGCCCTCATTCCATTCTCTGTTAGGTGAGATGGCTTAAAAGAACTCAGAGAAGGTCTACAAAGATAGTACTTCCAAATATAAATCCAGAAAAAGAGAAAGAAATGGAAAAAGTATGACCCCAAAATAACACATCATGGAGACAAACTTCCTTTTCAAAAAACCCACAGGTCAGTCTTTAGAGGTGCACAGAGTAAGTCAACAGGGAAGTGTCCAAAAGCATGGCAATGGTACCAAATGGAAAGGGTCCTTACTTGAAATCAGTCCTACTAAAAAATAGAACACATCAAATACAGAAAGTGAAATAACACAAAATAACGTGATCTTTGCCATTACCTAACAACTTCTCAGTAAATTTCAATGCACTCTACAAAGACAACAAATACTTAAAGAAGTAAAGTAAGGCACAAAATTCAGGGATGAGCTCTTCTAGTAGGACACTTAGCAGTGAGAGAAAGACAGAATCGAGCAGCAAGTACTGACCACTGTCCTCTGTTTTGGACTGCTAGAACTGTTTCGTGCATACAGGCGGATTTTCATGTGTCCATCTCCTACACTGATACTAATCTCAAACTAAGTTTGGAAGAAACCCAAGTTTTCCAAAGCAGTCTCCATTAAGAGAATATATTTGTATCCTTTCAAACATAAAAGAGATCCAGCTTAGAAGGAAGAAAACCTGATAAAAGTAACAAAATTAAGGTCTCTTTCCAGGGGTAATGAAAAAGAAATTGTTCCATATTACTATGTAATATTCTGTTGCATTTTCAGCTCAGATACCTCCACACAGTAACAACACACAAGAAACAACCTAATCAGAAATTTAGCATTTTCTTCAGCTGTCCAAATGGAGTTAAACATAAATTAACTGCACAAAAGGACAAAGCATGACTTATGACTTATCTTTTTTGAAGCAAGCACACAAACAATTTGTATGTCCAAGATAAAAGAATATTCCCCAGGGAGAAAAATAAACAATACAGTGAGAAAGAAATGGAAATAAAAATCCCTTTATTTTAATTATACAAAGCTAAGATTACCAAGGAGGCTCAGGAATATTTCTACACGTGAAAAGGCAGTCTCTATTTGTGTATAAGTTAACTCCTACCAAAAGCTGAGCGGGCACCTCACATTCTGATGACATTTCACATGTATTGAAGAAAAACTGCCTTACCAAGATCATGTGGCCGGTGGAGATGTCCATGTTGGACTGCACCGGCTCCTCGCACCAGGACGACGTGCTGCTGCGAGCCGAGGGGCTGGGAATGGGCCCATCACTGAACTGGGAGGAAACACTATTGATTCGAGAGGCATGCAGGGGCTCTGGGCGATCAGATGTCTTCACTGCCATGCGCTGACGGCATAGCTCCTGCGGAGAGAGAAGGAAGAAACAACCTACAGTTAAGGAATAATTACAGGATACACTCAACTGGAGACGTACCATTTACAATATGTTTCCAGGCTGGAAGTGTTGTTTTTGGTGGGTTTTTTTTTTGGGGGGGGAGGCTCTCTGTATCTACAAAGTTTAAATACTCCATGAAATCACTATATGATGTCTATCCAAACCTTTCAGAAGTTTAACTATGGCTACATACCCATCGCCTTGAGAATAATACTCTGAAGCTTGACTTTTTCAACAAATCTCCCTTTTTCCCTAACACTGCCCCGCCTTCAGCACAGCCACTTCTGAACTGTGTAACCTACTGAAGTTAATGGGGTTGCACAGGAGTAATCGAGAGCGCTACTTGGCCCTGAATATGCAAACTCAGCAAGCTCAAAGCAACTGAACTGATGTGCCCTCCACTATAAATTCTAGTTGATAGATGCATCATTTCTCTTCATTAAAACAGCAAACTCACAATGCTTCCTCCCTGATGTGAGGCAGAGAGGATGAAGACTGACATTAATGAAGAATAAAAACAGAAATCTGTCATTGTATCGTTTAGGCAGCTTTGGCAAAGAAAGAAAATTTGAGCTATCACACACCCTAATGCAACCCTTGTAAAAACACCAAAATAAACCACACTACAAATAAGTAGTATTTTCACTCACATCTGTGTATAGAATTCACGTAAAAGAATTCACAGAATGGTGGTTAGGTGACAGAAAATTCTGTTGGGAAAAGCAACTCTTTTGAGTGTAAAAGTCTGACTTAAATGGGATAAACAGACCCACACTTCTTCTGTGATTGTAGTAATATTCTTAGAATCACTTATCTGTAGTAAAATCTCAGAGAGTATAATAAAATTATCATTTTTTAGCATATGTCTATTGTCCATGAGAGACACTTGGCTGCCTGTGTTGCACAGCAAGATTGGCTAGTCCATGGGATCTGGGCATATTGCAGGCGCAGTGTGGCTGCACATTTGTCGTGGATTACTCATTCTGCACAGATGAGCCCTAAGAGCACAGTTTTTTGCCTCGAGCTAACAAAATAATACAGTCTGAAGAATTCATACTGTTGAAATGCTGCGGCCTCTGTTTTCTTATTCACTGATAACATAGTTACAGCCCAAGTGCCATCAGTAGAGTGACGTGAAGAACTCCATATATCAAGCACAATAAAATCTTTTTCATACAAGAGTTAGAAATATAACTTTAGGAGAATGGTTTTTATTTGACCTTGCAAACTTCAGGGTATTGAAGACAGATCCTAATCCATGCAGCAGCAAGCATGCAAACAGACAAAACCACTGAAACCACTGTATGGAGGCTTCTCTTGCCTCAATGTGGCAATGATTAAAGACCCCTCCATACATCTTCCATTTGCCTGTCTTCTACCACTTGCCTTGTCATTAGAGGTGCTTATGCAGAATTCTTCAGTATTTACAAATTATTACAAAATTCAGTACTGTTTTTTTTTCCCCTCGCTTCCACTAGAACATCTTCTGTCACTTGTTACCTCTACTGACTTCTTACCAACTTTAATAGACCAAATATTAGAAAAAGAATCTCAAAAATAATTTGAAATTGAGTCATATTTATTAATGTTAAATAAGTCAGTTAAACTACCAATATATAAAAAAACAGACTTTATTACACATTTTTTTTTTAATATAAGGACAAAGAAAAAATATCTCTTTTTCTGAAGGATCACACATCACCAGAAAAGACAACAACAGTCCAAAATGGCTATTGTTAACCTCCAAATGACCTTATAGCAGTGCAATTTCAAATCCTGGCTTTTAGCAGATTTTGGGAAAAGTATAACAGTGCAGAAACTTCTTAGTCAGAAAAGTACATCTGCAGAAAACCAGAAAGCTCTTCAAATAGATACCAGTCACTCTCAGAGGGAGTGGCTGACTGAACTAGGCAAAACTATAATAAGTAAAGGTATAAAAATACGTAGTCTATCACAGAACTGCTAAGATGTGTCTTCTGGCTAGCATGCCACGTGGCACAGATATGAATTTGTTTTATTCAGCTAGACATCCTGCCACTTGATTCATTCCAACTCTCTACTAACAATAGCATTTGTACTCAAACAGGATCTTTGTTTTTAAGTTGATCTGTTCCTGCTGCTCATATCCTGCCCCAAGTCATAATCCTCTGCTTTTACAAGTGGCTGCTGTGGAAAGGATTATAGATCTCTGTTAACAAAAAAGAATCAAGAACAAGTGAACTCTACGAAATTAATGTAACATTTTTATGCAAATGCTAATGATAAAAGAAATAATATTCTAGCCAACTGGTGCTAGATTAGATTAACATCCAAGTAAAAATAATGTCTTAGACAAATAATTTAATATGCTACCAAGCATCTTTGTTTTCCAGCCAGATTTTAACAAGTTAATGGTCCTCACAAAGGAAGGAAAGGTTGAGAAACACAATAAATACAAATAAGTTTTTTTTAAAAAGAGTAACTTTATCCCAAATATCAACATCTTTCATTCCTGACGTATATACAACCAGAACAATTATTCCCAGAACTGCTGTAACTGTCAAATACGTTAAACAAAGCGAGCATGTCACTGTACGCAGCCAGAAAAAATGTTTAATGTAAACAGGAAGGTCAAATCAGAGTCACACAAAATCACCACTGAGTTTCTTGATTGGTGTTTTAAATCTTCAAGACAATGGGTTGTTCCCTGCCTGTAAACAGATTTTTTTTTTTTTAATTTATCCCCAGATTGGTGCAATGGCCCTGGGCAGCCTTTCCTCCCCCACTCCCAGCAGCCCAGACTGAGCAACCTGCTATTCCCCACATGCCTCGGATGTCTGCAGCTTCTTCCGAGACACTCTCTGTTAAACCTGACCATTCTGACACCCTTTGGCTTTTTAGCATAGCTCCATCTACAGCCTAGCCTTTCTCTGCATATAATTCAGGTGCCATTCTTCATTTAAAAGCATCAGCTACACCTAAAAAAAGCAATCATAAAGCATAAAGTGAAATATGAAGAAGTGATCCTCTTCAGCCTTCAGGCTTCATCTACATCACCATCTACAGAAACTTCAACACAGAGTGCATTTGGAGGGTGCAAATGGATTCCTTCAGGACACTGGGACTAGGGAGGTGCAGCTCAAAGTACGTACGTAACTAAATGTGGGATTTAGGCTTGCACCACACTCAAGGTGGGCTGCTCTGGCTCTATGAAAGGCGTGGGGAATATGGGCTGTTCCACACCTGGTGCTGAAAGGGAAATCCCACCCCAGGGCACTTATAGAGGTGTCATCACACCACAAGCGCACAAAGCCCTGGGAGGTTAAAATCCTCATTTGTAGGATACCTCCCATCTGTGCACCTCACTGCATGCTCAGGTATTCTTTTCCCAGTTCTCCAAAATCTTTACTCTCCTAAGCCTTTAGCAAACTACCACCTACCAAACCATAATTCGAGTCAGAACTTGGCTGAAACGTCAAAGCCTCAAACTGCATGAATGAAACAAACAGCTGTATTTCTGTACCGTCTCAGCAGATGCACCATTAAAAATATTTTCTAAGAACGAATTCAGTTTACTGCTGCATTTCTATATTTAGTAGAGTGGCTGGGGCTATTTCTGCCATACTGTGACTTTGTAACGTCTAGCCTTTGTTTGTGTATAGTTTGGGTGCCATTCTTCATTTAAAAACATCATTTACACCTAAAAAAGCAATCATAATGCATACAGTGAAATATGAAGAAATGATCCTCCTGACCCTTCGGGCTATGATCTAATGGATGGGTTGGACGTAAACATTTATTTAAAAGGTAATTTGAAGTTTATGACATTATTTCCCATCACATGGGAATTGCTATCATACCGAGGCACTCACTCTGTTTTTTATTTCCCAACATTTATTATCAAACTTATGTGGCGGTCACATACAATATATAATGGAAAAGTAATATCGCTGCGTGACAAAAACTGCCATAACCAAGATAAATATTCTGTAAATAATGTCCAGTTAAATGAGTTCAAAGTACAGCACAATGATCATCTGTAGAGAGCTTTTTATTTGAGACATAATTGATAACCTTAAACAAACCATAAACACTACTCTCAGAAAAAAGAAGGCTCTCTTCCAATGAGGTTTTAAGTCTTTCTAACACTTGGTTGTCCTCATAGAGATATAGAGAAGCACAACTACTATTTCCTAAGGTACAACAAATGGCTTTTCAAATCCACACAGCCCACTTGTGAATGAACCACATCACAGCACAACTGGAATTTACCCAAATTGAAAAAAAGGGCATCAGTAGACTTATCGTGACTAATGGACAAGAACTCATGGATAGAGAGTCAGTCATACCACACTGCTTGGTTAGAAGGGTCTATGAACCTGAAGGGTTTAGTATGAGGTCCTCTTAACCAAGGAGGCACTGTGCCTCTTTGGAAACAAACCCCACAGATACCTCTCCATGTGTTTTACTGAAATATTTGTTTCAGAGAAAAAGTGATGTAAACACTCCAGGGTGGGGGTAGGATGACAGAACAGCATGATACTAAAACTTGTCTGAGTAATGGTCAGTATTAATTTTTTCCCCTCATATTCAGAGCTTTCGGTCCTGCCAGCACCATCCCTGTAAGGGTACAGCCAACATGCACCTCAGTGTTATACACATTTCTCTAACATCACCCACACATTATAGATTTTTCTTTCCTATATATCAACAAAAATAATATTTATCTATATATATATTTTTAACTGTGCCCTAGACTTGAATGATCCCAAAAAGGAAGTCAAGGAAACAGGCCTGACATTTCCACGCTTTTCAAAATCTTCCGCTTGGCAAATCTACATGGAAATCACCTGACCCAGTCCAGAAACAAGAGTAGCACAACTACGTTCAGAATTAAAAACAACGTAAGAAAGAATAAACAACTTCCACAGCACAATTACTGAGAAAATGCAGAGACATTAAACAAAGAAGTAAATGTGTTTATTAACAATAACTGGTAGATGAGCACACACAAAGCCCTTTCAACCTGACTTGCCAAATATTCTAGCAGAAATAAGTAACAAACATACAGAAATCATTTTATATGCAAAAATCAACGAAAATACAGAAATCATACAGAATTCATTTTATATGCCAAACAAAACTGTTTCGTAGAAATTTTAAATTAAATATGCTATCTATCTACATTGTAAAAAACCCTAGGCTCTAGTTTGTAACAAAATACATAATGAAAACTAAGAATATACGTAGAATCATAGAATGGCTTGGTTTGGAAGGGACCTTAAAGACCATCTAGTTCAAACATCACCTTTTATAAGCTGAGTATGAGAAATAAGGATCTTTAAGAATGCTTTTCTTAGTTTTAATACATGTGAATATTAGCCTTTAAGTTACAGGGACATTATTTACAGGATGAGCTGCAGCCAGCTGCACGCTTACAGCATGGATTTAACCATTTTGCAATGGTTGCAGTCATAATGCAGTGAGATTTAAAAGATGAAAAAAATAAAGTAAGCTCGTTTCTTTTTAAACAAATGGATCCAGGACTACAAACATCATTATTCTCTAACTAAATTTGCTTAGTGTTACTACAGGGTGAAGCTAAAGTCATTTGGCTGCCTTTGTTTTGCTTTTGCATACTTAATACGCTTGCAGGTGTTATAAATTCAACTTTAACTTATTTACTGTGTTTGTGGCTTTGGGGATAATTACAGCTTTATTACCATTTATTTTTGAGTAACTGAAACATACTTTCAAGCTTTAGTTTCATTTTAACGTCCTTTTTGTCCAGGAGTAAAGGAGCTGTTTATACATGTGGTGTATTTACACACACGTTTTCTACCACTGCCAGAAAGGGCAACTACTGAGATCAGCCTGCCTTCGAGAAAGGAACAGAGAGAACATTGGAAAAATGTTTGTAAGTAATATTTACAGAGATCCCATTTCTGACATGGTATCAAATGCATCATCACATAGCCACACCGTTTGCTTCATGTTTCTCTAGACCTTGCTGGGGAGGTGTGTGTGGGGACAATTAGAACAGAACATGCATATATTTGATTGTTAGCATAAACGTGCTCTGCAACATTCAGTTGTGAGTGACAGTTGTTGTGACTACCTGCACACTCACACCACACCACCATCTGTATATTTGCACCCCAGTGTAGGGGTTTTAATTTATTTTAAGTGACCTAAAAGGCAGGGCTGTTGCTTCTTAGTCAAACACTCATTTTTCTAACAAGACTCCAATTTTGATCAGAACTTCAACATTTAAAATTTCAACTTTTTTTTAGCATTCCAAGCATTCCCTGGCAAGAATTCACACAATTATGACTTCCCTTTCTTCACGTTCACAAAGAAAGAAGGGACTAGGCAGCAAGGCAAAGCAAAGAAAGCATGGTAATCCTCAGATGGAGAATGACTTTTTCTTCATTTGCATTTATTTGTTTCATAACCTCTCTTTAAATTCAAGCATTTGCATTGTCTTATCCTAAAATCAAACAAACAGAAAGCCACATTCCATCATGATCTACCACACAGCTCTAGAAATCTAGCAAGAATGAATACGCACCCAACCAAATACACCAATTACCCAACACTGTTCAAGGAAATATCCTTATTTTAACTCTTCCAGTGACTCTCACCAGCATAGTGGACATTTACACAGCTGAGAAGTTCATGAAGGGATGGGCCTTTTGCTCACCAAGGAGATGGCAGTATAGGTTGGGTAATACTGCCCTGAAATAAAGGGAGGGTTTCCTCTGCTACCCAAACCAGGAAAGCACAGGCTTCTTTGCAGATCATGCTGCTTCCCAGGGGTCAGAGCATTGTGAAGACCATGCTTAGTTTACACTGCTGGGGATTTTTGTCCCACACAAAAACACAAGAGACCACTCTGTGCAAATGAGACAGCTTATATCTTATTTCTGAAAGGGAAGAGTCTCAGGAAACAGATGCCTGACTTAACATGAGGGAAGTGAGAAGGGCTTCACAGACCACAAGACATAATGAAAAATGTTTATGTTTCTTTAAAATGATTCAAATTAATATTTTTCCCAAATAATGACAACATGGTAGTGTGTTCTTTCAAGCCTCAAACAGACTGCAGGGATGCATCCAAGGGCCTACTGCTAGTAGGAAAGACCTGTAGTCACTCAAGTTCTACTGGTCTAAAAGCTCCCAGGTTTTTCTCAGAGTGTTCCTGACAGTGTCTGAGCAAATTCAGACAATGCCAATTTTGGAAGTGGCAGGAATTGAGATTCACCTACGTGCCACAAAGAAAACCTGCACATCATCTGAGTAATGTATTTTCTTGTGTTTTCAGCCAAAGCTGGTGTCTGAATTGCACTTCCCACGTTTCAGGTGTAATTGCATGCAGTATATGACAAGTAAATGGAAGACTGGGAGGGGAAGACATGTTAAGGGCTAATAAGGATGTTACAGAATCCGAGTTCAGCCCTCAACCCTACTAAGAAACTGAGATACAGCACCCAGCTACAAACACGTAGTCCCGTATCCACAGCAATCTGCACAACTGGCCCTACAGCCATACCCTTTACGTGTAAATCAAACTTCACCTTTTCCATAATTTGCCCACTTTAACCAACTCCAATACAGGCTGATGTGGGCGCAGCTGCAGCTTACTATGAATTTGCAGAGTAAACACACCACTAGCACAGGGACAGCCACACAGCACACTTTACAAATGAACAGCAGTAATGACTGAATTAACCTGCAAGGCCATGCAGAACCACATACAAATCTCTCATGCTTTGACTTTGTCTCACACACCCCAAGCTGCACCAGCTTCCAGCAGACACCGAAGCTCTGAAGAGAACTGTCACAAATGTTTCCTCTTCCACTCCCAGCATTTATAGCTGCCTGGGGCCCAAAGCGGGCAAAACTGCAGTCCCAAGCCAGCTGTAGCTTCTCAGGAAAAACACACATTAAAGCTGCAAAGTCCACTGTTTTATTGCTCTGCAGGACTGAAAATGGGAGATCATTTCTGGTAGAAATGAGACTCTCCAGCTTGTCAGCAGAACTCAGCATCTTCTTCTAGCTCAGAAAGAAACAAACAGCCACAACCTTACATCTAAAAATGTTGCTTTATCCCATTCCGGAGATTATTATTGCTTTTCCTAAAGTCTGCATAACTGCATTCACGGTAACACAGTCACTAAAACCAAGCAGAGAAATACAAAAAGAAGTCCTAAAAACTTGTAAAACCCTCAAATCCTTTCTTTGTGGAAGGCGGCGATACACATCAGATGTGATGCTGGGAGAAGGAAGTATTTATCAAGAATGGCCATCAGCGATATTTTTTTTCCATAACATCATCTGTCATGACAGATGAATGTGCCAGTCATTACACTTTCCTGCCTTAAAACTAAAGTCATTGCTGTCTACTCGTTCCCCACTGAAAATAAAAATGAATTCACTGTTCAGCTCTGCTTGGAATAGCAAATGCAAATTTTGCCAACAAGGAAACAGAGGTGAAAAAAAGGAATTTATAAAGCATGGTCTTCAGTAAGTCAGGGCAGGTTATTAGGAGCTCAATATGTGGTAGTACAGTGAAATCCTCCTAAACTCTGAAAAAAATATTATGTATGAGTTCTATCGTATCTCCGAGCACAGATATTCTCTCTATCACACACTGCAAAAGCCTACGAAGACTAAAAATGTTGGTCAATATTTCTAATATCCACTTCATTACCATTACAGGAGATACCAGAAAAAGCGAGAGGGATTTTGTACTCAGAGCTCAGTACTGATGTGCAGAGGTACGGGGGGACCTCACGTTTAGAGTAAACAACCACAGCAGCGAAATATTTTAGCCTTATTTAACATCACTGGATGTCTTTGCCTGGTGCTATCCAGAAGTGAGAATAGGAGTTCCACTTTTTCTTCAGCTCCTCATCTTACACGCTTCCTACTTTTCTACGCTGCCACTTGTGACTGTTTCAGAAGAAATAAACTGTATTTTCCATCTCTCTTCATACCCATTTTCCCTGCTATTAATCATTCTTGTCACCTTTTCCCCACTCCCTCTATTTCTGCAGCGTTCCTTCTGAGATGGAGTGACCAGCATCCACTCAAGCCTCGCTCATTGATTTTTTCTTAATTAACTTCTAAGATCCTCAAACAAGCAAACAAAATTATTAGTCAACATTGCCTGGAGAGCCAGTGCATTGAACCAGACCTTCAAAACCAAGTTCAAATTTGGATCAGATTGGTAGGCAAGCCTCCTGCATACTTTAACCTCACATTCAAGAACTTTCCAGTGAGGTTAATTAGGAATTGCAGCTCTTTATTTCACTTTGGGGAGTGACACCATGGGGACTTTACACACTCCCATTCGCATTTTGTTATGTATAGCATTTCCCCAGAGCACAGGAGAGATGCTGTATGACATGATTTCAGTATACAGTGTGAATTTACATACGCAGATCATTCTTTCCCCTAAATCTACATTCAGCTCCATGACATTGCTCCTCCTGCTATGACCCACTGCAGTGAAATCTCTCCCAGTAAATCACCCTGCTTCAACCCATGGCAAGCATTTGTCCTCCACAGAATTAAGTCTAACTGAGATGAAAAAAGGCAAAACCGAAATTTTGGTTGCTCACACTGTCAGAAGAGCAGCAGCTGAATTTTTCCTTCCCATCTTTCTCTCGCTCTTTTATTCATGGTGAGAAAGATCAGTAGTTCTCTGACATCTGCATATATTCTCCCCTATACATTTTTGAAGATCAATGGGATGTCCACACCAGCAGTACTAGAAAGTAGGAAGGGCTGGTAGTTATGACCCTACGGCTGCTCTCTCAAAACCCTACATTTCTGCTGTTGCCAGCCTGAGCCAGGAATAGCATTCCCACCTGCACGAAATGAATGAATCTCCAAGCTAGATGACATTCAGTGTGGGCAAGGGGAGTGATTCTAATCAGCCATGATGAGCATGCAAACCCAATCCTGAAAGTGAGTTTTATCATGGTAATGCTGTGCTATCCACATACTGGAGGACAAGAGCAACCACTTCTGAACACAGTTCTGCAAAGCAGCAGAAGTCCTGTGTAGAAGGAAAAAAGCAGGAATCATTGGGAAGCCTGCAACATGTTAGCTAGAGAGGAAAAACAGAAAAACAAAAACTGAACATGAATAGCATTTAATCCATCTGAAATATTACAATTAAATAAAAAAAAAAAAACAATTTCCCTGATCAAAATGTCTGCTTGTTCAAAATGCAGCATCCCAAGCAAACATCAATAAAACATCATTGATGTGTCTTTTGCAAAAAAAATCTAGAAATTGCTTGGGAAAGCTTAGAGAAAACCTAATGCATTTTCTCTTTTGGCCAAGCCACCTACACTAAATTTGATTTTCTCCAATTCAAAAGCTGTTGTCTCCCATCCCTCCAAGACTAATTTTATTTTTTTGAAAGATTTCACTTCTAGGGGTGCTGTTTTACAGCCTCTCTCCTTCAGTCTCGGTTTGGTTATAAGAATGCAAGACGTGAAAACAGACCTACATGCTGAAAGAAGGGAACTTAAACTGGAATATGCAGCACTGCATGGTGATCCACACTGCAGTGACATCCACTGCTGCTATGAGAGTTTAGAAACTGTAATAGCAATAATCACAGCACAAAGAAGTCAGATGAGTCATCTCTGTCCCTTGAACTGAGAAGCATATAGGTCTTACACCTGGGGCTTTGGGAAGATGGCAGCAGTTGCGTAGCAAGATTCCAGAGCAGGCTCTGCTCTGCTCAAATTTCTCTCACAGTTTATACCACAGCAAAATCAGCAAAGCCATCGCAGCCCACCCAGAATGGTTGGCTTTGCAACACTCAATTCCCTCCAAGAGCTTCACAACCAGGCTGCAGGCAGAGGGGAAGCTGAGGAAGTAACACCTGCTTTTGTTTCTCTGTCCCATGAAACAGCCAAGTCCATACAGGTTTCTCAGAATCATAGAATCATAGAATGGCTTGGGTTGGAAGGGACCTCAAGGATCCTCGAGCTCCAACCCCGCTGCTGCAGGCAGGGCCACCAACCTCCATATCTAATACTAGACCAGGCTTCCTAGGGCCCCCATCCAACCTGGCCTTGAACACCTTCAGGGATGGAGCATCCACAGCCTCTCTGGGTTTTATCAGGGAAAAGGTGGCAATGGCCAGCTTCAAGTCCTTCCTGAAGGCTGCGTACAGGCACACAGTCCAGAAAGGACAAAAGATTCCCACTTCCTTGAGTGAGACTGATGTGCATGATGAACACAGGCAGTAGGAAGAATGCTTGTTTTACACCTTTCAGACTTCAAACCACACACTGCAACCTGTTTCTGCTCCCAGGCAACGTGTCCTACAAGAACCAACAAACAACACCTACAGCAATTGCTTATGTACATAGAATGAATCTTCACTCTCTTACAGGGAATATGATCCTGATACAAGGTTTATTCTGCAAAATAAAAACCTTCCCAGCTAAAAACTTTAGAAAATACATATATTTTTTCCCCTCTAGCTCAGTACTTGGAGGGAATAATAGGAATGGCTGAGGAAGCCAGATCTCAGTGTTAGCTGAGGAGTGTTCAGAGAATGTACAATAGAGAAATGTGTCAAATCCGAAACACGACAGCAGTTACTCAAAAAAAAAAAAAAAAAAAAGAAGAAGAAGAAAATCTGTAAACAGAAAAAAGGGCAGAAGGATGTAGGAAATACGGGCCTGATTATCCTCTACATTACATCAGAAAAAACACCACTGAAGTCACTGTAGTTATTCCAGAAAGAAATTGGGACACTTGAGATGATGTATGGCTTGGAACTGCACATTAAATGCTGTCCAGCCCATTAAGCAGGGCTGTGCTCTCATGCCCAGGCACAGCGTGGGATGGACTTACCAGAGGCAGAAGACCCATTGCACGAGTCCATCCTCAGCTCCACTGGCACCGGGCTGACCACAAGTGCAGCAGTAACGGCATTCCCCCTCTGATCAGGCTGCCCACAAGACTCACAAAGGCGTCCAGTGAGAGAATACATTTATTTTCTTTGGCTTTTGCTAACTGTGCACAGAGAATCATTGGGAGAAGGCTGGGCGACCCGGCCTGACATGGTGCCAGGGCCCTGCCAACCATGTCCTTTTGCTAGGTGAGATAGGGCCCATAAGTCCAGGGTGCCTCCAGGCATTCTTCTAAGAAAAGCCTCTGGGGTGGCAACTCTGGGTTTCCCAGTTATTAAAAATGAGTCAGCATCTTCATCTCCCCTCTGACTACTTTTCTTCTTAGCATTTTCTTACGTTCTTGCTTGCAGCACTTTTGTCCTTGCTCCACAACACACCAAGTCCATTCTGTCCCCTTGGACAGGGAAAAATGAAGCAAGTGCAGGAAGGGGAGAGCCTGATGTGGCTTCACCAAGGGAAGGTGTGACCAATCTAGTTGCCTTCTATGATGGAGCGGAGTGACAGCATTGGTGGACAAAGGGAAGGCAACAGACGTCATCTACCTGGACTTCTGCAGAGCCTCTGATCCAACACGTTCTTATCTCGAAAATGGAGAGAGATGGATTAGAAGGATGCACTGATCGGAGGATAAGGAATTGGTTGGAAGGTCACAGGCAGAAGGTTGTGGTCAGTGGCTCTGTGTCCAGGTGGAGGCTGGTGATGAGTGGTGTGCCTCAGGGGTCTGTCTTGGGTCCAGCACTCTTTAACATCTTTATCAATGACATAGGTGAAGGGATTGAGTGTGCCCTCAGCAAGTTTGCTGATGACACCAAACTGAGCGGTGTGGTTGATACAGCAGAAGGAAGGGACACCATCCAGACGGACCCTGATAAACTCTAAAAGTGGGCCCAGGTGAACCTAATGAGGTTCAACAAAGCAAAGTGCAAGGTTTTGCACCTGGGTTGAGGTAATCCCAGATATGTATACAAACTGGGAGAACTCCCAGAGAGTAGCCCTGCTAAGAAGGAGTTAGGGGTCCTAGCTGCTAAAAAATGTAACACGAGCCAGCAGTGTGTGTTTGCAGCCCAGAAGGCCAATGGTATCCTGGGTTCCATCAGAAGAGGGGTGGCTAGGAGGGTGAGGGGGGCAACTGTCCCTCTCTACTCTGCCCCCGTGAGGCCTCATCTGCCGTCCAAGTCTGGGCCCTCAACACAGGAAAGATGTGGAACGTTTAGAGAGGGTCCAGAGGAGGCCCATGAAGATGATCAG
>JAOWBP010002978.1:8463656-8482245 GCA_028571105.1 Tragopan temminckii
CGCCCCGACGCTGCCCTCCTTATATCGGGCCGCTCGCAGCCCCTGCCGGCTGCCGCACATGGCCCATCCACCGGTTGCTATAGCGATGCCTCCCCTCCACATGTTGCTGGCAGCAATTGGCTAAGGAGGTCTGGGCTGTTCAGAAACCCTTCGCCGGTGTGAGGCGATGAATGGACACCGCCTGTGTCACTCATTTGGAAAAGCTGTTCGGGGTTTCTGTTGTGGATGAGGGATTTTTTCTATTTTTGTATTTTTGTATTTTTGTATTTTTTTTTAACGTGTTCCCCCCTCCCGTCATTTTTTGGTGCCACTCTCGCAAGATGGGAGCGGCGGGGGCAGAACAATGACGGAGAAGCAAAAAATAATAATAATAATAAAATAATAATAAAACCAAAATCATCGTATCAGGACAGCACAGTAAACCTAAAGAGCATGAGAGCATTTGCATGACAATACCGCAAAGAACCCCGAAACGTCTTTTCCTGAACGGACTTTCCTGTGTTAAAAAATAAAAAATAAAAACAGCCCAGGGCCGAGCACAGGAGGTCCAAACTTTTCCCCACCCGCCCCCGTTCCCGATGCCGCACGAAGCGGGAAGGGTGCGGGGCGTTGCGGGGCCTCTCCCGCACATCTCGGCCCGATCCCGCAGAACGAAGCGGCCCCTGCAGGTGACGGGTCCCACGAAGCCCCCTCCCGCTTCCCCATTGTTTCTCCTTGCCACGACAGCTGGAGGCGGCAGACAGGGACCGGGGGAGGGCTCCCCTTCCCTTTCCCTGATCGCCCTCCCGGGGCAAAACCCGCCCTAGTCAGGAGAGCCCCAGATCCCGTGGGGGTGGCTTTCCCTTTCTTCTTCCCTTTCCCTCGTTCCCCCGTTTTCCTTTTTCCCTTTCTATTCCTTTATTATCTTGTTTACAATCATTTCTCACAGTGCTCCCCGCCCTCCGCGGGGCCTGCCCAGGGAGCCAAGGAAGGGCGAGGGCAGCCCACGACCCCAAAGCATTGCTCCTGCCCCAGCACGACCCCAGTGAAGCCTACAGTGAGGTGCCAACAGCGTTGTTCTACCACTTCCAGAAAGAAGAGCTCTGTCACATCACACTCCCACCCAATCGCCATTCCCATCTCAGGTTTAGGAAGATGCTGCTGATGTTGAACACAAGTTCTGACCGTAACATTTTTGGGGGAGAACAGGTGCTCCTCACATTCCTCCCCAGCTCCTACTCACAGAAACCCCTTCAGCATCCACCAGTATTCAACCAGCTCCATTTTTGGTGCATGGCCTCAGCGACTGCTCTGCTGCTGGCACTCCTTCCACCAGCATCGCACCCCTGCAGCACACACAGTTTGCTCACTAACACGTATTACTCAGGTTGGAAGAGAAATGAACCCGCCAGGAGATCTCATTAGGACACGTGTGTTTGCATATCGATCCTCCCAATGAAGTGTCTCAAACAGATACCTATTTCCATTCCCTTTGGTGTTTATATTTCTCATTTACAAATATTGTAATTATCATTTGCTGGGCGAATGTTGCATCTTCCTAGGGCTGTTGGGAGACAAAGTGGTGGAGCAGGACATTGACCAAAAGGGCCAAGAGACAGCATGATACTACTTCAAATACACTTTTTGTTGTTGTTGTTGTTACACAACAGTAACATTTTGAGGAATTTAGAGCAAAATTTGAAATACTTTTCATTTTCTACATCGTTTTCATGACTGTTAACACTTGCTAAATACAACACTTGAAAAGACTTCAGCGTCAAGCCACAGAGGAGGCATTATTTTAACAGATTAGTTAATGTTCTGTTCACTAAATGCAAGATGTGCTGCCAGCTGAAATAAATGATGTTGAATAGTTTACTGGTTTAAAACTAGCAAAACGTTTTTGAAGCCCTCATGGTACTGCTGCTCACAGCCCTCATTTGAGAACCGGCACTTGAATAGCTTACATTTAGGGCACCTAAACACATTTGTTTGGTTTTTCTTTTCCCCCCATATGATTTAATACATTCGTAAATAGGAAAACAACAGAAAACCAATCAGTGGCATTTCAATGGAGGATTTCTAGAAAGTTTTGTGCCTTTTTCCTGGAAAATATTTGTAAGTAAAAGTGATTGTGAGGCACTTCCTCTACTTTCAGCACATGTAAAATATTGGGATTTGGAAGGTTCATGGGAACATTCACTCAAAATAAAGAGCTGCGTTTGAACTACGCCTAAGCGGAAAGATCCTACTGTGGATCTTACAACTGAAATGAAAGTGATTCGGGAACATAATTCCAGTTTGCACAGCCTGACAGGCAGCAATGCTCCATGTTTGCCTGGATTCTCCCTAAAAATCTCTTCTTGCCCAGATACCAAGAAATGCTCTGACCTTCTGCCCTTGGTTTCTGACTGGTGCCATGTTGGAAATCTGCCTGCAGCGTTTTAAGCTCAGTTACTTCTACAAATGCCTACACAACGTACAGCACAACTTAGATTTTCATTCTTTTAAAGGACGTATAATTTAATCATGTCATTTAATCTCATCTGTTGTTTTGTTGCCATCTTGTCGAAAAGTTTTACCTAATCTGCTCTGGAGCCTGGCTAGTTACATACCAACCCAAGAATGTTGCACAGGATTTCCCATAGATTTTCTGCACGTGTATCTTAACATCAGAGTTAAATTTCCTTTACTCCTATGAAAAAAGAAGGACTCTTTTCCAAATATTCACTTTCTGAACATGGAACGTGAACATGGACTTGGAAGAATGTTAACTACTGAGCTTCAATAAATTGTCTGTTTTATCTCTTTGTGTTCACCTCTGAAGATCAACACCAGCCACTTCCCACTTCCAAGCAAATTCTAGAGCTCTCAACTTTATTAAGAAAATGATTTCATTCTGGCTAAGATTTGAGTCTAATTAACGCCTTGCATTTTTAAACCGATCAACTAAATTTGAGCTGCATACTATTCTTCAGAGACAGCTTAAAATTAATTAAGTAAAGAGTGCATTTTCCATTTAATTACATTAATACCATTTCAATAAATAAAATAGTTTTATGCTTCATCAAATCAAACAAACTCAAATGCAGATTTTCCTATTGATTGTTTCTCTGCTCTCATTGGTCCCTATGACTGTCTATTTTGAAATGGGAAAGAGATGCAGGAGGTTTGGAGGTTCCCATCAGTGAAATGAGGTTCAGCTCTCCAGAAAGGTGAGATCAGCCCTCCAGGAGGGTGATACAATCTACGCAAAGTGTTGCTCTGATAAGGCATCATTTGTAAAGACAATCAGGGATTTAAAAAACAGATGCATTTGTAAACAAGCTAAGGTTTCCTTTTATTACACTGTTCCAAATAAATTAAAACAAATAAATTAGATCCCTCCGTACTCTTTGTCTGAGATGCTCAGCTATGCACAAAGTATCACCAAATGGGTAGATGAGTTTTAGTATTCAATCTAATTAAAGCAGGTGTGGTTTAGACGTGCAGGTGAACCTCTTCCTAGAGATAAATGGTAGGACGAGATGGAGGCAGTCTTGTTAGGAGCTATGTAAAAAAAACAGTGTCATTCTCCCCGATTCAGTAATAATTCTATCCTTCAAATATTTGGGTGGCAGCTGAAGGAAAATTAAATATTGGAGAAAAAGTTTCAGAATACCCAGGGAGTGGCAGCAGGTGTTTGGAAGACGTCCCCTATCTGTTGCAGAGCAGTCTGAGCCCCCTTGTCACTCAAGGTCAGATCCTGTCAACCCCAACCTGAGAAATTCTTTATAAATCAACAGAACTAATGAGAATAATAACTGGAACACAACAGTAAATGTTTTCAGGGTCAGGCTTTGTATAAATCAATATTTCATAAAACTGCATGCAATACCGAAACCTTAATTGCGTTGAGATTAGGTTTACATCCAGAGAATATAAAAATATTAATTTAAGTTTTAGCATGAGAGATTAAACACTGTTATTATGAAAGCCTGATTAAGAAGCCCCTATAAAAGCGCCAACTCAAAACCTGTTTAGTGGTAAAACATGATGAGAAATGTGGGATTCTCTACCAGGATCTTGTTATAACCAAATGTGGCAGTCGCTGCAATGCTGAACTTCTTTTACACATCAGCACAGTACACGCCAAGAATTCAGAGAGCTGTTAGGTATCAGTTTTCTCTACTGTAACAGAAGCAGATTAGTTTTGTTAGAGTGTTATTTTAATACTCTAGTGAAAAGGTTATTTATTCCCTCTTTCCTGAGAGGAAAACAAACTAGTGCTGTTTACACGTGAAAAACAATTTTTGGAACAGTGCTGCCAGTGCTGCAAATCCATATGAGATCTGAAATCAAGATGCTTTTTTTTTCTGCATTTGACACAAGTATTGCTCTTTCTCCCTTATCTTCTAAGCCTCAGGACAAGCACAGATTCTGTTAGAAATTTGTTATTCATTATACTGATGGTGTATCACCTCCAACCTACCTGAACCTGACATTAGAACGTATACTGGTTTTAAACTGTTTGAATTATAAATTATAAATAACTACATTTTCTAAATAAAGTCCTAAAGTAGATGGGTTTCAAAGTCCTTACATGCTTCATACACTCCTGTTGAGTTTCTTCTTCCATGGACATTGTGACTACAGAAAAAGACTGTCTTTGTGGAAAACAGCAATGCCTCCTAGAAAACACATTCAGGTGGCTTTTTAGTTGGTATGTGACATTATTTTAACAACTGTCAGAGCACTGTTAGACCAAATCAATGCTCCAAGTAGGTATCCACTGTATTTAAGATTTCTGGCTGGTGTTTCTTTGGGGTCCCTGATCAGGGTCTTCTGCTTACAGACGTGACACAGATAGAAATGGTGGAAGTCACATTGGTCCTGGAGCTGTGTTTAAATGGTGGTTTGTCAAAGGTGCCAGAGACCTGATAAAATCTATTAATAATTTCACTACATCTAACAATGATCCCCTCTCTCCAGTTCCATATTTTAGAAGGCAATCTTTCCAGTGTTTTTTCTCTTTTCTCCTCTTAGTGAAGTAAATGAGAAAATGCTCCCTGATTTCAATTGGTGTGTAGGCAGGCCCTTGGTCAGTACAATACACAGGCATGTGCTACACGCTGTTTTTAATGTAACTAGGTTCCTAAAAGTACAAAAACCTGACAAAAAGAGAAAGATCCTGAACCATGTAGGAAGAGAGAGCCTGGATAACTTTCAGAAAAACCCTTTTCCTCTCTGAGTCATACAAGCATTGAAGAACACTGACAAATTTTTGCCTTTTCTGGCTATAGAAATGGAAAAGTGACTACATCAGTTCATGTAACAAGCTATAAAACCTAGATAATTAATCATGTGTGGCAGCATGCTAAAATAAGTATATCACAAAATCATTTTAAAAATATGTGCATTAAATGTTTGCCTTCAGATTACACAGGGAGTCATAAAGATGGTTAACAAAGTACTTATCCTATGGTTTGCATTTTGCATGTAATGAGGCATGCACATAGACATTCATTAGATTTTTTCAATTAATTTCAAAACAAAGCTCTATATATCTAAAATTCTACAAAGAGTAATAATAAAGGGCAGAGTTGCAGCTTTACTAGCAGATGTGCATCCATGTACCCTAAATATAGGTATGCCCACCAGGCTTTCATCTACACGTGATCACTCAGTGTTTGAAGTGATCATCACTGAAGACTCATTGTTTCAAATGGAATACTTGTACAACCAAAGAATGACTTGGGTTGGAAGAGACCGTTAAGATCATCCAGTTCCAACCCCCCTGCTGTGGGCAGGGCTGCCATTCACTAGATCAGAGCTGCCCAGGGCCCCATCCAACCCGGATGGAAGAAGAGCAGCAGTGCTGATTTACACAAACAGGAGCTTTCACCCTTAAGCAGTGGTTTTAAAAGGAGCACTGAGGGCAATATCCACACACTCACCACTGAATTCCCATAACTTCAACAGAATTTTCAGAAGGGCAAAGAACACAGGATCCCTGTAAGAGCTTGGTGAGACAGACATAGACAATGCAAAGCTAATTGCAGTGGGAACATTAGAGCTACTAAAAAGATCTTCTGTTTATCACTTTCCTGTACAATATCTGCCCTAATAGATAAGGCATATATATACAACAATAATTGGAGGAATTAAAGGCTGAACATGAACTTACTTTTTAAGCTTAATATTTGAAATTGGATCAGCTGTAGTCCTCCTATTTACTACTAGAAGGCTGTATGACAGGAATATAATAAATGTCCTCATTTATGTACTTGCTGTCTGCTTGTAGCTGGGTGGTTGATGGAACTCCAGCTGACTTCAGTGGGAACTCCATGCATGGGGTGATGGATTTCTCAGGCTTTTGAAAAGAAAAGATCTTGCCTCCTCCTAGCTACCCATTCTATACATGGTATCTTTGTTCAAAAAGCTTTCCAACAAATCTCAAAGATTCCTCTTGAATCAATATTGAATTCTCAATTGTCAATAATAATAATGATACAACCCTTTCAAATGCACAGCTTAGGAAAATTTAAGAGTTCTTGCAAAAGCTACATATGGAATTTAGTTTTCCATAATGAATTACACATTCTCAAACTCCTAATTTTTGTGTATTATATTTCTGTATGAATTCAAAGACATTCACGAGAAAGAGCACTAATGGAAAATCTTGTTCTGGCAGTCCTTCCAGCCTCCTTGATCCCATCTCTGCATTCCTGAAAGCACTGTGGGGGTCTCAGAATGGACTTCAAGCACACCCAAGAAAAAGCTGCGTGTTTGGTGCTTGGATCAGTCATTTCGTGCATGAAAGTATAACTCTCAATGAAACATCTCAAAGCCAGGATATATGGGCCCCAACCAAAGCTCAGACCTTCTCACACTACCTAGCATTGCTTATGGGACAAAAGCACACTAAGTCCTAGAATCGTATCATGGGATCACAGAATGGCTAGGGTTGGAAGGGACCTCAAGGGTCAGCTCCCCTGCCAAAGGCAGGGTTGCAAACTGCTAGATCAAGTACTACATCAGACTGCCCAGGACCCCATTCAATCTGGCCTTAAACACCTCAGTGATCACAGCGAGAGAATAAAAAAAAAAAAAGAGAGATTATATCTTAGAGTATTCCACTGTCTTCAAAACGTTGAATTTTTTTTTTAATTATAACCACATGATTAATATAATTAATAGAGACATTCTGCAGTTCAGCCATTTGAGTAAATGGAGAAGATGCAGCAGAGAAAGGCGTTTAAAGTCTTCATTTTCCTAAGGTAATCTCTTTAGTTCACTATGTTTAATAATCTTTTTCCTTTAACTAAGGTAAGTCTTGAGACTGATTATTCTGTATTCTATAAATATTTGACCCTGCATTGCTGGGAACTGCTTTGTATGCCCATGTCCTTGTTGTAACCCCACTAACCATGCTCCCTGTTGTATGCTTGTGCCTCCCACCCAATTTTCTTGCCTCCCAACACCCAAATCAAGTTCCAGAAACACAGAAAGCCCTTTAGATCTCCATTTGAGGGCTTAAGTGAGGAGCAACCAGTCTCTTGGCATCCTGCTGGTTCAAAAGAACGCATAGCAAATATACAATTTCTTATGTACATTCAATATAGTAATTACTCCACTGTTGATCACAATTAAAAAACAACTGAAACAAATATAATCTCTTTAGAAAAGTTACCATAGAAACAACACAAGAGAATTCCCTTTAAAAATGTCAAGATTTTCCTCACATTTAAATATGGGTTCTCAGGAATTACTCATGCACCATTAAAAACTGCAGTGAGTCATTACTTTAAAAATAAACACATAAATACACACTCCTTCATAGATGGAGGGTTTTTTTTTTTGTCTCAGCAAATATATATTATAACATGACCTAACTTTTGATTTTATCTCATTCCATTGTACGTCCCTAGAGAAAAGCTGAACGCTGTCATCTCTCATTCAAACACCTGTTTGAGGAAGGGAAGGACAAAAATCAAGAGTGACAAAACAAACAGAACACGAGAAGCACCAGCAAAAGCTACTCAGAGAGGACGAATAATTTTGAATACATATGTACACCACAGTTGACAAGATGAATGGAAAGAAAAATTTCTGAAATGAGACACTGCAGACATAATCCACACATAGGGAGAACGTTAATGTTGTATCTTAAAACAAGGAATTTTCAAATTGAGAAATTTCCTTATTTAAAGTAATTGAGGCTATGGTAGTTCATTTCCTGTATTGGTTCATTTCCATTTCTTTGTGCCAATCTATAGCATAACATCAATCTCACATATTTTCTTACTCCATCCTTTGGCTGCCCCCTCTGTCCTTTGCCTCACTGGCGAAACTTCACAAATTTTGGTGGAGTAGAAGAAGGTCCATCTGCGTAAGACAATTTGATCATATGGAAGCAGAAGAAAATATGCCAGTCAGAGTGGAAGGTGCTCCAAGAAATAACAATGCAAATTTGGAGAAAATTCAGAATTGGTCACAAAGAAAGCTGATAGCTTATTCATAAACTCTTGCATATGTAGAAAAGATAATAACATAAAGGCATTGTGACTTTCCTTTGCATTACTGGCTCTGCTGTAGATAAATAGCATGGCTGAATGGAACCAGATTAATGATAATAAAGACAGTTTTCCCATTTTCTTTGTAGTAGAGCAAACCTGAAAGTAAGGAAAAACAACAAAATTGAACTAATTTTTGTTCTGCGGGGTCTTATAGAAATGTTTTATTTCTTTGACTTTCTTGCTGCAAGGAGTCTTCGAAATTCAATTCTGAATTTCTAGCAGCAGTTGTCTTCACATTCCTGCTTTTTTAATTTTATTTTTCTTTTTTTTTTCCCCACTTCCCTCATTTTCCCTACAGTTTAATAAATGCCAAACAAAATTACTTTTCTTCTTTTCAATAGCATTTGAATTTGTCAAGGTGTTGCAAATTTTTCCCATATTGGAGAGAAATATCAAAATATTTTATTAGAATGTTTTGCCACTTACTAACTTATATAATCATCATACCTTTATAGTCACAATATGCCTCTAGTACTTGGCTGTCAGAATTGTCTTTTTCATTGCTTCTTCAACTTAAGGACATGGAAAAAGAAGAATAAAACCAAGACTCTAATACTGATATGATAAGGGGGAATGACATTAAACTAAAAGGGGGAGATTCAGGCTCGAAGTCAGAAGGAAACCCTTTACTCAGAAGGTGGTGAGGCACTGGCACTGCTGCCCAGAGAAGCTGTGGATGCCCCATCCCTGGAGGTGCTCAAGGCCAAGTCGGATGGAGCAGCCCAACTTTGTGGGGGGCAAGCAGCTCACGGCAGGGGGTTGGAACTGGATGACCTTTAAGGTCTCTTCCAACCTAAGCCATTGTAAGATTCTATGATTGAAACTGAGATTGAGCAAAGATAAGGAGAGATGTGGAATCAGGACAGACATATGTAGGGCTGAAGACACCAACAGAAAAATATGCTTTAGAAATGGCAACACCTTTTAGATTGTTTTAGATTTATATATTTCTTGTCAGCATTTGTATAAGCATTTGTAACATCTTTCCTCCTCAAACCAAGAAGGGCTGTGCACAGTATAGCTGTAACCAAGGAATCTTTGATATCATGCTTCTGATTTAATTTCTATAAATAAAGAACACATTTTGGAAATATTTAGGTATTATTTTTCACCAGCACCATACATGACTGGTTTCATGAAGAGTCACATGCCCACACTGGGCCCAGATTGTGCCCCAGCCACACCAATAGTATGCTTTGCTCAACAGGCAACTAGCAAGAGGCAGAAAGGTTCAGTTCCCAGCAAAGACTACAGGGAACTGCCTGGAAGGAAAGTTGGAGGTATGAAACAGCCATATCATGGCAAGATTTCAACTGGAAGTCAATTTAAAATGCTTGATATTTATGTTTATATTTGGTGTCAAACAAGAATTTTCACATATAATTAGATCACTTTGTTTTAAAACAGAGCTGTTCAACTTCGTTTGAATCAGCAAAATATAGTCACTGGTTCATGGACTCAATGCCACAAAAACACGTGGTCCCCAGGAGAACAAGACTTTGTGCCTGGATATCAAGGTTAGCTGATTAACAAGCTGAAGTCACCTAATGGCGAGCTCTCTGCTGACTGTATAGATGAGCATAGGTTACTTAGGGGTGAAATGCAAGATTTGGTAAAGGGAGGTGCTTTTTTCTTCAGCACACCTCCTCACCTAGTTTCTTCAGCAGGAGGTATTTACTCTCTCTTTCTTTGGGAGAATTTCTCCACGTTCACCTCTTCAGCTCTTTGCTGTCAGATGTGCAAAAAAAAAAAAAAAAAAAAGATGTAAATAGAGACCAACACAAAGGTCCAAAGCTCAGCCCTGAAAATTTGAGTTCTTTTCCCATTGCTTTGTCATGTAGGAGTAACACAGCCCGACCAAAATCTCTGTGCCACTTCTCTGGTCTTCTCTCTAAAACACAAGTCATCGAAGCTCTGACAGTTTACACTGGGGAAGATCCATCCTCATCTATTTTTATTCACATGTATGAATCATACTTCCATAACTACAGCTAGAAATAAAACCACAGTCCACCTCAAAGCTTAAAATTATTTAAGGCTTAATTAAGAGTGTGATAGAACAGATCTGAAATGTAAGATGCAGTCAGTGGGTAAATCACTGTAGACACAAGCTCACGTATCTGCTGTATACCTCAATCTGGTATTTTCATGCAGAACAAATTTCCCACTCATTTTTCTGCCTAGACATAACATAGAGTAGTGTAATAACTATGATTAACATTATATGAAAATTAAACAATTTTGAAATTGCAGGGTTTGGAAACATGACTATCATATGTATGACGAGGAAAAATGATATATCTACAACAGCTTTTCTTGTATGTGGATGATGGTTGGATCTTGGCCCACCCCAATCATGTTGTGACACTCTGTAGTGTTACAACAACTGCAGGGCTGGCTCAGGCAGGTCCCTGAGCACCTTCCTGCATGAAGAAAGCAGAAAAGCAGCTTCATATTGATACCTTCTGGCCTCTGTAGAAAGGCCACTCCTTCTGGGTGGGAGCACGACACGGGTACATTAACACTCATGAAGAACACCATGCTTCTTTTTTGAAGAGCCCTTTTCACTTGTGATTAGGCTAATGCTGGATGAGTGGTCCCTTGAAAGAGGATGTGTTTCAGAAAGAGGACCAAACACGCCTTCTGTCTTATCCATGTTGGATGATCTATGAATCCTACATGCTCTTTACAAGCTCTTTCTTCACGGAAATGAGCAATGGGATAAGGCCCCAAATTACTTCTCATCCCATCCACTGCAGCTGGCACTTTTGTCAATGGGACTCTTGGCTGAAATGGGTCTATTTTATAGGAAAGCTCCATGTTGCACTACACCGCCTGCAGTAAATGCACGGTGGGGCTACAGTGCAGCAGGTTATCCAGTAGCCTTGCTAGATCTGCATCCCAGTTGATGGAGCAATAGAGGGTACACACTTAGGAACAAGCCAGACCTCACTGCACTAATATCAGACCAGCTTATAATTTCCCTTTGCAGTGCCCATTCTGTCTCACCATTAATATTACCTTTGAAAAAATCTCTCCATACCACTTTGGATTTTAAAAGGCAATTCATCTGCCTGACGGCTAATGAGAAGAAAAACAAACAAACAAGCAAGCCACGAAGATCATTATTTACTCTTAACCTGTGTTCTTTCTGTGGGTTTCCCACTGAATTCTGACCTGTTTCTACAAAGAACAGATTTTAAGAGAAGATCAAGGATTTGAAACTAAGAAGGTTCTGTTGCTTTACACCCCATTACAACACTGCATGAATAGAACCTAAAGTTTGACTTTAGTCCTGGTTATGTAACTGTTGGTGATGATGATATAAGGAGGGGAAAACAAATTCTGAAGAGTGTAAGTATTAACAAAGTGCAGTTCTGATTGCAATTTCACTAAAGTTTGGTATTTAAAAAAAAAAAAAAATCTGGAAAAAAAAAAAAAACAACCAACAAAACAACCTCTACATTTGCCAGAAAGGTGGCCCTCATTTCAGTCAAGAGCTAGAGAACAAACATGCTGTAAATTTCTTTCAAGTCACTGAGAAAGGAAATAAATCCTTTTATAGAGCAGAAGAAATCAGGTAACTCTACCATTTCACAGTCACTAGGTATGGTATAGGGCTACAATTACAAATAATCATTTTCAAGGGTGAACTCCCTGAATGGAGACAACAGACTGAGTGATCCTGTCCCTCGGTGACAGCACCAACACAGCAGCAGCTTAGCTCCCCTGCTCCAGTATTCACTGCTAATTGCAAGGGTGTAATGCCATGCGGTGTTGGCCCCATTCCTTTCCCCTTTCCCATGCAGTATCAGGCTGAAGTCCCAACTTGCAGGAGCTCACACATTAGATTTTAAGTTGGCACTGAACACAGGAGACAGCAGATCGAAAAATAGGCCCACAGCACAGGGCCTGCCTCTCTGTTCCTGCACACCCCTTGGCACTTGGAGCAGAGAAGCTCCACACTGTCCTCTATGCCTCTGAAGGAAGCTCTTGACCTGTGCTAAGATCTAGACTCGACTTCACAAAGTCACAGAACCACAGAAACACCAAGGTTAGAAAAGACCTACAAGATCACCCAGTCCAACCATCCACCTATCACCAGTAGTTCTCAGTAAAGACTTACTAAAGACACAGACTTTTTGTTGCATGTAAAGGCTTATGCATTGAAAAACTTTGTGTAGGGGTGGAGTGAGGGAGCTTGGACCTGGTCGGTAGCAAGCATGGACCTCAGCATATCTCTGAGGTCTAACACACAGAAGTGGCCATGTTTGAGCAGCAGAGACCTTCACCGTATCATTACAAGAGCACTGCACAGCAATGGGGCAAGTGGGCCAGTTGGACTTCCTCACAGAGAGACCTTATGGGGACAACAAAAACCAGCACAGACATTTCAGCCAGCCAAGTTATCAAAACGCAGGGATTCAGAGCGTATGCTGTGTGTCACTGCCCCTGGAGGTGCTCAAGAAACATCTAGACATGGCATTCAGGGACATGGTTTAGTGGGCAATATTGGTGGTAGGTGGACTTCATGATCTTAGAGGTCTTCTCTAGCCTTAATGATACAATGATTCTATGAAAGCAAAGTGGAGGTAGCTGGATTGGCAATTGGCTGTAGACACTTTCCAGGCTCCTAAATCCTGAATTTAGCCCCAATTCTAGGGGTAGCAGCTGCTGGCATTACATATCTTTCCTTAGATTATCAGCTCTCAAGCTCCCAAGAGCAGGGAGAACACATTCGTCATTTACAGAGCTGCTGGATTATTTATCACTGAAGCAAATCAAGCACTCTTACTGATACATTAATTTAAAATATTAATATGAATCTATTTATCAGCAAAACTCTAAATGGTTATAAAGTAAGCATGGCGCTGAAGATGTTACTTACAGGAGAACCAAAGTATACCTTAACATTTCTATTGTTGAAATTCAGCTATGGACTCCATGACTAAGATGTGATAAGTAACACCTCTCCAGCAGCTTGCTGCTTTTCTTTATTAAAAAGAATCTTAGTAGAGTAATTTTTCTTGTTACAGAGCACTTTTTACCCCTTGTAGTAGAAAATTAGCTCATGCTAATTTCTATATATCAGACTATTATTATTACTACTTTTGTAATGATCAGATCTGAACAATGTATCCTGTCAGAATGATTTATGCATCTCATTTCAATAAGAATAGGACTCAATTTGATTTTAAGGGAAATATAGGATTTTTTTGGTTTGTTTGTTTCTTTAAACAGCTGAAGTAAAAGAGGATTACAGAGACCTCTGGAAAAACAAATGTAAGAAATTTGCATCTTTTATTTCCTTACGTTTGCCCAATAAGATTGTCAGCACAACAAGAGCTTTATTTTAAAGCCTGGGGGATTTTTTTTAAAACATATTTTGTATAGTAGATGTTTATTGGAAGGTGTAGGCTAGAACTGCTGCTAGCTGAGAGGGTTTGCGCAGATTTGGGAGCTGCATCTCACAAGTTGGACCAATACATCCTCAGTGTGGGTTGGTGTCAGTGAACCTACTCCAGTTGAGGAGCACAACAGAAATTTGCTTTAACAGCAAATACCCAGTGCCACCTTATCAGCCAAAGCCCCCATCCCTAAATTAAAGAATGCAGTTTCTGGAAACAATATTCTCCTTTTCACACTTAATTATTTTTTGGGGGGAGGGTGTAAAATGGGGCATACATGGTGATCTCTGTCTTCAGACTGATGCTAGAAAAGTATTTCGCTCTACTTCCACACATTTTTAGACCCTGGGAAGGGAAAGTGGTAAGGGCTCATAGAGTTCATGGTTTTCTCCCCATGATAATGTTGTAATCCTTTGCAAATTATAACAATTCTCAGCTCCTGACTTTCTTATTTGTAAAATGGACAGAGCAGAATTTCTTTCCTTCACAGGGCTGTTGTTGAGTTCATTCAATTCATTAAAATTTATAAGATGCATTGAAGTTTTTAGCCAAAAGTTGCTGTATAAATTGCAAAGCTTCTCCATCAAATCTTGTAACATCTGTTTCCCTACACAGCTGAATACAAACCAGGATTTAAAAAAAAACAACGTCTTGTACATAGAGGTTTTCTTGTACTACCATAACCATTTTCTTCCTTTATTGTCCAAGCTGAAAAATTATAGATATTCACAAGTGTTTTTTAATAAGATGCAACTCCCCTTTACGACCACCATGCCTCTAGATTGTGTGGGCACCTAGCAAACAATACCATGAACTCACTGTCTGTGGGGTCAGCTTTCTGAGCTCACTGCAAGACTCTGCCACAATGCCTCTAACAAGAAGTTGAGAATCGGATTGTGTATTGAAAAAAACACAATTAAATTAAACAAGACATGCAAGTGTTTTTACTCTGGCTTAAAAATTAGGAAAACAGGCACACTGCAGTTAATGTAAATATTACAGCTGATAGACAGATGTTCAGACAGATTCCCATAGCAAGTGCCATAAAGTAGGAATAAATAAAGGTGGCTTTGTGAGAAATGCCAATGCCAAGAACAGAATGATAATGGACAAAGAGGAATTCTTATTATTTTTTTTTCTTTTTTCTTTTCTTTTTTTTTTTTTTAAATCTAACTTGACTTCAGAATGAGTTCACTCATATCATTGTAGTGCAACTCTCCAATTTTGTGATCTTCCTGATATAGCACGCTGTGGATGGGAGAAGTCAGACAACCTAGCTCACCTCCACCCATAAAACGTAAGATACAAAATGTCTGCACTTTAATGAGGTGTCCAATAAGAGATAGATAGTTTCATTCAACAACACCCACAGTCTCTTGTTTCAATGCAGACTTGGAGAGAAAGAGGAAAAAATAAAGAAAAAAAATAAGTGAATACTCAAAAAATAAACTTGTTACAGCAGGCTGGCCACAGGAATGGACTGCTTGTCATGCCTGGGAAGACTTGGTATGCAATAGGACTCTGACATTCTAGTAACACGAAAACACCACCTCCAAATGGAGGAAACGTTGCATACAGTCAGTAGCAAATTTATATGGAAGCCAGAACTCCCAGGCTCTATTTGTAGCTTTTGACTTCTCCTGGGCATGCAGTTTAACTTCCCTATGGAAGATTTTCCATAAACACCAGAGGGATTCATAAATGCAAGTCTCATTAATTTTCATTAGATTTGTGCAACTCCACCCCTTGGGTCCTTCAAAAATCTCCCTTCCTGTGTTTTTTAAGTTAACTCCCTTGTTAAGTAGGGATAATAATTACAACTGATCAACCTGTTTAAATAATACCATTATAATATCACTATTATCTTCATAGATTATATTCAGCACTGAAATAAATGCATCACAATAAATTATGCACAAGTTTAACATCTGTTCTGGTTAGTAAATAATTCACAAGTCAATAATTAATTTTCTAGCTGTTCATTTATAATTCATAAATATTTGCCAAATACTCAGAATCTGATTTTTTTTTTATCAGAACTATTATGTGAACTTCTTCTTTTAATAATTATATATTCACTATTTATGTCATTCAGTTCGTCATCTAATTAACACAATATTATTTCCTTTATTGTGAATGAATGAAATTTCTCAGCTGTTTGGGAAAAAAAAAAAAAAAATCACTGTTAACAGTGAATAATGAATATTCACTGTATGAATTTTCTTGCCCAAGAAAAGTTACAGTGCTTTGAGGATTCACTATTATTTGTGTTTCTGTAGGCTACTGGTGCTACAGAATGAAGGGAATCTGTTCTAGAAGGCAGTTCTGGCTGTGGGATGAAATGCTTTGTGGAGATGCACCTTACTCTTCCTCCACTGACTGCACACAGGGCCAGAGCAGCTCTGTTCTTTCATCACTCTCATCACGAGCCCTTAACTGCTGGCTGAAGATGTTCCTGTTGTTTCCAAACCAGGACAGCTAAATATTCACTTGCCACTTTTCTACTTAAAAGAGATTTCTATATTTACCAAGTGTTCCTCTTGGTGTGCCTCTGAAATAGTCCAGAATAAAAATGTTAGTCAGATTCTCCAGAGGACTCAAAACATGGAACTAGTTTACATCTGGACTGAAATATTATTTCAGAACATCCTGAGTGAAGATGCACGCAAACTCCTGCTTGTGCAGGTTGCACGACTGACGATACAGGGGTTAAAAATGGGAATGGAAGACAGACTCAGGGCATAGCCTTCTGTCTGCAGCACTGATGGCTGTACTTCTTTCGCTAATTAGACCTTGTTCACATTAATCATGCACGCAGTCCCCCTCAGTGCAATGGGACTACTGCTGGGGACAAAAATAAAATGCAAGTTTAAGTGCTGCAGGTGGTTAGACCGTTGATAACTAGAGCCAGAACCTTTCATATAGCAACTCGAGTGGGGAGAGGCTCTCTCCTACCCAGCATTTCCATACCTATTACTTCACCAGAACCATTAGGATTGTTATACAGTGAATATCCCTGAAACAGCAAAGTATCATTATAATGGATTTTTTGTTAAGAGTTCATAGCATCCATAAGCCTATTCACACAGCAATGTGCAGCCATAAAGCTTTGAAGAGTGGGGTTTAGAGAGTGGAAAAGTAGCACAAAGGTAATTCAATAAGATGTTGGTCTCACAAACAGTATCAAAAGACTAACTTTTACATAGAATGTGACATTTACTTTTAAAGCTAAGGAGATTTTTCTTGTTCATATTACTTTCATTAGGAGGCTACACTTGTTATGGATTTTCTTCCACTTAGGCACAGATGAATGAGACAAAAAGCCAGATATTTAAAACATTAATATAATGGCCTGACACACTGTAAATAAAGCTTTGTCGATTATCCATTTGCTTTAAAAGTCTCCTTTGTTAAAACACCATTTTTAGGTCATCTCTGCAGTTTAAACCAAAATAGCTGTAACAGGTACAAGCCCTTGAATATAAGTATCACCTACAGATGCAAAAAGCAGATGGCAGGTGTGTTCTTTGTACTCTGCCGTGAGAGTCTTTACACCTTTTGAAAGGGATTTGGTGCAGCCTAGGATAGGGCCTTCACCATTATTAATGATAGAATAAATTAAATTGACTTTGGAACAGAACAAATGGTCAGGGCAATCCCAGTATTGAGGCTGCTAAAGACACCACTGCCTGCTAATTTATACTGGTCTACTCATTTGTGTACTTGTTTGGCAACTGACACATGCAGGTTTGATTCCCCCCTCAGCCTGAGAAGAGGTTGAAAGAAGAAGAGAAAAGCACTACATCTAAGTTCTGTATAACTTATTTTGTACTCATTTAGAATACACATAAGGCTTTGAAAAATTTCTTTTCACCTCCTGTCTAACTCTAGAGGTCTCAAAAAACTGTAAGCCGTCAGGTTATCAGAAAAGATAACCACTCTTTTCATAGCCTTGTAAAGAGTTGCTGTTGGAGCTGGCCCAATCGTAGCAGTGCTGGGAAGGCGGATGATGAAATCTGCTGGAATCCACCAATCAGCAATGCCTCTGCCTGTTTTGTAGATTCCTGCTCTCACAAACACTTAAAATGAAATAGGGTTTCATAGGCAGAAAGTCTCCATGCTTCACTGAGGACAGAATCCTAACTGTGATGATGCCTTTCTAGCCTGACAAATATTTAATTCCTCCATGTGCAGTGCAACTTGAATAGGACAGCTTGAAAGAATATGCCTGAGAATGCTCTGATAAGTAGAAAAATCTCCAGGAGATGGTGCATGTCATATAATTACCTAAGCCAGGAAAGAAAGAATGAGTGGAAATTGGCGACCTATAGGAGAGAAAACACTGGGCATTGTTGTTGTCTTTAAGTGCTGTTTTCTTTCTTTAAAACAATCTAGTTAACTCCGTGACACTAAAAGGTAAAAACCTACTAGTAGAAGAAAGCTTGGGTTTTTAATTCCCAACTCATCACGCCAATTTAATGAAGAATTGTATATGGAGAATTCTATTTACTAAATGGGTAAGTTGTACACTGAATTCTTCCAAGACAGTGGACACCCAAAAGCACAGGTGCTGAAAGCGTTGGGATGGGAGGCTTACGCCTTTCTATAGGATTAGCCTTAACTGACATCTCTGTGTCAGAGAAA
>JAOWBP010002978.1:8482345-8495443 GCA_028571105.1 Tragopan temminckii
GTGCTGAAAGCGTTGGGATGGGAGGCTTACGCCTTTCTATAGGATTAGCCTTAACTGACATCTCTGTGTCAGAGAAACACCACGAATCAGCTACATAAGTACTGTGCTACTGCCGTAAGCGAAGGACTATTCTTCCATTTCCTTTGGAAACTCCTGTTAACAGCTACAGGTTTGTTTAAGAAACCGGTTTGTATAACAGTGAGGTTTTTAACAAATAGTAAGTAGAAGGAAGTTATTATCAGAAATAGCCTTTATGAATCATGTCTCTATTACTGTAACCACACTGGTGAGGTAAGGCTAAAACAGGATACATCTCATTAAATTCATGTTGTATCTAAAGGAGTAATCTAAGTCACAACAGGTAATCTACTCCAAGGATGAAAGTACGATGACTTCACATTTGAAAAGAATTCATAAATTCTTAAAAAAAATTGCAAACATTGATAAAGATGCCTATTTCAGGCAAAATGAGATAGATCAGATCTAGGCAAGCGGGTGTCAAAAGCAAAGGAATTCATCACAGTTTGACCAAACTCTTCCTCTAATTTCAGAAAAAATGCATGATTAGAAATGAGAGTAAGTCAACATCTCACCACCTGATGTACCTTCCCCTCACAAGTTACATCAGCATGCAGATTCCCGAAACAGCAATTCACAAAGATGCAGCAGACTTATCCGAGATTTCATGAGCGTCAAGAACTTTTACACAGCATGTTATTGAAAATTTCACACACAATGTCAAGTTCATCCTAAGCATATTTGGAGGCAAGAGTTCTTTAGAAATTATAAGGCTATAGAAGTCTAAGGGAAAGGAAGCTTAGCACGTCATTTACTGTAAAGGGACTGGCATTTTCTTTCTCTAAAGTTATGACATTTTGCCTTTGGATGATTGTCTTGGGAAGAACAATAGACCAATGTCAGGAGGAAAGGAGAAAAAGAGGGACTGTACAATAATTTCTGTTATATGCCTCACATGGTATCTTCTGGTTCAGTAGACATAAACAGCTTTAAAGTTCAAGGCTAATTCAAATTGGATTTTAGAAACACAGTTTTAAAACACTTGCACAAACTAAGGGATTATACTCTTACCGTATCCTTAGAAAAGCTTCTGAAAAAAATACAGTAGTTCAGATTTTAATTTGGGTCTTCAAAACCCTCTTGTCTGTAGCTGTGTCATCTGCTTGGTTGCCTATTGTCAAAAGGTAAAATGTCTTATAGAGAGAAGGATTTGTATAAATTGCTATCACCTGCTGGCCATCCCAGGTTAATGAAAGCGGGGGGAAAAAAACACAAAACACACACAAAGCCTTTGAGCCTCATTTTTCTTGACTGTTTCTGTGCCAACACAGATGAGCAAACCAGTGCTGTGGTTATCTTCTTAACTTGCAGATCACACCTATCTTGGGCCTAGTCTTGTCCTTTGCTGTCACTGAAATCTTTATCTCCACCTACTGAAATCAGTCATCAGAAGATGGAGGAACCTTTTCATAGTAAAAATGCTTTTAAACTTCTCCTCCGCCAAAGAACTAGAAAAATTGCAGTATGGAATACTGTGGAAACAGGTACTAAAAGAAAATTCTCCCTCGGCATTTTGAGTGGAGCATACACAGCAATAGGACAGGCTAGAAATAACACATGAACAGAAAACATAGGAAATAGACATACTCTTAAGTTAATTTAGTAGGTGGAGAAGGGGAACAGAAAGGGTAATCTATAGCAGCCTACTGCTGCCTAAGGTTTAGTTACAAAGGTGGCAGAGCAAACCCTTGTGGCAGGGTGGATGACATACCGAAGACAACACTCACCAGTGGTGGTGATGAAGATGGTCACCAGATGAAGGCAGACCAGAGAGAACAGTAATTTTTGAGAGTCGGGAGGACCATACTGTGTCTGGCCTAAGAGCGTGTTGGTGATAGCTGCAGTTTGAGATGGAAGCTGGCCTAGACCTGCTCATATCCAATCCAATCACCATTTCTTTGACTCTATATAATGTTAAGTAGGAAAGTTAACGTGTTGAATGCAACTATTTACACAAATGATAATAAAAAGTATAGCAATTGTGAAAGCAGTGATTTAGTTCAGAGGTAAAAAGAATGGTTCTGACAATTTACTATGGTATAAGGCTTTTACCAATCATGTCAAATGAACTGGTTTTTATAGTGCCTATTCTTCAGACAATTCAAAGGAATCTATTATTAATATTCATGTGGATTTTGTATTTACATCAGATGACAAAATAATAGACAATGCTCACCTACAGGTTAGTCTCATCTCAAAAGCAGCCTCCACACTGCACTCTACTGTCTTAATAAAGTTTCCCAAGTGTTTAGACTTGTCTCTATCTTTCATGCAGGAGAAGAAATGGGAATTTGGCTTAATGTTGATGTTAATGTTCTAAACAGCTGCATTATTGACCAAAGCACTACCTAGAAATCTCAAAGAAAACATCACTGTGTGTGTCCCAGCCTATTTTCTTTTTCGTGCTCTAACAACTATATTATCACATATATTAAAATACATTGAGTCATGAATTACAATAGTGGGGCCCTGGATTATGCACAGTAGAATTGACTTATCCATGAAACAGGTTCTTGATGCCCTCTGCGTTATTGCATGAGGGCAGCTTGACTACACAGTGCTGGTACTGCTGCTTGGTTTATCCCAAATGCACTCAGCTCACAGCACATGCAATGCAACACATATTTCTTTCTGGGAAATCTCTGATAGATCTGTAGGAGACAAACCTGACTGTTTGAATGAGCATAAGAAACACACTTGTATATGCAGTGCAAAGGATGCCCACAGAAGGTTAATCCATTCTCAGAAGTTGCTAAGTAACAGTATCACTCAGGATCACTAATTACTCAACAGCTCATCTCCAAAGACTCTGACTTGCGTTTTATTGGCTGAACATTACTATTTCCTGATAGTCTGTTTGGGCAGTAGGGGTTAAGGGGATGGAGAAAGCACCAACTTGATTTACATTAGCAGAGAATCTGATTTTCTCTCATAGTTTTAAAGTTTGAATTAATACCTCAGTAAAAATTCCCTAGTCAAGAGAAAACTCATTGACTTCTAGACTGGTTTATACTAATATGCCAAACGTTATTCACTTCAGCTACAATAGCACTATCTCTTAAGAACGTTCAAAATTCATTAGAAGGCAGCTGAAGTAAATTTGATTTTGTCAAGCTATCATGTGAGTGCAGTATTACACAGAGAATGGAGTGCACTTATGTTTTGCATATCCTAGGTACATCATTTCTGTTTGCTGGAGGCTATTTTCTGGCTGTCGGGGATTTTTTTTCCCTTTTTTAGGAAAGAATCACTCAAGTTCCCTTTTCTCCCAGCACACAGGTAAACACGTTTGTACCAGCAACAGGATTAAGGTCAAAAACATAACCAACATTCTCCTGTAAATACCCAAGCTTAAAATAAACATATTTCTATTAACACTGTTAGAAATCTGTCCAACATTTGAATGCTGTGACATTTGAACAATAATAATCTTTCTGTCTCTCACCGAGACGTGCATTTTTGTTAGCAAATACTGTAATACATTACTTTATGATTCAAAAAGAAACAAAGTTATATCATACCCTTACACAAATTCAGAACAAGACCAAACCCAAGGGACCTATACTTGGTTCACAGATGTCATTCTAATACGAGCAGATAATGATGTGCAAACAAGAATATTAACTAAAGTTAATTAGGTGTAAGCACGATTGCTATTTAAAAAACATTTTAAAAATATAAAAGATATAAGTTCATGTAAAGCATAATGAACATGCAATTCCTTGTAGGAAAACCATATTTTACAGGACTTTGGCAGAGAGTGCATCTGGAGCTGAAATAAAATTCAATATAATTTGTTACATAACTGAGACATAGCTAGATTATCTACTATTCAAATTAATATATGGGTTAGCAATTTATATGCCAAGTTTCAGCTTTCAGGGATTAGAAACAGCTGGGAAATACTGCAGCATTGAGATTTGTGATATGAAAATGCTGACAGACTTGATGAAAATGGCACCGCTGCTACATCAGGTGGGAAACTTGATCCATGAACTATTAGTGATTGAGTGTAAACATCTAAATAACTATCCACAGTTTCAGTCCAAAGGGTTCAAGTTTGCCCAAGGGATATTGCCTAGCCTATGCTTCTTTACTTACAATACTCTTCAGAAGTAATATTGTACCTTAGGTGAGCTTCAAATCCACTACTTCTAGAAAAAGTATGCTGTAATGGATCACCAGCACAAGGCTTGCATGACAGCTGAGTCTGCTTAACACCCTAAAGAAGGGATTAGCAGATGTATTTTCTCAAGCACTTTGTGTGAGCCTCTTTCCTTCTCATCCACCTCTGTCTCAGGATTGAAAGCAGGGCCCTGCCCTGCTCTGACACCCTGGAACACCTGCTAACAGCAACCAGGCACCCTGATGGAAAAGGACATCCTTCCTATATGCAGAGTTTGCTGTGGCCCTTCCCCAGAGTTGGAGTGCCTGGATCACACAGCAGCTCATAGGCACACCTCAGGCCAATCCCTCTGGATGAGGCTGCTATGGCTTTCACCTAGTGAGGCTTGCTATCCAAGTCATTTGGTAGTGTAGCAAGTTCATCTTACCTAGGAGCTCTTCTCAGTGTGTCCTGGCCATCCTGGACAGTTGTGAAGGAAAAAAAAACCACTGCCCCTATATTTGATCACCACTGTGTGTACATAAGATTTTACTTTTTCCTCAGGTCAGGGCTAAACACAATTTGTGGTGTCTTAGGACTATAAAGATACTTTTTATCCACGGCACATCTATACTGCATCCAATACTTCCCTAACATACAAAAAGTAGCAAAATAAAAACAAAACGTAAAGAAGGAGACTTCAAATGCTGCGCTAAACATAAAATTCCCTGAGGTGTGAGGTAACTGCAGCACCTAGGTGTCATGGTAACAGGCACTGCTGCAATAAATACAACCTAACGTGAGTTATCTTTGGAAATCTGGAAGGGGTTAGGTAGAAATCTCCCCGAGCCTGTTTGTCTACAGACACTAACACCTTTCCCTGCCTGGAAACTCACCTGATGCATTTTGACCGAGCATCAGACGTTCTTAAGACAAAGTTTTGCTCAAACCCAATGCCAGGTTTCATAAACCCTAAGAAATAATACTAAACACTTGTAAGTTGAGAATGGAGCCTGTAGTTTTCTAGAATGTGTGCTCTTGGATACCAGGAACTAATCTAATATTGCGTAAATCTCTTCACTGCTTGGCTTTACGGCCATCACATCAGCATGGGTTTGTAGCCAGTGCCATGCTGCCCTGGAACTGAGAAAATCAATGAAGGTTAAAAGCACATACATGAAAGCATTGTGTTGATCTGCACTGCCATTAATTTAAACCATTTGGGGAGACAAAAAAGCAACCCAATTGTTTTCTATTTACAATTCTTCAGAAGAGCTAATACACAGAGCAATACCTAGTACATAAGGAAATGTAAACCTGTCAGTTTATTGCTAAGTGGCCCAGCTTATACAGGTGTAATTAGAAAGTTATTAAACCCAATTCCCTTTAGCCATGGCTTCAACTGAACAGCTCTGCTAATACTATCCATTAAATTGCATCCATTTATAGCTTGAGTACTATCACTTTTTAATACTATTACTCCTTACAGTCAACCAGCATATGGTGTTTTGAGCATTAATCCTTGCTTTGCATTAACAACTTCTAAACACAATTTAAATTAATACAAAAATAATGTAGTAGTATTTTTGCACATTGCAATTATGAGGGTAAAGTTTAGGAGAAACCAGCCAGGTAAGCCTTACACCAAGGTGTGCCTCATTTTCTGTCCTGGCAGAATTTTGACCGTTCCTGGCCTTTCTGCAAACATCCCAAAGGATCACAGAAGGAACATGACTCAAAATGCAAGTTAAGCATGGGGGTTTGTGCCATGCAGCTATCCACCAAGTCTCCTCTGTCTCGTCCTTCTGAGTGGTTGAATCCTATCTCCAGGAAAGATGTTCTCATTGTTCCACAGTTCCTCTCCTGACCCCTCTGGATACATTTCTGAAATTCAAACTTCAGCTTAGGTCCATACAAGAGTTCATGAGTTCCACACCAACAAAATCTTCAAAATAGGTTTAATGGCATGCAAATGAAGGCCTTTGGCATGATGAATTTCCATTTTTTCAGGTGTGGGGGGGTTGACTTCTTCTATTTTCATCCATACGAACTGATATGCTTTGGTATGAGAAACAGCATCATTTCTGTTGCAGTTCTTATTAAAATCAAGTGTTTTCCTAACTTCCAGCCTTATCTGTAGGAATGACGCTTGCTGGAGACTGAATCTGGAAGCATCCAGGCTTCTGAGGTTGTACTGCATGGAATAGTTTAATTAGGTAATGGTACATCAGTATTTTTAGGAGAGCTTTCATTTATAACATGGAAGTGATCATAAAAGTTGAATGAGCCCTGGAAATAACTTGTTCTTTTCTGAGACTGTTCAAAACCTCATCTTTATTTTTAGATTTAAAATATATCTTAATTTTAAACTGTATAGATACAGCGTACTCAGAACATATATAATTAGAAATGAGAAGTCTAGGTTGCTCTCGACCAGGAGTTGAAAATTTTCCCCAAGACTGACAGTTGAATTGAGTGCAGTTTAAAACCAAAGAAAAGGTATTTCTCTGTAATAAAATGGTTTGCTTCTGAAATTCTTTCAGGTGCAATCATTCATCAACTGGGTCTGCCAGATCTAACCTCAATTCCAAAGATACCAAGACAAACAGAAATGGAGGAATTCTCCTCCTATCATATCCTCCATTCTTTTCTCCCAGTATTTCTTCATTCATGATCTGCGGTATTAAATTCTAAGCACAAAGACCACATCAACCTCTCATGATATTACCTACTGGAAGCCCTGCTCTTCCCATGCACCTGTGGAATTTCCTTCCCTTCATTACATACTGTGGAAACTGTGTTTTTGGTCATATAGATTTCCACACTGATTTGATTTGAAAGCCTGCTCATGTTGGCCAAGGCATTTTTTAAATGGAAGTATTCAGCTCCTATACCCCAAAAGCAGGAAACTCTACGATACAGAAAGAGTCTATGCTTCTTAAAACACTTCTAAGAAAAGGCTGCAAGCTTCAGCAGGTAAAACCTCCTGGCATTATGCAGTGGAAGATCACAAAAGGAACAAATCAAAGAAGCTATGCAGTGCTAAAATACTAACAGCAACACCGGAACCACAGGTCTTGAAGCACTAAGAAATAGATGTGCACTGTCTCATCAGAAATGTTCAAGTGTACACTGAAAATATTAATGTAGAAAGAATCAGTGAAGAAAAATCTCAGAGTTTACTGGAGTACACTGCCTTTAACAATGGAGAGAAGTAGTCTTTAGACAATTAGATGAGCAATCTTAATTGCCCTGTTCCTCATGCTAGTGAATCTATGGCACAGTCCAAAAAGTGGCATGATTCTAACTAAGCTACATAAAATTTTTTGCATGCTTTGCTCAGCAGTATTTACTCTAGATGAGACCTGTGTCAGAAAATAAAGATGATGTTCAGTGCCTTGCTGAATTAGATGCTTCATGCTTCCTCGTTATAGCAGTGGACTACATATATCTATATTTAGATTCAGCCCCTGATATTTCCTCTTGCAGGCAGCCCTGATCACTCATCCCTAGTTTTTACATCTTATCCTGTCTTCTGTGCCTCGTGTTTGTTCCTGCCTTCCCTACATTTGCTTTCAGGCTTCATCGTATCTTACTGAAATCCTCAGCTCACACAAGGTTCTTGCCCCTATGAGGGTTTGATTCCTCATAACCTCTTCAATTCTTCATCTTGCTGGTCAAAATTCATCCAGGCTTTCCTCCTGATTCAGCTGAGTTTAAACAATAGGCAGGAACACCTACATCCCAGTTGTGACAAATTAAGTCACACCTGCTGCACCTGCTTCTATCAAGTTTGAGAGCCTTGACTACTGTATATACAATAAAAACAACTTGTGGAGGCTGGGAGTCTCTACACTCTGCTCAGTGGAATTTTTTCTATTGAATGTAACACAATAAATTTTGAGAATGGCACATCTGCTCTCCTCCACAATTTCAGGGGGAAAGTTAGAGGCAGGTTGAAGGAAGAAAAATGTAACAATGGTCATTAAACACAAAGATACCATCTGTGGTTCAGGAATTCTACTGATTGCAAATCAGCTAAAACTGGGGCAATACACTAGCAACGTCTCACTGCACACTGGCCCTGCTCCATCCTGCTGTTGCCCACAGTTGGACACAGACCTACACAGACCAACACGTTCTTATGTTCTCAGGTAATCAGGGGAAAATCATCACCAAATTTTACAATTTTATAATCAACTGTATTTACCAGGCAGAACCCAGAAAACTCAGTGTGGGGCTATACCATATGCTTAATACTGTCACTGCTTCAGGTACCCCTGCAATTGCCAGAATGCCAGTGAAATGACTGATGCTACCAATGGACGTCTTCCAGAACAACAATATTCCTGCATTAACATTTCGAAGTTAAGGCAGTGCCTTTCCAAATGGTCTATACCTCATAGCCAGAAAGAAAATGATGGTATTCCCTTCTCATGACTGTGCAGTGACCCAGTGGACTGCTAGGAAGAGCCCAGATCCACTGCAATCAGAACAAACAATGGCAAATGTCTCCTGTCACGCAACATCATATAGCCAGGGCACAGCTCGGACATATTTATTCTGTGCAAAGCTTATGAAGAATTTGCATTAGAAAACATAGACAAACGGAAATGTTGGCTTTTGCTGCTGTTTTTAAAGCAAATGCCACCCAAAGAGCTATTTACCTATTTTCTGTTTCTGTTGTTGATGATGCTAGCTTTGCAATATGTATTTTTAAAATTTATTTTTAAGCAATAGTTGGAAGTGCATTTTTGCACTATGCAATTATATTAATGAAGAAATTTGTTTGATGCGAAATATTCTTTTCTCACTGTAGTCCTCCTTTTGATACTGCATATATTTACAATGAAAAAAAATGCATTTTTAAATGTCTGCAACCAGGTTTTGAGATTATTTGTTAATCACAATTCATCAGAAACCTTAAGGGTTTGAGTGGAGGTTTTTGATTTAAAAAAAAGAATTGTTTTCAATGGTCTGCTTTGCTTTAGTTGGCACGGTGAAAAAGAAAAAAAACAACCTAATTTGGGTTTAGCATGTAGAATTTAACTAAGCTTTATTTATTTTATTGTCAGAAGTAATAATAGGGAGTAATTTAAGTACTTTGAAGATGTGCATTTAGTGGTCTTTGAAGCATAATCCCATTAAGATTAATAATGAATTACATCTGAGAAAGACTACGTCCCTTAATGCTAATGTCTTTTGCAAGGTGGATAAATCGCTCAATTTAACAGCAAAGATGAATGTACAGACAAGCTGTAGTTCCACTGGCTTATCTGACATTGGAAGGCTATTATTTGGTTGTTTTCTGGGGGAGGTTGGAGGGTGGGAGTGGTCGTTTTATCCAGAAGGCCCTGAGTCCCTTGCTCATTGAAAAGCTTTGAGGAAAGCCATACCTAGGGATGACCAGCTCTCTAGAAAATCACCACCTACTTCCCATGACTACAAATCTTACAAATTGTAAACAGTTTGTTTATTGCCAAATCCTTCTGTTTCCCAGCAAGTTTTGGTCATGAAGTGCATGGAAAGCCAGAAGCAGCCAAGGTGGGCTGAAGAGCTAAGATGATGAAGAGAACATAGACAGCCTACTAATCTGTCTGAATAAGCTGCTTTTAGATGTCCTGGTCTTTCACTGGAACCAGTCTTTCACAGCATACAATTTCAAGCTTCATTCAGTTCTAACATAGAGCTCCAGAGGAAGGAGAGAGAAGTGCTATTATTTTCCTTGTGATGCACATAGCTATGAAGAGAAAGGTTGATGCAAAGAATGGCCTGGCTCATTTAAAGATCAAGAGGCACAAACCCAAGGACTGAGTTCTTTACTATAAGAGTGGTGAGGTGCTGGAAGGCTGCCCAGAGAGGTTGTGGATGCCCCGTCCCTGAAGGTGTTCAAGGCCAGGTTGAATGAGGCCCTGGGCAGCCTGGTCTAGTACTGAATGAGGAGGTTGGTGGCCCTGCCTGTGGCATGACCAAGTTACGACACACCTTCAAGATTGTACCAAGGAGGAACAATCTCTCCTCACCTTCCTTCCAGGTCCACTTTGCAGCAGGGATGTGGTGGGGCAGATCTCTGTTCCCATGCAGGTAGGATAAACATCATGCACAGAATGCCAGGCAGAACCTCCTCCTTTACTTCACTATTACACACGTCCATAAGCTAAGTCTTCATCCTGCTTAGTTTGTAAGAGCTAAAGGGATCACATCACACACTGGTGGAACTGCAAAATCAGTGCTGTTTCACCCAGCAAATAATGATGTATGTCGCTTCTGATTACAATCGGTTCAAGGAGGCAACAAACCTCACAGTATGTGCAGCCTTCAAAGCACCTATTAAAAATACATTTTTATGTTGTAATTGCTTACTAAGATAGATGCATTGATTTTTTTTTCCCTCGTGTCTGAGAAGTAATTGCATAGACTTATACTCAGAAGAATGCACATAATATACTTGAAAAACTAAGCATGAAGAATCAGTTTAAATTTCACTGAGTGTGAATTTGGGGAGAAAAATTATGCCTCCACCTTCTCACTACTAATGCAGTAGGGTTTATTTTTGAATGAAGGCAATATGAGCTTAAATTAAATGTCAAATATAATTTAACATTAAAGCATGAAGTGGCTGAGTGTATGCGTGGCAAAACTAGCAGCTCTTCTGAGTGGTTAATTGCTATCTACAAAATAATAACCTATAAAAAGATCTCTCATTTTCAGTAGTGAGGCTTAAATTTACTGAGCTGGAATAATTCTAACAAAATAGAGCTCAGAAGCCTTTATAGCTACCCATGCCACATGAAGATACACAATGCCAAATAAAAACATCTGCAATCTGGCTGCCTACTTCTCTGGGAGATGTATAGACTCCTTTGGTAATCAGCAATGAGAAATAGACACTTCTAGGCTGCAGTTCATCTTGTCTTAAACTAGATATCTAAAATAGACCAGAAGAATCACATCTGAAAAATGCTTATTTCTCTCTGCTGACTGCTAAGGAAGCCAGAAGTGATTAATTCAGAGCCAGAAAGCTACAATGCAATGTGTAATTTTAATATTTTTATGCCAATAGTTTCAACAGAGCAATGCTATGTTTTATTTTTTCTTTTTCTCCCACTAATACCAGATAGGCAACTATTATTAGAACTAGAAAGTAGCTCCTGTGTGCAAGATGCTGCCCACTTTAGAAGTCAATGAAATCCTTGCCAAATGAAACTCCAGCTCCTTCTGGAAGGTATTATAGCAATCAGAACAGCTAAAACTGAGAAAAACTGTCCCAAAGGATATAACCTTATGTCGTTTGTACTCCCACTTAATTCTAGCATAAACTTGTCCCATAGAGCAGATCTAGACACCTTTTTAAGCAAGTTGTTGGCTATTGGTGGGCAAAGGTCTTTGATCTGTAGACCTCTGTCCAACGCTGTAGACCTACTCTCTCTACCTGATTTGGTCAGCTGAAGAACTCAGCCAGCTCAGTTCTACCAGAAGGAAGGGGCAATTTTACTAGAGCAAAAGAAAATAGAGCAGGCATCACATACATTTTGTACTAGTATCTATATAATTTTAGTGCACTACAGTAGGTGAGCTGCTGATATCAGTATAAGACTCTTTGAAAAGTTCCCCTTTATTCCACTGAGATTTAAGATATTCAAGGCAAACTTGAAAGTAATGTGTGATATATGTTCTGATGACATAAGGACCAGCTATTGCTTGCTTTATGTTTGTTTGTTTTTTTTTAAATATTCATAAATGTATAACAGCATAAATAATACGGAATATCCAGACGCAAATGAATTGGAATTGCTAGACAAAATTCTGATATGTTAATGGCCAAGCTATCACTGACTTAAATTGATTCACAATTTCAATCCTTCAGCATTCATAACAACTAAAAATCTAAGGTGGTTTCCAGAATATGAAATAACTGCATGTCAAATCAGCTCTAAGCCAATTGTTTCTGCTAGAAGAATGAAGACAAGATTTGAGACAAGAGAAAAAGAGAAAGCAGTTTTATCAAGACATCATTTAGGTCAATGAATATAAAAATGATAGCTTACAGTTTTAATTGTGATTTTTTGCAAGTATTTAAGGATATTTTTCAAATGTGTAACACAACTGACCCATTTCTATGCGGTGACAAGAACATGCTGGGTCTGTTTGAGAATATCCACCAATACAGAAGTTTTGATATGAAAGTCCATGTGGGTCATGTAAAGCACATGATGGACAGACCATCTGGAGAGACTTCTGGAAAGTGAAATCCACAAAATACCCCAAAAGTAAAAATAAGATAAATCAATAATTACTATATTCTCAAAAACCATTTCTCAAATTCTAGGTTTAGAACAGAGTGAGTAGTATGAATGAAAGGAAGGGAGGGTACACAGCCTGGAATCATAAGGGAAGAGTAAGCAATTCCTATTTAGACTTTTCTAATAAAACAGATGTATCCAAAGCTTAAGGAGCTGCCTTATCACGTTAAGATGAAGAACTTGGAAATGTAAGCAAGGATTAAGTCTCATTGAAAGCTACTGTTTTGCTTAGTCTCCTAAATCCAAAGTGCTGGGAGCAGGCAAGCAGCCTGATACAGGATGAGGCCAGAGACAGCTCTTGGCCCCAGTAATGCAATCACTCTCTGTATGGCCACTGCCAAACGTGTAGATCTGCGTGAGAGCTTCACGCAGTGGCAGAGCCTTGGGCATGGTGCTGACATCTCAGACCACTTAGCCAGCTTGGCCCCTGCTCATCTTCCCTGCGGATTATCAGGTGCCAGCCACAAGCAGTGTTGAGTGGATCCCATCAGTTTCTGCCTGCTGTGTCTGAAATGAGGTGCTGCCACATTGGCAACAGCATCTCAGCACTGTGCAAGCAGCCCTGAACTGTCTCATTTGCAATAGCAGGAGCACAGGCCTTCATCTGCCAAA
>JAOWBP010002978.1:8514855-8532574 GCA_028571105.1 Tragopan temminckii
GCAGTGCAGAAAGCCAGCCGTATCCTGGGCTGCATCAAAAGAAACGTGGTCAGCAGGAAGAGGGAGGTGATCCTGCCCCTCTGCTTGGCACTGGTGAGGCCTCATCTGGAGTACTGTGTTCAGATGCAGAGTCCTCAGTAGAGGAGAGACATGGACCTGTTGGAACACATGCAGAGGAGGGCAACAAAAATGATCCCAGGAATGGAACACCTCTCCTATGAAGGCAGGCTGAGAGAGCTGGGACTGTGCAGCCTGGAGAAGAGAAGGCTGTGGGGAGACCTGAGAGCTGCCTAACAGTACCTAAAGGGGAGCTGTAAGGAAGAAGGGGACAGACTCTTGAGCAGGGTCTGTTGTGATAAACAAGGAGACATGGTTTCAAATTTGAAGGGGGGAGGTTTAGATTAGACATAAGGAAGAAGGTTTTTTTTTGCAATAACGGTGGAACAAGCTGCCCACGAGGTAGTGGAAGCCCTGTCCCTGGAGACACTCAAGGTCAGGCTGGACAGAGCTCTGAGCAACCTGATCGAGCTTTAGGTATCCCTGTTCATTGCAGGGAGTTGAACTTTAAAGGTCCCTTCCAAGTCAAAAGACTCTACGATTCCATGAGTCCTGCCCTGGTTTGCCATCTATACTCCTACACTATTAATACTGCAGCTGATTCCTTGCAGCAGTGGGCAACCTAGTTCTGCATTTTCCTCCTTCCACCAATTTTCCATTGTTCAAATAAATGTAATTTTTTTTTCTTTTTTTCTTTTTCTTTTTTTTCCCCTTTTGAGCTACATCTATACCTTTGCAACCCTACAGCAGTTCAGTCGTGTCAAATCAGAGATGTTAGATGTGTGGGCAAATCTACAGACAAACCAATGTATTCATACGTGGGATTTCTTCCCATTTCCTTCATGTCTTGGTCAAAATGAGAAATTATTTTTCAAGAATATACTGGGAATTAAATCAGGAAAGCAGTAATAAAAATGCACATCAATTCTGAGGAATTACCAAAACAGAATTTACATGCGTACTGTGGCTCATACTGGCATCAGACACAGAAAAGCATATCCAAGCACTGTGAAATGTGTCATGGTCTCATTTCTAGCTATAGAGACTAGATTTTATAATAGTCTAAAAGATAATTTTCACGAGCAACCAGCCTCCCGCCACTAATATTGACTTCAACTGAAGGAACATCTCTTTTGGTGTATGTCTGCTTTGCTGTATACCTCCCAAGGGACCTGATCCTTTGCTGCCCTGCCTACGTATCTACACTTCTGCACAAAAACCATTACATGCTGCAGTTCCTGTGGTCGCACTCACTCCCACCTTCCTCTCCCACTGAGCAGGTGAAAATGAGCACACAAGCTGCAAGGCCCCTTACACTTGCACCTGCATTACTAAATCTTTGCCGCTGGAATCAAAGCACTGAAAACCTAGGAGAAAAGAAAATATTTTTACAGAAATGAATTTATTTTTTTTCTGTTCAAGTTGCATAAATGCAAAGGGTGTTATATGTTTTACCTGTGCTGAAAATTTGAAAATAACAGTTACAATTTGGAAAGTTAAAAAAAAAAAAAAAGTAGTATTATCTTTAATAAAATTTGTCAAATATTTAATTTCTCAAAAAACATATTTTAGATCTTTTTTGGGAAAAAAAAAAAAGTATCTCTTTCTAGTTTGGCATCCCTCTTAGGTAAATCTAATCCTCGCTGCAACCACTCACAGCTTTTTGCCTCTCCTTGACCCTCACGCACAGCTCTGTGCTGTTGTTGGTGATGGCAGTCACAGGCAGCAGGGGGGGCTCACACACAGAGCTGCTTTGCCCTTGCATATTTTCATGTTTATTTTTGCTCTCTGCTGCTGGTAATGGCAGAACAGACACGTTCCATAGCAGTACTAAACTTTGGGACCTAAATTTTCTGGTAATTTTCTTTGGAATTTCTGTACATGAATACTTTTGATGATAATTTACATCTATTCCTTGCACTGAGACGTTCATCAGTAAATCTCAAAGCACTGCAGAAAGGAGATCAGTGTCATTATCATCATTTAGAAATTAACTTACCAAGAGATTATTATTTCTGCTGCAAAGTGATTGCTAATATAAAAGCAGTATGGCATTTGCCTTTGTGCCATAAGCTTATGACTGCTATCAAAAGATTTCTTTAAGCAAATTGGGATAAAACAGAATAACCTTTTCTGCTATTAAAAAAAAAAAATAAATAGAAAAAAATGAAGATGGGTATTGGAGGAAACATTGGAGGAAACTCTTCTTGACGAAGTTAAGCAATCCAAGATAGTATTACTCCATGTTTTATTTAATTGCTATATATTTTCCTTAGTCACAAATACATAATTCCAAATAGACTGATACACTTGCCAATTTACATGGTCTTCCACAGAAAAGGCCTTGCTGGCATCTGTTGGGAACACCGACCCGATATGGAATAATGCTGGGCTTGCTCTCTCTCCACAGAGAATAGCTGCCTTCAGAGAATTTTATGCTATAATGCCATATTGAAAACTGTTGTTTGCTTTCCGGCATTGTTCTGTGCTGCTTCCCTGACAGGACGTGGATGTACCCTTACAGTGCAATGCAGCACTGTGATAACTCTGTGCAAGGGAGGGAGATCGAAGGAAGACATTAGAAATAAGAAACAGCAGCCAAAGTCTTTCTAAGGAGAATGCTTTCTTACTGACACCTTTAGTACAACACCTTTCTAAATTGTATTTTTTGCATATGTTTGCAGGAATGGCTTGAGAAAAAGCATTATTTAGATTAGGAAACAGAAACCAGTAATGGTTAAGAAGTAATAATCATTTTTTGCACTTAGAAAAGAAAAAAAACCAACAAAACGTGGACAAGCATGTGTTTTGAAACAAACAAGAAATCCAGAGATTTGTATTTTGAATACAAAGAGACTCGTGTTTTAAAAAGTGAAACACATGGGGTTTAATACCACTGAAGACAAAAACACATACAGCATGAGAAAGTAACCTTTTCAATATTCTTCATTAGACTCCACCAGCCACAGCCCCCAGAGTGAACTGCACCATCAAATCAATTACACCAAAGCCTCCTCTGACTTACGAAAGGCCTCACCACAGAGTTTTCATATACTAGTTATTTAAGTACTGGAAAGTCTTACCTATAGATCCTCAAGTAATTACATACTGAGAAAGCTCATGCAGAGCAGATTTCTAGCAAAGGAAGGCCACTGCAGGAACAAAAGACTTTTACAGCTGAAATCAAGCATGTATTACAGGTTTGTGTTTTTATAGGATAGCATTAAGACCTGAGCCCTGAGACTAGCACAAAATGAGCACAAGGGGACTTTCCCCAGCTGTAAATCTGAGGAGATAAAAAGGCATTTCCAGGACCACCACTATGATGAAAGTCAAGTACCACGTGTCCCCTTTTCAACTGTCCCATCTTTTTGGCAACTGTGGATAGCACATACACACACACGTGGTAATTCCTACAAATAGGGAGGAATATCAACTTGACGTCTTGGTTCTTTCCAGTTGAGTAAGGATCTCCCACTCTGCACAGCAGTAAAGACAGTTAAAAGAAAACTAACACCCTCCTCTTTACCAGAGGAGACTTCTTATCACCCTTCCCTTCCCCCTGCCCAAAGTCTTTTTGAGACTGATAATCTGGCAGAACCTTTGCCACAAACTCAAACCAGCTTAACCCCTCTGCTTGAGTTTAACCAACTGGATAGGTTGCAGATGTGTTGATACTTTGGGAAGATGTCTGCATTTTTTTTGGCTCCCACAGAAACTCAGCTCTCCCCAGAACTGATCTACATCCTTTTAGAGTTGGTTGCTTCTGCTTGTTGCTGATAAATACTTACACATAATCAAAGTATACGGAAATATATTTTATACCTGTTAAATCCTTATCAAAATGCCATTACAATTTTAGTATAAAAGACTATTCCATCACAACTCTAAGATGCAACTCATGTGAGGAAGATCTTTGCTTTAATTTTTACCTGCAATATTTGCATTAATATATGCAAACATATATTAATTGGGCTATAATTTCACTGATATCCCAGGAGCTACAACTACTTTTGCTGGGCGTCCTCAGTCAAAGGTTAGAGAAGGCCAGAACGAGTACAGGGTCCTGCCTATAAACCCTACACACAGAAAGAGGCAGGTATTTTGAAACAGTAAAGCACATGATGTTCTGTACGGGTGCTTACACAGAACAATGAACTCACTCAGATCACCGAGCAGATGCACTGCATGTTTATAGTCATTTCATCCTTTAGAGGTTGACACCTTACGTGGATGTAGAAGAGGATTTTTCAAACTGAACACCCGACTCCATTCAGCACCTTTTCCATAAACCCTAACCCTAATTGCTCAATGGGATATTTCACTGATTGCTTTATCTTTACCATTTTAGAAACATAAAGGCTGAAGAGCTGAGGTTTGGGTCTACCTACAAGAACTGAGAATAAAAATACAGCATCTGGTCACAAAGATTTTGCTCTCAAATGTGACAGAATTGTCACCAATAGAAGCCCAATTTATCTTCCCAAGGGAAATAAGACTGACAGTATTTTTCAACAGGTGTAGCCAGCCATTTTCCTCCAACATACTTTTAGAAGCAAAATTATCCTCAGATTCAGCAATGGGTGCACTGGTTTTCTTACAACTGCTATTACTGCAGCACTAATGACTTCCACTTGTGCTGGATCACACTGAACGTTTGTACCACAAGGCTCTCTGTATCCCAAGGGATGCTCCGGCTCCTCGAAAGCATACACATACACACACACACACACGGATGGCAGACAGCACTGTCTCCAATGGCAGCAGCATCCATCAGCTGCCACGAGCCAGGAAAGAAAGCAGCTGTTTCCAAATCTTTTAAAAATGATGTGTAATACACTCAAGTGAACCTCCCTTTCCCTCTCCTGGGATGTATTCTAAATATTATGAATTTGTATTATTAATAGTGTATGAGTGTTAGAATATTTATTGTAAGTGTGGGGCCTTAACATTTGTACAACTCAAGTGTGCCTGGGGATTCTCTTACTAAATGCTGATATGCAACTGCTCCCAGATCAGCGTAAATAGCACACAACAAGGCTGCAGAGCAGTCTGAGGCAGAAAGTAAAATGTGTCATATGATCCAACACTAGAAAACATGCAGATGCATGACAGGCAGCCACGAGCAAATTCTGACAGGGTGCTAGGCAGCCAGTCTGGCAAAAGTGCAATAAGATTGCTAATGAAAAAGAGATCAATAGCCTTTTAATTTCTCCACCTGAAGTGCTGCAAAATGCCCCCATGTAACACAAGGTTTTCCACAAAAAGATGTCAACCGCTCGCTAATCAGAGCTCCTTTCTGCAGCAGCGGTGTGCCTCACAAATTGCCCTTTAAGAAACCATTCCTGATTTACTTGAGAATCAGATGGTGCTTGCAGTCCAGTGTGGGATTACTGTAACAGGAGAAGGCAACAAGGGAGGACACCTACTGATTTATTACTTTTCTATTTTATTAGCAGGAGCTGTGTTAAAGCCAATTAAATTCCACAGAACAGAAAACAGTTTTGATCTTTTGGAGATTCCTGTGAAGGTTTAAAGCTAAAATTGAGTGTCTCCAGCAGAATCTGTTAGTTACAATTGTTCTTAATAAAGAGGGGCCATAAACAAAGCCAGAATCTGAAACTACTGCAACTGATCTTTTATTAAAACTTAAATATGAAAACTGTTCTCAAAACTCACTCAACTATAACCAAAACTGTTCACCACAAACACGGTTATTTTTTGGATTTCCAGTCCACAAAAATGCATCAATTTTTTAATTAACTTAAAACATTAATTAATTAAGCATTTCTGTCAAAACTTTCTGTTTCATACCTGAAGCTTAAGGGCTTGGAAATGGCTGTTGAAATGTATTTTTCTCTTTGTGATATAGAGCAAAGACCATTCTGCTGGACTTCTCAGAATTGATTTGAAAACAGTTACATACTCTGCTGCCCACAGTTTTAGATGTTCAAGAAACTGAGCTAATAAAGATTAATCTGAATTGATAAATACTTAGCTCACTGCTTTAAAGAAAGCTTTAAAAGTCATTTCTATTTTTAATTTTAAAAAATTCCACACATTCTGTGTTAAGAAATTTCTCAGACAAGATGTGACAAGAATGAAATTATAGAATCACAGAATTGCTCAGGTTGGAAAAGACCTTAAAGATCATCAAGTCCAACCACAAGTCCAACCATACCACCCTAACTAACAACCCTCCGCTAAATCACGGCCCTGAGCACCACATCCAAACGGTTTTTAAACACATCCAGGGACGGTGACTCAGCTGTCTCCCCGGGGAGCCTATTTCGGTGCTTAACAACCCTTTCTGTAAAGAAGTTTTCCCTGATATCCAACCTTGCACTTGCATTTTCATATTTTTCAAAAGGCTTTTTTTTATTTACTCAAGAAAATGTGATCAGGTGCTGCTCTGACAATGGGCATTTCGCACATCGACCCCCTCGAAAGTTGCAGCTGGTTCACTGCCAACTCAAAAAATGCACGCAAGAAGGACAAGGTGGGGTGCTCCTGCTATTTCATCACCAACTGCTTGCACTCTCAACCATTGCAAAATTCTTCTGACCTGAGCAAGCTCTGGCTGTTCAGATTTTGGCAACTGCCATCCACGTTCTCACATGCAGGTCATCACTTCAAACAAAGTTTCCTGGACTCCAGTATTTCCAGAGCTCTATTCCAATCTTTAAGATTTTGTGATTCCTTTAGTCTCTTGGTTGCAGGAATTTGTCTCTACAGCCATCCTATGTTTCACAGTTTGTTCTGACCACTGTGAATGACCAGCATCTGACACAATATCTTAGGACCTTACACTAGAGTCTGTTGGCCCAGATCAAACAGCCACATTCGAATCCTCCTTGTTCTGCCACCTGGATCAACTCCACACTCTTTTGCCTTGGCTCCCATCTCTTCCTCTGCAGAGACCTTTTGCTTCTTTCCTATGCACATACATATATATACAAACACATACACAAACAGGTATGATAAAATCATATATATATAAATATATGAAATTCGATTTTCCCCCTCTTTGGCATTAGCTTATTTATTTTTGTCACTAGCAAATGTATAAATTCTTCCTGTAAATAATCAGAAAACGGTTTGATGAACTCATGTAGTAAATAACATGGCTCCCCAGATACCACCTTCTGGGAAAATACATGCAACAAACTGCTTTGGAAACAGGTCCTTTTTGCTCATGCTTTTGGCACTTTAAAGTCATGATATACAATTTAATACAAAAATACAGAATCAATAATGATTTAGTTCCAACTATAAAGCAAGTCATGCACAGATCAATTTTCATAACATGCTTGTAATCATTTAAACACCAACTAATGCTTAATATAAAAAAGAAACCAAACACACTCCAAGGAACGTTTCCACAATTCTAGCTTTGGAAAGTAGATGAATTCTGAGAAAAGACTGGATTCAGCAAAACAGAGCCTTCACTCTGGAGCCCTCTTCCCCTTCCATTGCTGGTCAATTATGATCCACCATCCAAGAAGCAGTAGATTAGGACTTCACAGAAAACTATGATATTCTAGCATGTCATGAAAGATTTTGAATCTCTGAAGCTTTCACGGAGCTGTGGTCTTGACGTTAAATAATCTCAAAAACACAGGATTAGGTGTTCCATATAAGCCTTGCTGATTAGGATAGCTCATGTTGTGGAAATAGAAATAAAGCTCAGCCTTTCTAACACCTGCCAAGGCTCCATAAATACGGGCCTTGCGTTATTGAGCATGAATTAGTAAAATTGATATGTCAGAGCCACTTCCAAGGCAAACTGGACCATTCACAGCACTGTGAAAGAATCCCAGTAGTAAGTATATAACCATTTAATCATGCTTTAGAAAGCCTAGTAAGCTCTGCTATGGACCAGTGGATCTCCAAGGCAAGGCATCAACTTTTAACTTGATGTGTCTGCTGCTTCTAAGCAAGAGTCCAGGACTTCTGAGCACTGAGAAATCCCTATGCCTTTCTAGTCTTGGAACCTTTCCCATGTAACCACTCACACAGTCTAACTGCAGCCTAAAACTACAAGACAACAGCACATTATGTCGAATGTACCTGAAGATATTTTGTCCCCTTTCCTGCTGAGAAAGACTGTTGCACCTGAACTAAGTTTGGAGCTTACAATTTCACACTGAAGATGAAAGCATTGGTACCCCCAAGCAGCTGGATCTTGGTGAGGAAAAGGACTGTCTTTTCTCTGAGATGAGCACAGATATCAAAATGTCCTCATTTTTCAAGACTACTTTCTATGATGGCACAAAATACTAAACCTGAATGCAGTAACTACCCAAGATGTAGTAAAAAAACAGCAATGAAGAAAATTAGATTTTGGAAGTTGCACCCTTCTCTGCCTTTTTGGGTCAAACCAACCCTCAGTCTCCTCTGGACTCATGGGAAAGACTCTTTACGCTGACTGCCCCTGAGGCAGGCAGTCCTCCTGCTTTTCCCAAGCATTCCTTCTCTACCCTTGCAGTGTAGGTACCTGTTTGCAGTCCCTGATCCCAGCAGGCATCACCCCACAGCCCTAAAGGTGTTTAGAAGCTTTATGTGCTCATGCTTCCCAAGGGAAAGGGAAGTCTTCTGAAGAAGAAATCAGAGCCAAAAGGAAGTACTCTGGCTTGCAATTCAGCTAACCCCTTTTAGAGTTAGTAAAGCATACAGCATATATAGCCTGCAAACCTGCTAATTACACCTTTACAAAAGCAAGGCAAATTTCAGATTCTTCCTTTAGCACAGCATTTCATCTTGAGCTAATATAATAAAAGATTGGTTACCTGAAAGTTTGCTATTCAGTTTTGGTTGAACTTGCATAAGTAACAGCTAAAGTCAGCTTATAAATCAGAAGCAATGACATACAACTCATCAGACGTTACAATTGAGTCTTCCATTTCATACTGAGCTGACAAGGAAAGGCAAGCTTCTGCGAAGATGAAGTCTATGCTAGAAACCAGCATTCCACCCCCCATGGAGGAGCATTAGCTGCTTGAAATGGACTGGTCTGTGTTCACCTTTTCACGCTGTTTCTGGAAGCCCTACCTTAGATTTCACATACTTTAATTTACAAAATTGGCAAAGCTCGCAATCACCAAATCCACAATATTCATCTTTCCACAGTAAACTGCATCATTATTCGTTTTGGGTACCATAACACAATCAACAGTAGTAGTCATTTTTCTATCGAGTTCTCTATTTTGATCTTAAGATTAAAACCTGGAACACCTTTTAAACTGTGAATTTCAATACAGAAATGTTGTTTTTGCAGTGATATTCAGTGACACACATGTTTCTTTTCATAGCTGTGTATTTATAGAGCAAAAGCAAGCATCTCAGTGATACTTAACTCTCCTGAAGAGGCAGCTCAGCAAATTAGAGCTGACAATTTACAAGTTCCTCATATTAACACATGAAACTGTGTAGGATTGTGTGAAAGCATTTTTAGGATCTACGTTGCTCATATGCATGATAAAACTTACTTCTATGTATTTCCTGTCACCTAAAAGATCTCAAAATCCTTCACAAACTTGAACTAACATCCAAATCAGGCAGAAAAACACCAGCTCCTCACAGAAAGTCAGCATCTGTTTAACAACACCAAATATAAATTCATCTTGCTCACTCTTACCAAGTTCTCCAAGAGGTAATAAAGTATTAATGCATAGAAAAAAAATAAGTATGTGAGAGCACAAGGCAAGCATTTATGAAAGTCTGCTGAAAAAATATCTCATAAATTGAGGCATTAATGCAAGCAAAAAAAAAAAAAAAAAACAAAAAACCAACAAACCCAATCATTGATGCTTTAACACCTCGGATATGAAAGAATTTATGCCCCCTTGTAAGAATCACATGGAAAACAGAAGAAACTTCCCAGTTTTGTGGGGAGTGCATGGAGGTTCCCACTGAGTTTGCAGATGCTGACACTTACCTGTGAGCAGCAGCACCACGGAGCAGAGTGGTGACCCTATGAGCCTCGTCAAAGTGGAACAGCTGTGAGCAGAAGGTGAGAGGAAGCAAAGTCCTCCCAAGCCTAGGTAGTAATAAGGATTATGGTTTGTTTTTTTTCTTCTTAAAGAACAAAATAAAGATTGATTTTTTCCAGAGATCCAGATGCATGTATGGTTCTGAGGCCTTGCTCCTCACAGCCTGTAGGCTGCAGGTTCCCAGGCTCAGTGTTTCAGTCCTGGTTTTGGTTATGCTGTTCTTTTGGAATTATTTATAAATGACATACTTTACATTTAAACAGACTTGCAGTCTTTATTATGAGTGGGTTCTGACTGTTATTTTGTTCAGTTGAAACATCAGTTTCACAGAGGGTGAGCGTTTGCTACAGAGAGCTAGGTAATTAGTGATAATACTTAAATTTGAACCATTTCTGTGCTGAAATAGTTATTTAGAAATGTACATTTTCATTCTTTATCAGCTTTAGCACTTTCAGCTACTTTCAATAACAGTAAAATCTGATGTTTGGTTTCCCTTCTGTGAAAATTAAATTTTGGAAAAGAAAGCAGGAAGAAAGTTACAAAAAACTGTGCTTCAAATGTATAAAATCCATACCAATCACTCTGATGGCATTTGATTAAACGCCGTGTTTTCAGAACATCTACTTTTCACTAAGTATTTGCCATCCATTATTTAAACACCGAAATGCAGAGCCAATATTGTTTTATAATTTCACTCCTTGAGCATCAGCGTGAGTTTTTTTTTAATCTCTGAGTAATAAAAATCAATTGAAGAGCAATCTACCAATAAATAAGTGTAAATTGCTGAAAGCACTAAAAGGTGAACTACTGCTACAGAATGGAAATGTTTCCAACTCTAACACTGGGAGCATGACCCAGGGCCCTAATGAATATTCCACGTGTAAGCAAAAAAACCCAAACAACAAAAAAGGAGATTTAGTGTCTGGAACTAAGCTCTGTGTCAGAGGCTGTACATTATTTTCCAGTTCCTTTTGCTCTTTTTGGGTGTTTGTGCCACACAATTCTCTTTTCCCTATTCCTTTTATACTCCTCCTGAATTGCATTTCAGCATCAGGAATATTTTGCTTGATCTATTAAAAAATGAGTTGTCTATTTCTCTCTCACTGCTCCAAAATCCACAGCTGACCTTCACACAGCATTTCAGTATAGCACTGCTTCATCTTTCACGCATAATCTGATTTCATTATACAGGTCAGAATTCCTCATAATGAAAAGCTGAACTAATAACAAGGGGCACCATTGATGCCTCTTGTCTCCTCATTAAAGGACTTCAGGTTATCGTAAATGGAACTGCAACCAAATATACATATGTAGGATCATCATAGATTTTAGCTTTTTGCTCTTATTAAAAAATTAGTATTATTTTTCCTTTCACCACCTTCTTACTTTCTGAATAAAAAGTAATCATATTGCTTTACTTAGTTTTATATAGATTAATGGCTATCTTTCTAATCTGGTTTGATAAGATGTTCCATTCACAGTGCAACAGCAGCAGCACAGTTTTAATGCACAGCTCTGCATGAAAACACAACACAAATCCCCAGCTCTCCACCCACTGTGCAGTGGAATCTGTGGGTGAAAAAGTGCAGCCAGAAAAGCACATTTGCGGCCCGTAACAAAACAAATGTTATGATGGAGAAGAGAGGAAAAAAGGAAGCAATTTTTAGAAAGAGTCTAAACCATCATTTACCCTGGTGGGAGGATATGACTGACTTGCCACTTTATGGCTTTATTGATTAATAAGATTTGAGGATACAGCATAGCGAGACTTTTTTTTTTTTAATAACTTCAAAAGGTGGTTCACAACTATTCAAAGTTGCTCACATTTACCTTGGGATTGAAATGAAGCCTTTGAGCATCCTGAAGCCATTCCAGAGGGAATGAATGATGTATTTTGATTTTTAGACTTGCTATTGTACTTTTAACAGATCTTTTGGCAACAATTCAAGTTTTTATTCGTTTAAAATTGGAATGTTTTGCTTATCTGTCATTGAACTCACCAAAGCAGAGGAAGCAGTGTTCCTATTTGCTGCTATGGGAGATGGGATGCTTACTGCTTTGTAAACAGAGAACTAAGCTCCAGATCTGCAGATGACTCCCCATCTGCAGCATGTATTCGCTGCAAAGTTGATTGCATGATCAAAGCTTCCATGTTGGTTAACATATATGGTTTTTATTGCCCTAAAAATAGAAGGTAATTGTAAATTACTCTAAATTATGGATTATTTTCACATGAAAACTCTGACCGTTATTGGATCCAGTCATCGTATGTCTGTGCCTGACCTCAACCTCTTGTAATTAGGTCTAGACAAAAAGAAATGAATAGTTTAATTCTATACTAGTTGTAGCAGTGAGTATTTTCCTAACGCGTTTAAGGGAAGTTGATATTGATGTGACTGCCATTGTCCATGCCCAGCTAGAAAGTCGCACTGCTGTAAAGCTAAAGCAAGAGAAAGCCAGGACCAAAAGAGTTGTTATTTCTTCCAGCTATTTTCAGTTTTACTTATTATTTCTTTTATGTCACATACAAGAAAGGATTCTTTTTTTTTCCCCCACAACACTTTCATTAAAAGAAAAATAAGAAATAAAAAAGGAAACAAACAGTAATTCAAAGCTCGGAAGGAAAAAGGATGCCAGAATTCAAGAACGAAAGATTTTTTCCCCATTTTCTTTCTCAAAATGTCCTGGTTAAGAGTTCAAAGCACTTCACATTTTTTCCTTACAAGCTAGTCCGGAAAAAATACCATGCCCAAGATGTGAAGAAGCACAATTCTTAAACTACATGTGGAATTAAAATTGGCAACAGGAGAAATTTGATACATAAAAAAAATATCAGTATCTTCAGCAGTCCTAGCACTTATGCAACTTTATGACTGGATTTTCAGGGAGTAAACCACAATAACTAAGTTACATTTCCCAGTCATTTGATCTAAAGACACAATCACAGAATCATAGAGTCATTAAGGCTGGAAAGGACCTATAAGATCATGAAGTCCAACCATCAACCCATCCCACCATGCCCACAAACCACATCCCTCAGCACCACATCTCCACATTTCCTGAACACCTCCAGGCATGGTAACTCCACCATCTCCCCGGACAGCCTGTGCCAATGCCCCAGCACTCTTTCTGAGAAGAAAATTTTCCTAATAACCAACCTGAACCTCCTCTGGCACAACTTAGAGCCATTATATCCTGTCCTATTGCTAGTTACCTGGGAGAACAGATAATAACATTACTTGTACCAAGGACATAACCACCACGCAGTGTCACAAATGAACCAAAAAAATGGATGTTTTTTTTTTTTTGGCAATCTTAAATCCTGGTCTCAAACTCCTTTATGAAAACGGAAAACACAGCTGCATATTTTTTTTGATGTTCACAAGACTGTGTTTAGCCAGTGTATCAAATTCCATAAACTTATTTGCCATGACTTGTGCTGGCACTGCACTGTGCCCTCCCCATGCCCTGGGTTCAGTCCAGATAAGGTTAATAGTGCACCAGTGGGTTGGTGCTGAGTGATGGGTGCACGCTGTGGCTGGGCAGAGACGATTCTGCCATGATGGCATGGATCAAGGGGTGGCTGCAGTGTGAGCTGTGCTGGGACACATGCGATCTGCAGGCCGTGGCTTGGACATGCCTGGTCATTGAGCATTTTGGCACTCCTATTTGTAAGCCTCTTTTAATGTTTCCAGTGTTGCACGGGAAATGGAGTAAACCAAGATAACCAAAAGCCTGAAGACTCCCCACATTGAAATGAAAAAGGAAGCTTTGAAGGAAGATGTGGGAATAACAAAGCAGCGTCAAAGGATGGCTGCTGACACGCAGAATTTTCTTTGTTTTAAACTGAGACATGAAACTGTGCTGATGGCTGCGTATGTTAGCTTTGGCAACTATAAAAAAACAACAGTTTTACATAGAAAAAAAAAGATATTTTTCTCTGCAAAGTTTAAAACAGTCTCTTCGTAGCACTTTATTAAAGATCTACACTAATTTTTAAACAGCAATATTTACAAATGCCATAGGAAAAGGGCTTGTAGAGGTGGGGATCTCTGCAGCAGTAAATCTGTAGCAGCAAGGCTGTTGTGCTATGGACATTACAAGTGCCATTATTTGTAAAAGCCCCCATGGCCAGCATTACAGTTTCTGCTGCTGGTCAGAATTGAATCTGCAGGGAAACATGATGAACGCCAGAGTTAAGGACAGGTTCTTAAAAGCCTGGGACGTGGGCTATGCTCTAATTATGAAGTTTGGTTGTTTCTGCACTCAACTATGAAAACAAAGCCCCATGAAGTCTATACTGTCATGATTTCCACTAGCAGCAGAATAAGCAATCTGCACATTCACTCTGATTTTCAAAGTGTTGCATCACTTCATAATGATCCCTGTCACTTCTTGAAAGATACAAGGGTTTCCTATACAAAACTGACACTGCCCTAATTCAGATCTTTTCTTCTTTAGAATTAATTAGAACCTTATGTTGTCTTGTATACACACATCCTATACGAGACTAGATACACTCAAGACCAGTTACTGATTGCACCCCGCATTGCCATTTCCATACACAGCTGACCTGCAACATGTGCACATCTACTGAGATGCAACTTGATGGATTAAAAGCTCAAATCCAAATTATGTCTTCACTTTTCCCCTTATGCAGTTGTATTTTATCAAATCAGGCAAAAGCTTTTCTTCTAACTGTATTTAGTGGTGCCCAGAAAGATGGTGTTTACAGCTGTCTTGGAAAAAAACTAACATTAAAAGCCATAAAGAATTTTGTGTATCTCCATTCCTGCTATCCTTACTCCTTGCCAACTTGAGGATGAGTTGTTCCGAATCAGTTATAGATTCCAGAGGCACTGTTTGCCCTGCAAATGCTGGTGAGCAACCACTGTGTAGAACAGCTCTTGCTAAACACTGTCATAACCTGTCTCATCTGTGGGGCTCATAATACCACTTTGGTGGTAATATATTACCATTTTGGCTGTTGCCCTATTAGACGTCTGTTAATACATTAAGTAAATTGTTGTTGTACATTAAAGCAACCAAATCTGACTATTCAAATGCTAAAATAACTAGCAGTTTCTGTTTATTTCATCGCTGATTAGAAATCTGGCTTTTTGCACTGAAGCAGCATTTACAGGGCATTCATGTAGCAGACAGACAGTGTAATCTTCTTTTTCTGCAGCTGACAGCACACAGAGATGTTCAATGTAAAACTCAATGATGTACAAAGAATTTGACTGCTATGAGATAACTGGGCCTTTTCTTAACCCTCTCCTGATGGATTGTGGGAGGCAGAAAAATAAGGATCTGCTACCAAGCTGATAAGTCATTTCTGTTCTCTAAAATAGGGAAGCAGGGCCATATTAAAGGTGAAACCATTTATAAATATAGCCCTGTGAAGAAAGAGATGGACAAAAGGTTATGCGTGATGTTTGAACACCCATTAAAAGGAGAAAGAACACAAAATCTCAGCAGACCAAGATTTGTGTTTGCATATGTCTATTAATGTTGAGACAATCTTTTAAAGTACGGTAGCCAATAGGTTCAAGCATCAGTAACAGAAATTGGGCTTAGTTCACAGCTAAGCACTTAGCAGGTCACTTGATTTTCAGAGGATGTTTGAGACTCAAATCCAAATTGTAATCACCTTTAGGCATCAAGGAATGAAACTGCTGACAACATTTCTAATCTTACCGCCCATGAGCTCAAGGAAACTCAAAGACTTAGACCAAATATTCAACCACAGACCAGATTATTTTGTATGTTTCTCTGTGATGTCACTCTTTTTCCAGACTTTTACAGATGATAGAATCAGTGCATAGTATGGTGAGAGAAAGCCGTAATGGACACGTAGTGAATCTGATGGAAAAGTGTGCCTTTCTTTCCATGGCCACTGATCTGCATCCTGCTCTTTGCAGAGGTTGGTGCTGTATTGTCACTTCCTTACAGATAAATGTGTAGTACAGGCACGTGCTCATCTCTCTTGGGTTTCAGAGCATTAATGAATGCTCTCTTCTCAGAACACTATCTGTATGTGTGTGTATATACACCTACAAACAAATATGTATGTGTGTATGGTTGGAATACTTCTAGCACATATTACAACATACAACCTTGAAATAGTCCCTTTTTCAACTGAAAAAAAAAGCCTTTGTGATGTTTATTTCTACAAAACAAATCAATAATAGAAAAATAACTCGATGGCAGGTGCTCTGGTTGGAATTACTGATTGCTTTTTCTTTTTTATACACTATGATATGTTGATAAACTATCATAGGAACTAGGGTAGAAATTGTTCCCAAGTAAAATGTAATTAAACTACTTAACAATGAAATATTTTAAAATAATACTTCTTAAATAATTATTCTGGTCTATATTGAGCTTCTGCATTTCATTTATCTTCAGCTGAAAAGCTAATCTATCATATTTTTCTACTTAATCAATTCTAAATCTTGGTTATCAGGTTCCTTTACTGTTCTGTCTAGTTTCCAAGGACTGAGATAAAGTCCTATAAAAACTTATTTTCCAATGTAAATCTTATTAAAAAGACACAGAAGCGTTCTCTGGATTGAATTTTTATAGAAGCCTGTTCTGACAAAACCTATACATTTTAGATCTAACACTTTTTCTTAGGTGCATTGATTAAAAAGGATAAACTTCCTCAGACACATTTTCTTCTCCACAGGAGCCTGAGTTTGTTTCAGTTTCAAACTTCACTGGAAGCATCAGAAATCAAACCTTTGCCCTAAAAATTACAGGCTGCATAGGCAGTGTCTGAAGGACGTGCAGGAATTTTATTTGCATGTTTTCCATTCCTCATACTTCATCTCTGCCTTTACTCCAACTGAGCTACACACTGTGGAGAGAATGTACAAGCCTGGGTAAAGGGGTTCTGCCTGAGAAGAGGTTTATTGGATATTTAAAACCATACAGTTTGCTAGTTAAAACAGCCATCCCTCTTTCATTTTTGAAATGCTATTCCTTTTTTGAAATGCTACTGTTTTTCAATTCCCTCTGCTTTCATAGAATCACAGAATTGTTTGAGTTGGAAGGGATCCTTAAAGGCCATCTGGTCGAACTCCCCTGCAATGAGCAGGGACACATAAAGCTCCATCAGGTGCTCAGAGCCCCATCCACTCTGACCTTGAATGTTTCCAGGGACAGGGCATCCACCATCTCTCTGGACAGCCTGTGCCAGTGCTTCACTTCCCCTTATTGTAAAAAACTTTTTCCTTATATCCAATCAAAATCTCCCCTCTTTCAGTTTGAAACTTGCTGTCATTAATTACATGATCACAAACCACTTTTTCACCAAGTCCTCAGCTGGTGCTCCCTGGATAAGCAGTTAGTGAACATTGTATTTTCACTATTTACATTTTGCCCGGATCCTCAGGGAAGAAGTGTGGGAAGGGAACCTGCATCGTCTGTGAAGTCAGAGTATTCACAGGAGCGACTGCCATAGCAGAGCTGAGCATGCTTTTGGTTTGCTCCATTGTGGTAACCTAGGGAACTACAATCACAGTGATTATTATCATATAGAATCACACGTTTGGAAAGGACCTCAAGGATCATGAATCGCCAACCTCTCCACCACAGGCAGGGCCACCAACTTCCACATTTAATACTAGACCAGGCTGCCCAGGGCCCCATCCAACCTGGCCTTG
>JAOWBP010002978.1:8532707-8567208 GCA_028571105.1 Tragopan temminckii
TATCTACCCTTTCAAAGAGTTGACTCCCCTCCTGTTTGTAGGCTCCCTTTAGGTACTGAAAGGCTGCAATGAGGTCAACCCGCAGCCTTCTTTTCTCCAGGATGAACAAGCCCAGCTTCCTCAGCCTGTCTTTGTAGAGGAGGTGCTCCAGCTTTCTGATCATCTTTGTGGCCCTTCTCTGGACCTTCTGCAAGAGCTCTCTCTTTCTTATACTAGGGGCTCCAGACCTGGACGCAGTACTCCAGATGGGGCCTCACAAGGGATGAGTAGAGAGGGACAATCACTTCCCTGTCCTTGCTGGCCACCCCTCTTCTGATGGAGCCCAGGATACCATTATTGATGAAATCCAGCCTGTAAAATAATTTCTATTCTAAAATAATTTCTGGAAAAATTCAGATTGGACAAATTAAAGATTGCTTCAAATATAGAAAAATGCAAAGATGATGCAGTTCTGGGGAGCTTTACCATCTACAGTGGTAGATGGTGCCAATAGTTCTTCCTATGCATTAAACGTCTTGAATCTTTTGTTTTAATTTATTTCATACAATTAAGTCAAAGTGCTATAATACTAGCCTTGTGAGGCCCCATCTGGAAAGATGATCAGAGGGCTGGAACACCTCCTCTACAAAGACAGGGTGAGGAAGCTGGGCTTCTTCAGCCTGGAGAAAAGAAGGCTGCGGGGTGACCTCATTGCAGCCTTTCAAGCCTTACATAGAGGCACTCAGATGAAATTAAATGTGGGGAAAAACAGTAATTAATGGATCTATTTTCATCTGGAATGCTAAGAATTCTTTCATTGTGTCATTCATGGAACTATAGGATGCTTTAGGTTGGAAGGGACATTTAAAAGTCATTGAGATGGTAGGATCTTCATTTTCCATCTAGACCTGTTATAGTCCAACTGAAGTACAAATAAATTTATTCAGTTAAGAAAAAATACTGAAATTTTGAGATTACTCTAATATGAGTAAACATTAGCAGATTTTGGCTAATCTGAGTTTTCCCTGACAAGGGTAGCAGATTCAGATGCATTTGATTTCATTACTTTAAGCACTGCATTATTTACTGCTGTTCTTTCTCTTATTATTAGTTTTAATTGCAATGCAAGAAATGAACAAGAGCATTAACATGCCAAAACTGATGATGGGGGAATACCTCTTGTAGCTGTGTCCCGCAGCCTCAGGCTGATCTCCTGAGAGCTGCCCAGTCCTGACACTGCCAGTCTTCTCCCACACAAACCTTTCACAACTTGTTGATATTCAGAGTAGGAATTAGAGCAGAGCGCTTCCATTTGTGGCTGCGTATTGAAGCTGGCGAAGCAATTAGGAGTGCCCTACAAGTCTGATTTAGTTAAAACTACTGGAATACCCAAGAGCTAAAAAACTCGTCTTGTCAAACACAGATCTTTTCTAACAGCCCTCCAGCAAGTGGATATTCATCAGTGCCTCTCAGAAGAAGACGTGCAAAAAAGCATGGGCTGCCATGTAAGGATGATTGCTTCTGCAGGTGAATAGCCATTTGTGCAAGATCTGAACTGTGCCAGCCCAGCAAATATAGCCCCCCTAAAAACAAGCAGAAATAATTTTGCACTGTAGTACTACAGCTTTAATTAATAATCAACCCTTACAATTTTGTGGGCTGTCTCACAGCACTGTCACACATTTCCATCAGCACACTTGCTTGCTTTTGGAGAAACAGCCACAAGATTGACTAGTGCATGAAACAAAATTACCCCTCTCACACCAGAGCTGGGTGTCCTCTCAAGGGCACGTTCAGCCAAATGGCATGAGCTGTGTGCTAAATCTCCAGCAATTTACCTGGGCTCTGGATAAACAGAGCCCTTCAGAATCCTCTGAAGCTCTAATGCAGCCCCTCCTTCCTCTCCTCCTCCATCTCCACTATCAAATTCATTGTGAAGTTTCAAGGGGGAAAAGTATTCACAAAGGTTATTGTGAAGCTCAAATCTAAATGCGTTTTTAAGCACTGCTGAACTCACTGCAGATGCCACACGCAAGACAAAGAGAGGCAGAAGGCCCACAATAATACGCTAATTCCATTACTAGAAGAAAGGGAGAAGGCTTCAATCAATCTTTAAATTAATTTTGCATTTAAAAATGTAACAGCCTCTGCACTGCGTAGAGTGTCAATTCTTTTATCATTATTACTTGTTATGTGTCAAAACATTTAGTCTCACCTCCTATTGTGCTGTGATTGAGTTCATGGCAGCAAACATACTGGTCATAAAAACAATGAAAGCTTGAATGCTGCCCTAAATATTTGTTCTTCCAAAGCTGAATAATGAAATGCATATTATGACTTTTGGTAAACAACTTTAATTTAGTTCTGTTTAACTGATTGCTTATGCCTTAACCATTTTTTGCTATATAAAGGAGGCCTGTAGGACAAATAAGAAGTAAAGACAATCAATCAGGCTCATCTTTCTGTAAATAAAATCATGGACAAGAGCTTTTTACCATAAGTACTTCTTCCACAAATGCTCCTCTTTTCTTCCAGTAACCCTTTTGCTCACATTTTTGGATCCAGCTGTCTTCAAAATTGTCAACCTGGATCCTTAAAATGAGATCTACAAACCCAATGCAGTTTCAAAGACTTGGATTTTTCATAGCATGTCTGTTTCTAGGCACATTTTGGTAGTTTTTTAATCAGGAAACATCTGGACTACCTGGAACTTACTGCTCAGTGTCTGTGCCAGTATGACTAGCAGGGAAAAAAGGACTGCATTAAGACAGAGGCAAAACTCCAGCTCATCTGCCACTCTGCTACAGCCATTATGTGAAATCTCTTTGTTTTGTGTGAAAATTGTTAAAGTTTCTCCTTATTTCTCTGTCCCACCATAGCCTCTCCAACAATTAGTGCATTTCTAGAACACAGCATTTCTGTAAAGGTTTTATCAAACTCCAATCTGATAGGAAATATTTTACTCCTTCTGTGAAGCTAGGTATAAATTTCAACTTTATCTGTTTATTACAAAGACATTTTCACCTAGAAAATGAAAATGACATTTTATTCTTGCAGTCCCAGCATGAATATCTGAATATGATTTCACAAATAAGTGAAGAAATGTGCCAACATGCCAGTGTGACTATATAAAGAAATAAAATATGAGAATAGGCTGTTTTGGCTGTGGTTTGGAGCAGAAAATGGGGCAACACAGAGTGTCCAAGGCTAGCATTGTTATTCACTGTCAATTTTTACAGATTGTTTTCTCTGCTTCACAACCTTTAAGTGCTGGTCCACTTCTTAACCTGCTCCACAGATCTGGGGGCACTGCAGCTCTGCTCACAATGCTACTTTATTAACAGCACATAATGAGGTACGCAGCATTTCAAATAACAACGCATCAGTCAGCAGAACAGGAAGCCAAAACGTATGGCTTGGCCTGGTGTGCTGTTCACCTTCACTCAAGCAATTATAAGGGCTTAAGGCTGAGACTAGAAAAAGAAGAGAGATGGTATCATTTCTCTTTGTCACTCCCTCTTTTTTTTTTTTTTCTCCTCAAAGAAAACCTTTGTAGTAAAGAAATATGTTAAGCTGAATTTATGTTTCTTATTCTTTACTGGAGTACGTATCTTTATCTCATACATAGGTGGAGCCACTGCTAGAGGGAATAAAAGTCCTTTGGTTTCTTTGTCTACTTTGTCCATCCCTCAGCTATGCCTTGCCTGTCCCCTGGAATCGCAGAATTTCAGTTTTGACTGAACCACTTTAAGTTTTAACTGAATTATGGTTTTATGGTTCTGTTTTCTCCATATTAGCTTTTCATGCACAAGATGGAAGTAACTAGACCATCAGCTTTCACAGAGCTAGACAATCAGACACACTCCTTACTGTAAGACAGCCAAAACTAAGAAATATTTGGTGTGGAACTGAGTGCGAAAACAGCATAAATACATTAAACTTTATTTTACTTTAAAAAGTTTTCATGGAAAAAAAACAAACAGCTCAGTGTACTTACTGGTTCACTTTGGAAATAAAATGCTGTAATATAACCTAAGACTGTTCCCTGTCATACTGACCAAAAATCAAAAACTCACGCAACAGCTGTGCTAAAAATATTTTAGAAACAAACAGTGGAAACAATTAACAGGCGTAGAGGGTATGCCATATTTCTAATGAGCATGGCCTACAAACAGCAAAGACAATTAGCTCTTTGAGATTGCACTTATTTTTCTGCATTGCTATCGTCTGTCCATCTACATTTATAAATAGTCTGAGCCATATGGAGATTACTTTAATTAAACTGATGAAATAATTAATATATTAATTATCTTCAATATGGTAAGATAGTAATCTTAAATTGCCTCATTGAAGAAAACTATCTTAAATTCCTTACAAGGGGAAAAAAAAAACACAAAAAACCACAACCGCAAAAACAAGCAAACCCAGTGCAACAACTTTTGTTACTTTTGTCTACATTTTCTACCCTAATTGCGATATTCATGATTAGTGAGAAAAGAATCCTCTCTTCTCCTCTGGCTTTCCATTCAGAAACCATGGCATAATCTGAAATGTGTTTGCTTTATAGATGAATACTGATAGGTGACAACGGTTGCAACACCTGGGACGTTTTCAGAGGAAAAGATGAACTAGAAATGTGTGTTACAGTACTGGGATTATTTCTAGAGATAAAGAAATGTTTATGTGGTAGGAAGATGCTGAAGATGAGCTCAGATCATACTCTTCCATGGAGGGGCAGGAACAGATTATTCTAAGTCATGGGGGATGCTTGTAACACCACATACCAGTACCAATGCCCGAGCAGCTGATTCCCTTTGGGACTCCGGGATAGGTCTTTCAACAGCCTGGAGGCAAAACCCTACAAGTGGAAAAACAGAACTTCCCTCTAAAGCCTTTCAGTCATTTATTCCGCAAGCTTATTCTCAGAGTTCAGACATGCCCGTACCAGAGCTAACATGTCAGAGCAAGAGTGCTCTGATTTCTTCTCTTTAGTGCTCATCATGTCACGGACATTCTTTGATATCAGAAACACTTCTACAAGAGCATCCCCAAAGTAAGAATTACACCAGTTACAAAAAAATCACAAAAGTAGAAGACCAACTTAATGTGTCAACACATCAGTGCTTCTACAACTAACGTGCAAGGCTGGAGGCTAGAAAAAGTAAGCCTCCTGGCTATATTGATATGGAAAAAATTCTCTTGATCACCTAAATGCAAGTAGGGAATGAAGAGGAATTACAGATTGCAAACTCAGGATCAACACTGAATGAAAAGTATGGTAAAAAGAGATAGATATATTCCCTTTAAAAATCCATTGAACTTAACCTAATTTCCACTGAACTGGTTTCTCTGTCATGAAGTCAGACTAAGGGATCACAACTATCCAGTTGTCTTTTTCAACATCTCTGTTTAAGTAGCACAGCTGAAGTTCAAACTTGAGAATGACCGTCTGGCTCACAGACATGCTTCAGAAAAAGCGAGGAGATAATCAAATACGTCCTATCAAGGGATGACACTAACAATTGCTTCCTAGCAATTAATGGGCAAAATAATCTCTCTTTTTCCCAGAGGAAAAGATGTATCAGGAAAGTTTTGAACTTTAAATATGTTACTATGATTATATATGAGATCTTTGATACCAGCAGAGGAATAATTTTCGTATAGAGCTTTGGCTCAGGTAATTTCAAGACCTACTGACAAGGTATTTCTACATGTGCATGTAAATTTAAGCACTTAGAAAGTCATCTCATTTTTAGTTTCTGAATAGCTGTAGTTCTCATTCATTAACTATTACAGACTAACTACTTCAGCATTTAAACTTCAAACAGGTGAATTTGAAAAAGCTTGCATAAGCACTCCACAAAATTCAGACTCACAAATTTATGTCCAACTATAACAGCATTCATTCTGAGCTAATAATGCTAACAGTAAGAAGGGCTAAGATCTCTTCTTCCTTTAACTGCATTAATGTGCCATGCTGCACAAACCCAAATGCTGGTGAAATTTCCAATTAGCTCCCACAAAACTCAAACTAATTATTGGACCAAAAAATACTGACTGGTTAAAAAAAAAAAAAAAAAAAAAAAAAAAAAAAGGAGAGATAAGAAAGGAAGTACAAAGGTAAACTTCTCACAAAACTGTGTTTTGCATCATCAAGACTTTTTTTGACAAGCTCTATCTCTGCTCTTTATATACACAGAAATTAGCATATCATTTGATAATGACCTATCAAAACCTATGCTTTGATTACAAGCAGCTGCATTTGATTACAATCAATGAATCACTAATTTGTGCTCAACCACAGAACAGTTGGACTCCATCTATTATTCATTCTTGAAGTGGAGATCCTATTTAGAACTAGATTCTGAATTTCACTAAAGCTTTTACCCTCTTGGCTATTAATAATTTTGTTTTGAAGTTAGGTCTCTAAGGTTTCATTGTGGCCTCTTTTGTTACGCTTAAACTCTGAAATAATATCCTCAGCTGCTGCCCAGATCTGTGCATCTTTCTCCCTGACCATATGTTTAGAATGGGCTAATCTAAGTCTTCTAACAACCACATGATATGCTTTTGATTTTCAAAAGCCCTAGCCTTCATGTATAGTATAAATTGAACTACACTCACATGGGACTAATATAACACTGTCTATGATTGTGTGACATGGGATTTGTATGTCTATGTATTTCTTTACAACATGTATATACATATGATAAAAAGATACACAAACGTAAGATTCAATTCAAGGTATTTACCCCCTCAATTCAAGGTATTTAGCTTTGAGTCATGGGATATAATGCAGCCTTTTATAAGTATGTGTGCATCAACACCAACATTCTTCAGATAAATTCAAACCTTTTGAGCTCTGAGACCTCATGTTCAACAAGATTTGATTACATTATTTCTAGTTCAAGATAAGCAACCATATGGTATTTCTTAGATTATCAGGGAGACTTTCATGAAAATGTATGAATGACTAAGTGTGGAAACAACTTTCTCTTCTGTAAGTGCATCCAGCTTAAGTCTGTCTGGCTCAGAAATCTGCAGGGCTCCATCAACCAATGTTTGAATGGCACCTCATTTGATAAGTAGATGATGACTAGACCCAAAAAGAAATTAGCATTCCATGTTTGCTAGTTTCCTATCAATAAGAAATACAATAAAAATTTTCCATAGAATCACAGAATGTCTTTGGTAGGACGGAACCTTAAACATCATCCAGTTCCAACCCCCTGCTGTGGGCAGGGTTGTCACTCACCAGATCAGGCTGCCAGGGCTCCGTCCAACCTGACACTGAACACATCCAGGAATGGGGTATCCAAAGATTCTGTGAGTAACCTGATCCTGTGCCTCTGACTAAAAAAATTACTCCTAATATTTAATCTAAATCTCCCCTCTTTTAGTTTAAAACAATTTTCCAGACAAATTAATTTACACTGCAACAATGTCAAAAAGACCTTGCTACTCAATATGGGTGGTGAGTCTGACAGAGGGATGCCTACCATTTAAAAAGTCTATTTTATAAAACTACTAAATTCATACGATACACATGGAAAATTTTCAAACTGCAGCTCACACCGCACAGCCTGAATATTGCTGTTAGGCTAAATCTGAACCAGACCACTCAGAGTCCAGATCTCCAAAAACATAACCAGCATTGGTGCAGGGAATCACAATCCCATTTTCCTATTAGGAAAAATTTCTTTACCATGAGGGTGGTCAAACATTGAAACATGCTCCATAGAGAGACAGATGATGCCCCATGCCTGTCTGTGTTTAAGAGGCATTTGGATAATGCCCTTAATAATGTGTTTTATCTTTTGGTTGGCTCTGAAGTGGTTAGGCAGTTGGACTTGATGATCTCTGTAGGTCCCTTCCAGGTAAATTATTCTACTCTACTCTGCTCTACTCTACTCTATCACAGAAATCATAGAATGGCTTAGGTTGGAAGGGACCTCAAGGATCATCGAGTTCTAACCCCCTGACACAGGAAGGGTTGCCAGCTGCTAGATCAAGTACTCTTTTCTGCTCTACTCTATTCTATGCTACACTGTGTTATGCTATGCTATGCTGTGCTGCCATGCTATTCTTTCCCAGCTATGAGCTTTCTCGCTCCTTGAAACCGCTACTGAAATGTGTCAGAAACCATGCAACCAAAAAGCAGCTGGAAACCAGTACCAAGCATCAAGAGGTGCACTCCCACAACAGTAAATCTGGGGAAAGAAAATGCAGATAGCTGGCTGAGAGCAGTGTAGCCCGAAGAGAAAGTCAATTTTAGCAATAAAATAAAGCACTCTGCCAATATTCTCTTTTAAATTCATTCTTAAATTGCTTTCTAATTTGGCAAGCGAGATTTACTGCCCATGATAAAAAGCTGAGAGAAATACCTTGCTAGTTCAAAACTGCGGGCACAATTCATTGCAAGTGTGAAGTGATACCCAGAAAAACAAAGATGCAATTTAAAAATCACACCTTGGATTCGACCAACACAGGCTACTGGTGACCCCAGTACAGTCTGCATCTCTAATGAATGCTTCCTGCTCCTCCTATCTCTTCCTGTTGACTTTAATATAAATTGTGACTTATGATTTTCTAAACTGTCAACAGAATGCTCTAATCTGTAACTCTTACTCATGTTAATAAGTACTTAATCATCTCAATAGGATCAAGATACACATTGGGACTGCTCCTGAGAATAAATTACTCCCCAGTGAACATAAGGACTCAGGCCCATTTTTATTTACACACTGCACGTGAGATTCACAAAAAGACAGTGAAAATTCAGCCAGAGGCTTCATTACAGGAGTTGCTGGGAGCTAAGTGCCTTTGAATATCTGGCACACAGCAGCAAACATCTGACAATCAATCCGTAAGTGGCAAATTTTGCCCTCAGATGTACGCTGCTCCCACTGAAGTCAGCAAGAGTTACACATATTTCACCAGGGAATTTGACCATAATACAGCAGTTAAGGCAGGCTGGCATTTTATTGTTCATTTTTAAGTAAGGCAGTTCATTAGAAAAATAGCCGTGTAACTAAATGTTTAACCACCAACACACAGATTTGAAATGTCAGGGATGAATAAATGTTATGTTTGCAAGTCTTTTTATTTCCCAAGGAAAGCCACATAACTCACTGGGCTCTGTACAAACAAACAAACAAAAAGAGGAAAAGAAATGCCTTCATGCTCTTGAAACACCTCTGGGAAGCGGACAGGCTGAGTGGGGCAGCACGACCATTCAGCTCTAATGGCCAGTAGCTTCAAACAGCACAAAGCCTGGATAAATGTCAGATTTCCACTGCTGGCAGACTGAATTCTTTACAACAGAGTTGTTTCAGTTAAAATTCAACATCAGCTCTAATATGCTCTAATTACTGTTAAAATATTTGGTATCACGTTAGAAACCTTTTGATTTATAAACATATCCTGAACAGGTAGGTACACAGGCAGCATATGCAGAAATAGCTATAGATTACTATCACCATCATAAATGAAGGAAAATGACTCACCAAGGTGACAGACACATAGGATTGGTCTCAGTGGTGTCTGCACCAGATTTCTGGGGATTCTGGGACCAGTGCCTGGAAGTTTTAGGCTCTGCTTTACAAGACATGGTCTGAAAAGCAAACTTGGGTATGTGTGGCCTATTGCAGAGGCCTAGGTAGAGGAAATTAAGCTGATGAAATCTGTGGGTTGAAACCCCTTACCTTGTTTTACACATTTCTTGATTCAGCTGAATTTGCTTGCATGTAAGTTAAAACAAACATGAGACCCTATAGAACTGATCTACAGAATCCTGAAATGGTTCATTCTATTTTAAATAAAGTATTGATGTGATTATAAAACTACTTTACTATGGAGACAAAGCATAAGGTAAGCTGAGTTTGTATTGATATAAGTATTATGAATTATCATTATTTGATGTACCACAGCAATACATATATTTTCATAGAAACACTGAGGTTGGAAAAGACCATTAAGATAAACAAATCCAACTATAAACCCAATCTCACAATGCCCACTAACCAAGTTCCTCAGTGCCAGATCTCTATGTTTCTTGAGCACTCCCAAGAATGGTGACTCTACCACCTCCCTGGGCAGACTGTGCCAATACCTCACCAGGAACACTGCTGAAAAATGAAAAATCACGAAAGAGACAGCAAAGATCAATTCAATTCAAAAGTTGGTTCCTTTTAGCTTCGTGAGGGGCAGTTTGCATAAGTGAGGTGGTTCTACTGCCAGAATGTGCTACCAAATCATGCAGTACACAATACACAGTTGTGGGAAGTAACATATCCTTTCAAGAGGATTTTCTGTTTGGATCATGCCATTGAATTTTGAGGAGCTTGCTGTTGGCTGAATGTGGCTGTCTCTTCACATTTTCTTTCTTCATGAGGTATTCAGTTTGTTAGATGAAAGACAGACACATGCAAATACCTACACACAAGTTTAAATGCTCTTTCATTCAATATTTTAATTAATATATTTATCTCTTACTTTCCTACACATAAGCAAAAAAATTAAAGATAGTGAAGAATTAATAAAATCATGTAATTAAAAATTCAGCAATTGCTAAGCTTTGAGTGCTGCTTCAGAACATGAGTGGGGTGATATTTTAATGCAATTATTAACAAAAAAATTCTTACTGGTAAGAAGAACACGATATGCAGCATCGAAAGACTGCTATTTTCCAGAGGCTGCAATTATCTTGTGAGATTTAAAAAACATTTGTGACTTACTTTTCACATGTTAGGTAATTTCATGTTCCCTAAGTTTTCCCATCAATTTCTGGTTTTCTGATGGTCTCTGAAAATTGTATTCAAAGTAACAATATGAAAGAAGAAGTATTTTAGAAATAGCTTTCTATTTATTATCACTTTTGTCGTTTACTATAATCTTTTGTGACATATATGACATAAGGGAATAAGGAGTTGTGAACTGGGAGAGGCTACTGAGTCTACTGTGCACCCAGTAACTTCATCTCTTTTTTTTTTCCCCTTACAGCTTTACCTCTAGTTAGAGGTTTAACACTGCTGGAGATCTAGGGATAAACCACGTTGTATTTATCATCAGATATCTGACAAGCATGAATAAGCAGACAGGAGAACCGCTGCATACAACAATCTGCGTTAAGGCACAAAGCAAAACAGCATCAACCTTCAGAAAATAGAACTGTTTCTAGCACAGTGCTTCTCTGCACCTTTATCCACATGAATCTTGCTACCATCCCTCAGTTAGTGCTGGTTGCATTTCCTGGTCCTCCATTTATGTATTCTGGAGGCTTTCATACAGGAGGGGCAGTGCCATGGAACAAAGAGGATATCATTCTGACTTCAGAAGAAAACTATTGTTCCCTTCTACACAGCTGGAGTGAAAAAGATGCAACTTATTGGTACATTTTAAAATGCTAAAATCTGCAACCTTGGGTGATGGACAGACAGAGCCTGACTGTCTCCTGTCTGTGAAGCAAAGTATGCGTAGCTGCAAGAGCAAGAAACTGCTTGTATCCTTCTTTCTCTCAGGTTTGGTTCCACAGAGAAAGACGGTCACAGTTTAGCTTCCAGGAAGAGTACTTCAGAGACATTCTTTTAAACCTGGCTATGGTGAAAGTTTAATTAAAAGAATATCAGCATCCCCTGTTGCCTTTCCTTTAAAATATAAGATGCACGAACTAGAAACCTTGAATGAATGGATATATATTTAAAATTGATTTGTAGACCAATGCTTGAAATGGTCACAAAACCAGTTTGAATTTTCTTTCACTGAGGCAAATGAAAAACAGAAGACAATTTTTCAGAGAAAAACAAGCAGTAGAGATTAAACTTTGGTCTGTGTATTCCACCTGCAATGCCAAAACAAGCTTTCAGATTACTGCCTAAAGGGAACTAAAAGCATGACCTATGCATTCATTTTTGCCCCTGCTTTTCACTGTTCTGTTTGTTTTTATTGCAAGCCCTAATTAAAATTAATAGCAAGTCAGACTGGCTTCAGATTGTTTGTAAATGCTACAGAATAACTGTATTGTATCCCCACCTACTGTTAGTACTCAGTTATCTTAAGAAGGGTATATCTGCAGCATTTCGAAGTACTGATACGTATGATACAAGCTGGACAGGTCACGAGAAAAAAACAACACTGAATTGATAGGAAAATTCGAGTTCAGGTTAAAACCAATGTGTCATTACTTCTACAGAAGGCTTCAGCTGAGAGCTTTGAGCTGCTTCTGTCGTCTGCTGTTTCCTTTCTTGTGTCAAAGTCAGGTGCATTTATGCAAGAGGAGCAAAGAGCCTTTCCTCTTATTTCCATATATTGCTTTGGAGATTTTCTCCTCCTTTTTCTCCTCCTCTCAGAAGCACCAGCGTGCTTTGAAGTGCATAGTTTAAATACACTTCAGAAAAGGTTTCTCATGAGCAACCCTGTATCTTACATTAATGAAAACTTTTATGCAGATTTCCCTGCAAATGCTGTCTGTCAACCTGTGGACTAAATCTTGCCCATCCCTAAATATCCACTTTTTGTAATCCTTGGGCTAGAGTAACCCAAGGGAGTTAGGCAATGTCACTGCAAAAATTACCTCTCAGATGTCCTGCTGCTGAGGGTGTTTCCCAACTTTGAGTTAAGCATTTTGGGATACAAAAACAGCCAGACTGCAGGGTTCACAGCTAATATGCCAGTGGATCTGCTCAGCCTGCTGAATACAAGATGTCAAATATGGGTATGGCTTCACGTTTGCCTCATTCAGGGAGTCATTAGCACAGGGGCATTTATTTGCATGTAGGGTTCACAGGTAAATATTATTCTCAAATGAGATAGTTACACCTTTTGTTTAGGGAAGCAAAGGAGGTCTGTTTTTTTCAAAGGCCAAGGACAAGATGTTTGTGCCCCTTTCCATCTAGCAGCTCAGTACGTGGAGCAGTTGCCTGCATGGTGTGGGCCCAAAGAGCTCCTCCACCTATGGGAACAGAATAATCCCTTCTGCCCAGCAGCTGAAGCCACCAGAGCTGAGGCCTTTTGGTCCATTCTGATGAAACTCTTCACATGGCCCAGTTAAATATTCTTTGGGCCACAGACTGAGCCTCACACAGCATCTTAGCAGCTGTGGTGTTCCCAAGGGAGGGATTCCTATCTCAGCTCTGATGAATGCTGAAGTATTCCCTATGAAGTATTTACTGGAATAAAGACACGACAGCATTCAGTTCAGTGCACAACCCAGAAGGAGAAAGCACATGGGTGAAATGCTGCAACAGGTAGGAGGGATTTGACTTTCCATCCTACACCTAGGGTGCATGAAAAGTCAGCTGGTACTTCCCAAGGGAAGTTTTGTAAGCAGCCTGTGGGACTTACTTGCTGCTCTTTGCTGGCACAAACTGTTCCTGAGGAACCTTTTAATTACTGGACTGAGTTTGGAAAATGGAGCACTAAGATGGGCAGGAAAAGGCAGGATTAAGGTTGGCTATTCAACTCAGTCTTGTGCATATATGTTGAATTTGTATTTTTCTAAGAGACTCCACTCTGTACTCTGCAGTTCACCACTCCTGAAGAGCTGCACAGTGCTCTTGGCGTCTATGAGGCCATTGGCCTCATTTCCCTCACATTACACAAAGCCTTTCTGGTGACAGACATCAGCACAAGGATAGACTAATAATTTTCAATATTTTCATTTCCTTCTTCAGTACTCATCATTCCAGTATACAACCACTCCAAAATTTTAATGAATTTCATATCCTGCCTATGATACGAGTGGGCATTGTTCCCTCTTGTAAAAAGGTGATTTGAAGCACAGGGATATTTATGTCAAAACGCACTTATTAATTTGAAATCGCTCTGTGTTCCATAACATTTCATACATTCACATGTAGTTCATACATATTTTGCATAAGTGCTCACCAACCCCATGGATCAGGCCCTATGCAGAGGGAACTCTACATCTAGAATATGAGAAATAAACAATGGACAAAACTGCACTAAGATTACCTAAGTACATCTGAAAACTGTCTTGTAAAAACAGGCTGAGAGAACTAGGTTTGTTCAGACTAGTGAAGAGAAGGCTCCAGGTAGACTTTATAGCAACATTTCAGCTACAGAAAAGCTGGGGAGGGACTCTAACAGGAAGTGTGGTGATCAGATAAGGGGTAGTGGCTTTAAAGTGAAGAAGGGGAGACTTAGTTTAGATATATGGAAGACACTCTTCACTATGAGGGTGGTGAGTCAGTAGAACAGACTGCATAGAGAAACTGTAGGTGCCCCATCCCTGAAGATGCTCAAGACCAGATTAAATGAGGCCCTGGGCAGCCTGAGTTGGTGGATGAAAACCAGCCCATGGCAGAGGGTTGGAACTGAATGATCATTAAGGTCACTTCCAACTCAAGCCATCCTATGAGTCTACGGATATACGTCGGTTGCTTTAAAAGTAATGCCTCCTACTTATTTTCATGGAAACTACAACAGATAGAAAGAGCACAATAACACTATTTGATAGAGCAAGTTCTCAGCTACAAAACACTACTTTAAAACATAGTCACTACCATTAGCTATGCATTTTCACCAGCAATTTTTATGAGCATGCTGTGCTCATAAAAATCTGCACCAGAGGATGTGATCCATCAATGCTGCTGTGATGGCAGTGTTGCCTGACTCTGGAAGTTTGAGCTTTCAGCTTAGTCAGTGTTCTGATGTGATCAGAGCTGATGGTTTGTTCAGGTTCCAGGAAATCCATCAGGATCACTCCTTTCTCATCCCAAATGACAGCATACATCACTTTACCCACTAAAGGCTTCATCTCAAACTTTTTCTTTGATGGGGAATTCACATGTCACCACTCCATGTATTGCTCGTAGTGGTGACATCACATCTTGCCACCGGTAATGATGCAATCCAGGAAACTGTCACCTTCATCCTCGTACTGGTTTGATAGGTCCTAACAAACCTGCATACCTGTGTTCTTTCTGTTTCTGTATGAACATTCATGGGAAACACCTGGTGCACTCTGCGATATTCCAACATTGCCACTATCATTCCCAACACATTGAAGCTGATAACAGCCCCACACATAGTTTCATGGTCATAATTCGCTGGTTCATGCAGATGAGCTGATTGTGTCTCTCTTCATTTCATGGTGTGACAGCTGTGCATGGCTGTCTGAAACACATCTTGCCTTTTATGTTGCTGTCACAACTGCTGAAATGCACCTCCTATCATCTCACTGTATTCATATCCACTGTTTGTTCTCCATAAATATTCAGCAAATGTCGATAAAGGCAATGGGAGCCATTTTTTTTTTTCCAGATGGAGGAATCCAGCTCCACACTTCTGATTCTTACGCACTTCCATGTCATATGCCATTTTGTCAGGCTGCCCCTCTGCTGTTATCTGTTGCACAGCAACAAAATGTAATGAAATACTGGTGGAAAGATTCAGCCTCTACTGCCATACCACCAACATCCACTTCTGGTTTTGCTTTGGTTGTAGATCCTCTGCACAGCATTTCCACACTGAACTATTCATCACTCCTGGTTGGCCCTGGAGACGGTATCTGTACCAAGAAGGCATGCCTGACAGCCTCCTCAAATCTTCCTGACTTCTTATGCACTACCACACTGATGATGCAGCAGATGTCGGGGAGCTTCGAGGTGTCTTATATGAACCAGACCTGTGATACAAACACTTCCTCAAATTATTTAGAAGAGACCTCTTCCACTTCTCACTTTGATTTTGTGGCCTGTAACAAACTTTCTAGATCATGATTCACAACCAGCTTCTTCTCCATTCTCATCTGCCTTTTAAGGGGGATAAGTTCCTGATGAATTCAGATAATAAAATACTGGGGCAGATGATACAAATTTCCAAATAATAGAAGTTTGCATCTTAAATTTCTAACAGAAGCACCAAGAAACTTTAATGATTGGTAATGCTAACTAAACTGCCCACAGCTACAAGGCATGCACATACAACCTACTAGTTTTATGTTTTTTTGTTGCATTCATTTTTTTAATGTTTTAATAAAAAATATAAAAAGGAAAATAATTTTTTCACTTATATATATTAACTATATCTTATTTATTTACATATATATTTATTTATTGTCTTGGGTCATGTATATGCAGTCCAAAGCAGTTCCTCTTCACTCAGCACAGCCCAAGCAAACCAAAAGGTTGGACACATGGAAGGTATAAACAAAACACATAAGAAAGATTTTTTTTTTCCTGGATGGGACATCTTTTCACTGTACCTTGAACATTACCATGGATGAAAACTGTCTTTACATCCCGTTATCAAAAGTGCCTTTTACCTTTCAAAGAAAAAGAAATACAGTATACAGAAGTGCGGTACTGCTACCAAAAGCAAAAAAAAACCAAAACAACAACAACAAAAAAACAAACACAAAACAATACCAAAACTAACTTCAAAAATAAGCAAATACTCAATATAAGTGCATAAACTACACTGTTCAGCTCTTGTGCTAAATTATTTCACATTCAAGTGAATTCACTGAGGAACTGCATTCCTCATAATTATTTCTTAAGCTGGCAGACACAGCTGGTTTAGAGAGAGATTAGAATAAGCATCAGCCTGTATTTCTGACAGTCCCAAAACAAAAAGAGAACATTCAAGAATTCTGAAGGGCCCTGGTAGCAGCTTAGTCTATAGCACACACTCCATAATGGATGCACTCAAAATGAGTGCAAACCTTCCTTTGTATTTATTGGTTATGCTTTCTGGGTTATCTTTTTTAAATTAAGGCCATGATTAACTTTGATGTGTCTATCACCACTAGATCATAGGCTTACTTATCCAGTACTGCTTGGAAGCTGAAATATTTTAATGATGGTCTAGAAATGAGAAAAACATTAAAGGAATAAAAATACTAAGATTACATTACATAAAAGCCTTCTTCTAAGATGCCCATGCACACCTCAACATCCATTCAAATACAGAAATGAACCTTAGACACAAGTGTTGCTACGTAGTCTGTCAACTACTGACTACCGTTTGTACTATGAATATCATGTGAATTGAATGACAGCCCAAAATTCTGTACCATTATGCAAAAATTACTAGATTAGGACAATCTTTTAACTTTTTCAGATCTTATCCAAGCACAAATCCACAACTTCAAATAAATTTTTTGAGAAATTCCACATTACAGCGTGGATCTATCAAAGTATCTTGGAGCAGATGCTCCTGATTGACTGCAACAAAATATAAGCTATATTCACAAGAAGTCATTTTAATAGTTCCAAGAGTCAGCTTTTTCCAAAAGCATTTACAAAAGCTAATGTCGATAGGAACAGGCATTTTGTGTCTCAAAGTAATAAGGAGATATTGATCATATATATTTAACAACCTGTAGCACAGCTTGTAATTTCAAGCAGCTTCATGCTATCTCCCAGAATGTAATACAGGGCTTCCTCCTCCTGCAGCCACCTACTGCAGAGATGATCCAAAAAGATCCATATCCTCCCACCTACCCTCCACCATTGCAGCTGTACTTTCAAAGGTGTGGGAGATACCTCCTTTTATGTTTTCCACTAATTGTGCTGATGCAAGCAGAAGATGCAGAAGAATGTTATGTTATTGCAAACAACTTTAATTTTGATGTATATAATTCATTTTTAATCAGGACTACATATTTTTCCTTAGTGATATATTTAAAAGAGCCTGTCATAAATGGCATTCTGCAAAGCAAGGCTATTTATAGGGAGAAACAAAAATCCAAGGATGCTGTTTTCAAAGGAACTGCTTAAGCAGGTGCATGCTAAAAAGCTGGGTTTGTTTGTGCACAAAAGCCTATAGATTTTTCTGGTAATTCAGAAACTTGGTGTGTATGTAGGTGGTTTTAAAAGCAGCAAGAATACAATATTTCCATATCAAACAAATTTTGATATGAAAGACTGCTCCTGGAAAATATAAAAATGCAACAACTTTCCCTATAAATAGGAAACCTGTCTTCAGAAACAAGTTTTCAAGATTATTGAAATTCCCTTTTCAATAATCTTGAAAACTTGTTTCTGAAGACAGGTTTCAAAGGAGACAAAGGATCTCAAACGAGAAGCCCAACTAGAGCAGCTCAGTGTAGCACTTCAGTCCTGCCACTTTGAAGGTTGCTACCGTATTCTCCAGAACTCAACCATTTTGTTTTGAAGTTTATATGGCGGGAACTGTACTACTCAGGTTCACAGTTGTCATAAAGGCTGTAGGACACAGTGGGTTATCTGGAAAAAAATCAGGAAATTCATGCTGGCATTCTAATTCTGACATCCCCCATTGTCACACTGTTATGATGCAGGATCTTCACGTTGTTGGTTCTTGTCATTTGTCACCTTGATGTGGCCCGCCGCATGTTATGCTTGTATGTAGTTCATTGATGGGAGCACAGCAAGTTGTACCCGAGGCCAGAAGAAATGTATCATGGTGCTTCAAGGTAGAAAAGTGGATGAGAGGTTTGTGATGGATATCAGCACTCATTTAAATTGTGCTGGTATCAAGAATAGCAGAATGACAGAAGATAAATAGGGAATGATAGCACTTACAGTTTAAACCTACATTTTTTTTAAAAGGCCTGTAGCCTGGTGTGCATTTTTAAGTTGTGTTTTCAGAAATAAGAGGATTTTTCAGGTTGATCGGAGGCAACTGTACTTTTCAAAATGTAGCTGTGCTTTACACTACTCTAATGGACTTCTCTAATGCAGCAGCTCTAATCCATTTGGGTTGCTATGGATGGCTACATTTCTGTAAAGTGAAGATAGTTTTTTCCCCAATTCAAACATGGATTTGAATGAATGTTAGTGCAAAGTGAAATTCTGGAGGTACAGTTTTGTTTGAAAAGGGCCCAAACATTTATTATGCCTGTACTTAAACAAGTGCAACTGCAAAAAATCTTAGGAAAAGCCTCTCGTGACACTTTCAGTATTTCATACATCCATTGTAAAATAAACCCACTGGTACAGGATGTGCAATAAAAACGTGTTGTTCAAATAACTGTTTGAATATTACTTAGCTTTTGTTAAAAGTTAAATTGGTCTGGAAGATGAAGAAATGTCTGGAGTTGCTGCTTCATTTATTCATATGTCCATTAAAATAAGGCCAGAGGGTATCAGAAAATGTGTTGACAGTATTTCCATGCTGTTTGTTTCTAGTTTCTAGGATGTTCTATTGCTCTAGAAGCACCTTCTCTGACACACCCATGAAACATCAAGAACCCCTAGCATTTTCTGAGGGCCATAACTCATTTCTTAGTACCAAGTACATTTAGTACAGTATTGTTCTTGCTGCTTAAACTATATCCTGCTTATACTGTCCACATATACAGTTGGTTTAGTGAAGAAGAGGTATTATTGCAACCTGACCAAGGGCAAACATCAACACACTCCCTTGGATCACCACCCATCCCAGCCATGCCATAGTGCAGCACTTCCACGTCAAACTCAAGCTGCAGACAGCTTTGTTGCAGTCATGATCTGAATAGGAAGCATGTGGATATAGACAGAGAAACTTTGCAGATTTCAGGTTTTCAGGCACTCCTTAATGCCCGTCAAGCTGGCAACAGGTAGATTGCAGAATCATTTCCTTGTATATCTATCTGAAATAGACAGTTGGTTTATAAATCATTTGGGCTAATAACTGCCCTAATAAAGGATTTGTATCTTTCTTTCTACATTAACCGAAGTGTCTATTGTTCTAAACTATAACTTTTATGGATTTCTTATATCTTCTATTCAGATGTGATCTTAGATGCCTAGAAACACATTTGCCCACTATGCTATGAAGGTGGAAGAGGAATCACAGTTTGATCCTACAGTATTATTTGATTCATATCGTGACTGGCAATAATAAGAGTAGATTACTGAGTTCTAAACATCTCTAGGTCTTAAATCTTAAAATTTATGGCATAAGTTTTAATCTGAGTGCCCAAAGACAAGTGCAGAATCATGCATTTGTCATGGCCTCAGCCTTCTGAAAGACAAATAATTTGGACATTTCTGGAAAGAAGAAATAGACTTAAAAAATCATACCAAAATCACCGTTTGGAAATAACATTGACACTCTCTTCAAGAAAATCCTGCTTGTCCTCTTGCCCAACAATGCCTTACACAAAACCAAGCCATATTATGGCTTTTTCCCTTGCCTTTCCTCCAGACCTCTCACAAATCTTCCTTCAAAAGCAGCATCCAAGTAACTTTTGTCACAGAGAAAGAAATGGGAAAACCTATGCTATTTCTTTTCTTCTTTCCTTTTCAAGTAAGCTACAAACTTGGTTTTACCTCATTACGTCCTGTAAGTAAAAGTTGTTATGAATGGCTGAAAGCAGAGGGCTGCAATTACAAAAATACAAAATACAAAAAAAAATTTTTTTTAAATGCAGCTATTAGAAGGAAATATTTCTGCTTTGATCAGAGAATTCATTTCCACATACCCTAAAACAGCAGACAGAAGTGTCACAGATATGCACTAACCTTCTGGAAGGCTCCAATATTTCAAAAAAAGTCACATTGTTTTTTCAATATAAAACCAAAGATGCCCACATACATGTCTGCCAAACGTGCAGATTGTGCCTAAAAAAATACTTCCAAAGTGATCACAGTTAAATCTTTATGCTACTGTTAGTTTTAACTAAAGGTGATGGTGCCCCACATTCGTCTCTGACCTTGTCAGGACAGCAGCAACTAGCAGCACCCCATTTGTATTTTCTGGACTGACTTTGCTGCTTCTCATGTATTATTCAATACAAAGCAGGACAACTTATGAGACCTAAAAAGAAAACTGTGACAGAAAAATAAAGGTTAATCAGAGAACCTGGTATTTTTTTTCCTACAATTTATGAAAAAATTGCAGCTTTTATAGAGCTGGAAGTTTCCTTACTTGTTATTACAGGAACACCTTCAATTTTGCACATTTCTCCATGCTGACTTGCAGTCCACAGGGTGCTTGTAGAACAGCTTATGGTACAATGCGGACATTTTTTCTTACTTGAGAACTATAGCACAGATTTGGAAAGCCAGCATTTTAAGGATCAACACAAAACTTGAGAGTTGATTTTCTATGCTGGTCCAATTAGAATTACACTGAAACTCCCAGAGCCCTTCCACTCCCTGACCTGACATTGCTGTCAGGTAACTGGGAGTATGTACTCATTTAAATCAATTCCACTTGTCTTAAAAACACACAAACACAGAGAATACTACATAGAGTGTTATTCTTTATGAGTCACTAAGAGAAGGTCTATAAGCCATTTCCATGTTCCCTTTACAGAAGGACTTTTTTCAAGTAATTTCCATTTAGGCATCTTGTGTGTTGTTAAATGTTACTTCTTTCAAACTACAAAGATGATTCAGAATATGCAAATGTTTTCTATTACAAAAAGAAGCACAAACTGAGATATAGAGCCTTTGCCTGAGTATGGAGAGCGAAAATTTTTTTTTCACATCCAGTTTCGTATTTGGTGTTCTATGCAATATTTTCATCTATAAGTTTCTATAACCACTCCTATGTGCTCACCTAATGTTTACAGGCATTAGCATGTTGCTAATGTGGTTAACTGGGGTCTCATTTGCTAGGAGTCAGATGAGCTTGAGAAAAATGGGAATTTCTCCACTTATGGAGGACTCAGGCTGGAAGATAACTGGGAAACAGTTATAGCAGGTATTGAGGAATCCAGCTCTATTCAAATTTGTAGTCCCAGTGATCTCTTTTTTTTTTTTTTTCTCCTGAGTCTTTCAGAGTATTGTGCAGATGTATGATGTATGGGACACTACTTTTATATATACGCACAGACCCTGAGAACTCTATAAAAGAAGTTACACTAATAGAATTGAAGAGCAGCTGGCAATGCATGTTCAACAAAGAAGGAAGATGTGACAACTTCAGTTCAGCCAACAGACAGAATCACTTGATTTGGTCTCTGCACATCTTTGAAATCATGCTCTGTGAACATTGTTATGACAAGGAAAAACAAGATTTTTTTTTCTCCCCTGTAAAATTAAATGTCACTCCTGATAGCATAATATCTGAAACATCATCCTTCCAAGTCCACACCAATACTTTACACAGAAAATTAAACTCTCTCTCTGTTTATTGAGTGGATAATGCAGTCTTTGAATGTGTGAGAACCCCTGCTAGGTGAGAAATTAAAGAAGCAGCACTATAAAGTCTAATGGTATGTATGAAATACAAAAAAAGAGAGAAAAAGGTAACTTAATTGGTAATCAGAAGAAATCATAAAACTAATCATGCAATTAATGTCTTAAAAAGCCAGCATATGAGGTGTGTATAATTACCAGAAAACAATGCAGTGATGGTTTCAAGGATTAATGAATTAATGGTTGTTGGGGGAGGAGGATTTGATCTGCAATTTTGTATGTTAGCCTTAAATCCATGCTGAAGTATTACTTTCCTTTGTATACGGGGAAAGCCCTCACCATGCACATAGAATTTATCTTTGAAATTAGTTTTTTAAAAGTATTACGTTTAAAAATTTGGGCTGAGAGAGATACAGATGTGTTTCCTTCTCCTTCTTATAGCTCCCCATCTTTCACTCTTGTTCATGAAAATAGAAGACACTTTGCAAGTAGAGTTTGGACAGCACACACAGCAACAAGACACAAAGACCAGAGAAATTCACCAGTTACAGGTGCTGGAATAAGTTAGCAAATATATTAACATACATACATTTTTATTTTCCCTATGAAATGTTAAGTACTACACCACAAATTAACAATTGTCCTTTGTTTTGTACACACATAAAAAATGAATGTGCGTTCTGGTGATTGCTAATTTACTGATGATCTTATATATCAAGATGTTAATTTGTTGATAAAAGGAGATGACAGAAAATTACAAATGACTTAAGAATGCTGTACATCAAAACATAAGCATCCCTTTGATTTAGTTGCCAACTACAAAGATCTCAAACCATCCTACAGTAAATATTGTTGTTTTTTTTTCCCCCATGTGGTTCAAACCACAAACATGTGTGCATCTGCTGTTAGATGCAACATCAATGCATGATGGATGGACACGTGGATGAAAGAATTCTTCTATGACAGTAGATTCCCATAATTCAACAGCCTTCAAGAAAGGGTGAAGAGGATGGCCCAGGACCAGGGAGACCTGGGTTACCAAATGTATCCCGTAATCATAGAATAATTAATGGTGGAAATGACATCCAAGATTATCTAGCCCAACTATACACAATACATCCCTACTTTGATGGACGGTCTGAAAAGCAGATGCCTTCAAGCATGCTAGGTAGCTGGAGGCTATAGTAACAATAGACAGGTGAGAAGCATAAGTAGAACCTGTAAAATATCTTGGCTAGGAAATTAGACATTTTTAAAGTAAAAAAGAAAAAAAAAAAAAAAAAAAGAAGACCTTGTGAGATGTGCCACTAGTAGAAATGGGAAACCTTTCCATAAAAATTTAGATAGAAGGCAGCTCCCACAAAAAACCTGCAAACCAAGGTGTTCTCAATGTTGAGCTGTTTGTGAGTAGTGCAGCTCTCAGCATCCCCCTCCTCAGTCCCCAGGCAATGCTCTCTGTTAGCAGGCAGAGCACAATATGTGTAAGGATAGGCACACAGACATAGTTGCCTTTAGCCAGTTTTGGATCACACAAGAAAGAGTAGTTGAAGTCCAGTGATAAAGAAGGAACTGCTCACCCCTTTCCAAAGATTAGAGCTTGCTGGAAAATCCCAAAGGAGGCGATCACCAAGAAGAGGTCCCTCCCCTTTGATTGCCAGCCCTTAAGTAAATTCTGGCCACACAGGTGAACTGCTCACACCTGTGCTCCCAGGGTCGGCCATGCCCTTTCACCAGGTGCTCAATCACTGGTTGAGGCAGTGACCTGTCGGTTCTCATACAGTATGGAAGAAGAACAAAGAAAAAGAAAAGAAAGTACAGAAATGAGATTGCGAAGAAATGAAACTAATTCTCAAGTCCGGTGCTGATGTTCTGTGTGAGCTTAGACACTCCACAGTGCATCTCCACGCTCCAGCTCCCAGCTGTAAGAATGATTATAATACTTGGCTGCACCTCAGAGGGGTTCCCAGCATTCCTTCATTAACGGCTGGGAGCACTCACACCGTGGCAGTAATGGGGGATATAAGACAGGCAGAATTAGTACCACATGTGAAAATGGTGTTTGCAGTTATCTGTATGCTAAGAGCTGGTGTGAGGCTGGATAACAATAGCCACTTCATATGAAATAATCATATGTATCTGGTAAGTCCTAGGTTCCTGAGTTCCTCAATGAAGCCTGATTCAGCCACTGGCTGCTGCAGCCTCATTGTTTCTCATGCATCAGCAGGGCAGCTCCAGAATGAATGAGACCGTAATTTCCAGGTGTTAAGGTCTCAAAGTCCATTTGACCCTGGGAGAATCCAAGAACTGTGATTTTTTTGCAGTGCTGTTTCTTTCTTCAGTGAATACAGCACTGTTCTTTTTTGGATATTTCTAAATTACTTTTTTTCTATTTTGTCATTGTTGGGGCATCTGTGACCCATCATGTGTGACAATGACTGCCTTGTCATCCCTCTGAAGTCAGTGGCACAAGACTGCTGGGAGCTCTGGACAGGGTAATATTTTGATTTGGCATAGTGATGACTTCACTAAAGCTTCACTGCTGAAAGGAACTTATCTTACTTGATTTTACACAGTGTCGGGCTTTTGCAATCCTTTGAAATCACATTTTAGGTCACATAAATAAGATTTATGATTAGAATCATAGAATCACTTAGGTTTGAAATGACCCTTAAGATCATCAACTGCAGCTATCAAACCGACCTACAAAGTGCCATCAACGAACAGTGCCCCTCTGTGCCATGTCTACAAGTCTCAAATACCTCCAGGGACTAGGACTGCACTGCTCCCCTGGGCAGCCTGCTCTAATAGGGTAATGCATCAGGATTATTAAAACCACAGTTATTCCTGCTGTGTTATCCCTGTCACTGGCTATGATAGACAGCGTGTGTAAGCTAGTGTTCAAGGAGAGATCCCTGGGAATTCTACTACTGGAATTTGCACAAAGATGCCCTGCCACTGAAATTCTGTTATAGTGGGGATGCCACTACATCACTGCCTGCCTCTCCCTCTTCGTCTGCTTTCTTTTTTTCATGCTACAGGGAAAGGGTTGTCTTTTCCTACACTTGCACGGATCTCTCAGTAATAACAGGATCTGATATTTTCTTAATTACTAAATAAAACTTGAGATACGGATTTCTCAGTATTTAAAAATGCAGGAGTGACCACACTAAGTTAGACCAAAAATGTACATATTTCATCACTGCTTGCACTTAATGGGTACAGGAGAAAAGTTTAAGAACAGCCAGAGAGGCAAGTCACAACGCTTTCTTGCAGTGTCCATGTGATGATCTCTCCTAGTCTCCATTCTGTAACATGGTGGAATTTAGATTGGAGGCTGAAGGATCTTGAGCTCTTCTGGGGACATCAACTGATCACTTGGTGGGGTCCCATGGTGTGACTGCGTCTATTCATGCCTCTAAGCAGATGAGGGATGTGTTTTACTGCATCTCATATGTAGAGGCACTCAATTTAAATGGTCTTTGTATAGTGAAGCTTGGGCATTTCTTGCCTCATCAGAAAAATCTATCTTCTGTAAGCTAAAGATGAAGTTATAATGCATTGGCCTTTATCTTGCCAGGAAGATGAGAACTTTTTAATGAAGGTATAGCTGCAGATTTGATTGCTATGCTTTATCAAGGGGAGCTTGAATTCAATATTTAATTCCCAAGTATAACAACTGTGCATTCCCGTGAGATGACAAAAGGCTGAACCAACAAAGCAGTTCTACAGTGGTGCTGTGGTTGTTTCCTTAACCATATCCTGCAGTATGATGCAATGGTATCCAAGAAATCTGACAATTATGGTCTGCTTTGACTATCCACAAATCCAACAAAAAATAACTCCCTCACCTTGAAGAATTTGCCTTGTCAAACGTGCAACACCAAGAAAATTCTAGTTCTGGATCCAACAGGAAATTTCTCTGCATCTAATTTTCCTAGGCACGAGAGTCATTGGCAGCATGTTCACTCAGAATTAGGTAGATTGGTTAATTTTCCTCTTCAGAAAAAATTTTAAGGTCTCAAAATATATGAATTTATGTCATATAATCTGAAAAGTAGCCATTTCAGCTTGATGTAACATTTTAAAACAAAATCCAAAGCAATTGAAACGAATTCATTCTTAAATCTAAACATGGAAATGTTTTAATTATTAGGACTTGGTAATGCGTGAGACAGAAGAATAGACGAAAGAAATTTCTACTCTAACACCACGTTTACAGTATAAGGAAATTCTAAAAATAACTGCCAGGAACTTAACCTGTAAAGTTCTAAAAACAAAGCTTCATTTTCAAAAACACTTAACACTCCAGGTCTCACCTGATTCAAGTTACAGCTTTGAGTGCTCACTAGTTTTTAAAAAACAAATCACAGTGGCATACGCTTAATTCTGAGCCTCAAATCTAAAGGGTTCAAAATTGAAATGTATTTTTGAAAATCCATTTTTAAGAGCTTTGATAAGAAATTAAAATAAAGTTTTCAGCAGAGTAAAGGGATTTTTGAGACTTCTAGCTCAGCTGTGGCTCCAAGACTACTCTTACCACCTCTAAGTCATAATCTGCTTTACTATATGCTAATGTCTTCTGTTGTTGGTTGTTGCTTAGACCTATCTTTCTCGATTGCTTGTATTTTTCAAAGCAATTCAGTATGATTTAATCTTAAATGACACTCAGAGACTGCCTTAATAATTAATATGCCAAGTAAAGGAGGTAAACAAAATCACCTATTAAATTAAGAAAGCAGATCCTTTCTGTTAGAGCATAAGCATAATTTAAAACATTGGTCTTAATAACTCATGCTGTATTAGGGAAAGAGCAGGTGGCTTAGCGTTGCTAATGCTGAATTGATATTACAGAAAAGTATGAGAATCTTAAGTTAGTGTATAATGTACTTCAGTTGCTTTCTAGCTGAACTATCAGCATTTAAATCATGAAATTACATTCCTATTCATGAGCCACACTCTTATGAATTTTAAGATGCATATTATAATTATTTTTAGAAATTAAGGGATAATGTTTATTCCCAATGGATTTTTTTTTTTCTATTATTGAAATAGTGTATTTTTAAACATTATCTACCTAACTGCAGGAAGCAGGGCAAATACCACTCCCTGTGTCAGTAATCAAACGTGCTCTTTCCATTAGCAGGGTGAGTGGAAACAGAAGCTGTGCTGGATTCGGTGTACACTGAAGTGCCCCATCATTAAGTGGTCAGGAAGTCTCGCTGGTGAGACTGCAGACAGCTTTATTTCACTTTTTCTCAATTATCATTTAAAGTTTTCATTTTGACAGACCATGCCTTGAAGCTCCTCTGCACAGCCTGGAGCTGCCTGGCACACCTTCCAGGCAGCAACAAGGAGAAGTTTGTCTCCTGCTTGCTCTGTAGACCAAAATTCAATCTTAGCTTACACTGTGTAGCTTTGTTGTAAGCCAATAACTTACACTGTGTTACATTCATGTAACTGAGAATAGAGAGATCTTGTCTTTGGCTGGGCGGTTTGTCAGTTTTGCACTGTTTTCTTGCACTTTGATGGTGAAAATGTAGTATTTAAATACATACTGTAAAGCAAAGATGAAAACAGATGCCTAAAAGCCAGTACATAGAATCCACTGTCATGTCTTCATAAATTATGAATGCAAATTTATCACAACAACCATTTACTGATAGAAGTTTCCTGATTTCCTGGTGTATGTTTTGAGACTTCAGGTATTCATTCATTTTCCCTTTAGTGAAATAAAACCACCGTTAAAAAATGGATAGATTTTTACACGCTCTTTTCCACACTAGATGTATGTAGAGGATGTATTCAGTAACACAAGAGAATGAAACTGTCATTAAGAAGAAATGCCACATGAGGAAAAATGTACCGTGAAGTGCAAAATAAGATTATGTATTTACTTAAGGTTAGTATGAAATGCTTTATCATAAGATCCATAAGCCCATGAGAAATGAACTCCCAACTTGGATGCAAAATCCCTCATTTTCATGTCAACTGGAATATAATTTCAGATCAACCCCAAAGTTTACTCCTTTGGGTTAAAGAGAAATACAAAAAAACAAAACAAAACAAATACAGCTCTACCATAATGGATATCTCCTGTAGGATTTTTGCACTTGGTAAGTCAATGGCATGTTCTAGAGCTGTCCTCAGAGTCATTGTCACCCATGCCAAGGCTGTACTGCTTCACTTCTGTAAGATTTTCATTAAACACGCTGACAGAAATTGTTAGGAATTTAACACCAGGATAGAGGCAGATTTAGTGATGTCACAGATAATTCAACTTGAGATGAATCCTTTCACAGAGAACATGGTTTTTTTTTTCACATGCTTGCTAGTGAATGAGAGGTGGACATTGGAGGCAGATGCTGTTCACACCTGCCACACTAGCCTTGTGTTATAGTTCATGATACAGACTTCAGATAAACCACTCATTATTTATCTGTAATTTAGAATGGCTTGTTTTTTGGAGGAATTCTGATATGAAGGCTCTGCTATCAAAATTAACTACTTAGGCTGGTAAAAACAGGTGGCTAAAAGAGGGAAACAGGACAAAGAGTAACAGTTTTAAACTAAAAGAGGGGAGATTTAGATTAGATAACGGGAGATTTTTCACTGAGAGGATAGTAAAGCCCTGGCACAGACTGCCCAGAGAGCTTTGGTGCCCCATCCCAGGAGACTGGATGGGGCCCTGGGCAGCCTGAGCTGGTGGGTAGCAGCACTGCCCACAGCAGATGTTGGAACTCGATGATCTTTGAGTTCCCTTCCAATCCAAGCCATTCTATGAGTCTATGAAATGAAAACTGTTACCCAAAGCCGGTAGGTGTGGAGGCTCCCAGTTCAAAGCTTTTGTTGACTCTGAAATACGGCAATAAAACAGAAGCAAACATGCAGCAAAATACTGTTCTGGGAGCTAAAAACACTTAATGTAGTCATTGTTAAATAATACGCTCACATCAATTTGAAAAATAATATGACCAGTGCCAAAAGAGCCATGCATGCGAAGTTGTCACTGGAATAACAAGGCGGTGCTCCTCCAGTGCATAAGCCAGGGTTGTGTGCGCTCCCCTGAGAATGTCAGGAAAGCTCCATTCAAAATGTCATTAGTAACTCCAAATCTGCCTGCTAGGATCTGAAAACCATTTATTATGAAGGAATAAAAAAGGATATTTGAACATAGGAATGAGGGACAGGAGTCTTCAGTCCCAATTTTCCAATTTTGATCTCATTTTTATAGGCTTAATTTAGCAAATAACTTGCCATAACTTCACGCAGCTTGAAAAGTGCTGTTGGTGAGACCAGAAGCAAAGCACTTCCCTGTACTTTCAGGCAGGGCTCACATCCAATACAGTCAGTTAGAAAGCTAATGAGGCACTGTAGAAACAGTGCCTTTCACTGGGCTGATCAACTCCTTTACAAATGAACATGGCTGTTTCCTAAAAGAGACCTAAGCATGCTAAAATAGTACTTAAGTCAATTTCTGGCTACATTCCTCCTTAAAACACAAAGAAAGAAATGAATGATTTAGAGTTGCCATGCAGCAAAGTCAGTCCCTGTCATGGCGTAGCACCACTTTGTGGTCTGGGGTTGTTTAATAAATGACAGCACAAATTCTGCTGCAATCCCACAGAAAAACTGTGAGAGAAAACATCCTGTACATGTGCATTGATAGCCACATTTTACAGAATGAAGCATAAATGGATTACATGGCAATATCCACCTGTTCTGTACCTGCAGTTTATATTTAATATTATATGCTAAAATATCTCAGAAGTCATATAAATCACTACAACAATCTAATCCATCCTCTGTGATCTCTATTTAGAAACCACAGCAGCTGTCTTTTAAAGTGTCCTTCCCAACAGTAACAAAATCTGACCCTACTAATGAGAGCAAATCTTAAAATGACTAGATAGCATTCAGTGACAATTATTGTTCTAATTACCAAAATTGAACCCTGGCACCCATAAAGAACTTCACATTTTACTAAACTAAAAATGTATTCTTCTTTAACTAATGTATAAGTGCCAACAGGAACAGGTCCTGTGTGATGCTGAGGCAGATGTAGGGCATGGTCTAGGAATGACAGTAGGAGCATAAAATTTGTATCAACTTTTAATATATCTTTAAGTTCACTGTGGAAAAATAATTGTTTTGTACACTTATCCCTTTATCAATTTACATCATCCTCAGTGCCATTGCTGCCTTCCAATGGTGCCAGCTCTGCTGAGTGCTACAGTGGTGAGCAAGGCTGTGCTTTTTCTTTTTGCAGACTTGCCCAGTGGTATTCTTGTCTTGGAGTTATGCCAGAAAAGTGAACCCAAAGGAGTGGGGTGATAAGAGAAAGCTTCTCATTTCTCTCACCTTTTCCTTGTACACAGACACAGACGGATATAGTAGACTTCCTACTACCTGTGCTTTATCTCAGATCCCAATAATCCTAATGAATTTGTGTGGCACCCAATTCAAAACAATTCTTCTGCTGATTTCACTGTATTTCAAATCGTATCTACTGTAGGCACACAATGCTGTGCTTCTCCGGAGCTGCTGGTGGGCACAGGGGAATGAGCTTTGGTAGCAACAGTGTCCAGAATGATTCCAGTCAATTCTGAAAGTTTCACTGGGGTCAAATATGACTGCAGCACGCTCATCTGAAGCCCCTGGCAATTGTTAGAGGGAAAATAGCTGAAGGGAACTTTGAGTTTGTTTGTCAAAGCTGTCTTTCACCAGCCAGTCCACAAAGTAGGAGGAGAGCCATAAAAATGATGGGTATTACTCACCTGTGTGTGGATACAGGCCCACCACCACCTCAGCCAGTTAGGGATGGAAAGGATGCTTTATGTGATCATTGTTGATCATCACCCCAAAGACACCTGTGGCAGATATTTTTATTGCAGAGCCTTTGATGTATAGCTTTGAGTATGGTCTTTGAGCAGGTGAAGAAAGGAAAGAGAACTCAATATTATTTATCATGTGCCAGATGACAGCAATGCCAAGGTCAGGATTGTTGTCCTGGGAACACTTAAAAACCAAAAGCAGTCAGCAAAAAATTAAGAGCATAGAAAATGAGTCCTCAGAAAAGGCGTAAGGCCAATATGCACAAGTAAGTTAGGACTAGGAGCATCTGAAGATAGATGATGTTTTCTTAAAGGTTAAGATCGCTCTTTTTCTTCCACCTTCAGAGATCAGTACCTTTTTCCTAACACTGAACCTCGAGTTGCCTACTCAGAAAATAAAATTGCTTGACACAGTGTTGGCAGCTGCCCTCTTTGAGCAGGAGATGGGATGAGGTGACTCCAGCTCCCTTCAGCCAACATTTGCATGATTTTGTGGTTGATTCTCTACATTCTTTCTGGAGAGCCACAAAGCTGTGAAATACAACAGCACTGTGAGAAAATTTGACCATACTTCTCAGGAACATCCTTGCACGCAGTCAAGGAAGGGCATTATAGTCACAGTTATTTGATATGCAGAATTATTTGAACAGGTTATTTGAAGCAGAGCTTACTGGGAGCTTCCAGAGATGCCCTGGACCCTCTGGTGAGTGATGGGCGACCCATAGGTGTGCCAAGTGCTGCACATCTGATGGATATCTGGTTCATTGGGCAGTACAAATGTCTGCTTTTCCTGCTAGGCTAGGGAATGAACTCCAAATTTCAGAAAGCCTTCATGCAGAAGAGAGAGTATTTGTCAGGTATTAGGTAAAAACGCTGTGGTCAGAGCTAAGGGATCTTTGCAAACAGAATGGTGAGTCTTGACACAGCTAGATCTGAGAGGTCTCTCCTCTTGCCTGGACCTTGTATGACATGGGAGATATGGACAGTCATTTCTTTATGCAATTCCCAGTTAAAATTTAAAATATTAATGAAGTTGCAGAAAATTACACTGACATCTTCGTGAGACTTCATTATTTTCTCTTGGTAATGCATTTAACTTACAGCAATCACCTGGAAGACATAAAATATGACAGAAAAGGGGGGTGGGGGAAAGGAAATAATGCTAACTGCTTGCTGGAAAGATAAGCAACAGTCATGGTCTGGCTTGATATTCACTTCTGCATGAGAAAGGGTTTGCAGAAGAAATCAAATGCCATATCATAGAATCATAGAATGGTTTGGGTCGGAAGGGACCTTTAAGATCATCTAGTTTCAAGCCCCCTGCTATAGGCAGGGACATCTCCCTCTAGACCAGGCTGCTCAAAGCCCCATCCAGCCCAGCCATGAATGCTTCCAGGGAGGAGGCATTCACAGCCTCTATGGGCAACCTGTTCCAGTGTCTCACCACCCTCACAGTAAAAAATTTCTTTCTAAAATCTAGTCTAAACCTAACCTCTTCCAGTTGAAAACCCTTTGCCCTCATCCTGTCACTACATTCCCTTACGAAAAGTCCCTCCCCAGCTTTCCTGTAGGACCCCTTCAGGTACAGGAAGGCTGCTAAAAGATTTCCTCAGAGTCCTTTCTTCTCCAGGATGAAGAGCCTCAGCTCTCTCAGGCTGTCCTCATGGGGGAGATGCTTGGATATAATTATACAAACTGTAACCTGTGAAGTCATAGGCTAGTAACTAATCACTATACTACAGCTAATGGCAGCAAACAGTTGCTAGGTGACTTCCAACAAGATGCATGCATTGGCTGCCTGGAAAATACAATAGAGAAGTCATTCCTTTTACCACCGCCAGCACAAAACCATCCCTCAGTCAAAGTGATCACAAACAAGTCTCTGTTTTGACTCTGTTTTGATTTTGTAGGAGAAAAATTCTGACTATATTGTGTTTAGACAGACAAAATCTACACACTTGTTGATAAAACCCAAACAAATGCAGTCACTGAAGTACTTTTGTTGCTTTTTCAATGGAATCACTTACTCCATATGTCACAGTGCTGCACACTGGAATCCTGAGATCTCTGGCTGATTTATTTTTATATACTTCCTAAGATGTGAAGCATCAGTTGACTGGAACATACTTTGAAAATTAATAAGGAACAGATATATACTGGCATAAATGAGCAGAATCGTTCTTTCACAATTTTGTAATATACATTTTTTACTCCCTTTCACACTACTGCAGTTACAAGTTTGAGAAAAACTCAAGATTCAATTCTATTTCAGCAACCTGTTCCCTGATTTTGGTTTACTAGGTTAATGTGAAATAAAAAGCCAAATCAGTTAACAGTTTTTGAGGAAGTATAGCCTCACCTGTTCTGAATTAAAATAAACGAATAAGTATAATAATAGAAAACCAAACCAAGACAAAAGGGGAAGAAAAAATGCCTCCATTATGAAGAATTACATGGAAACAACTCATAGAAAATGATATTTGATTTTTTTTTACCCCAGTGTCTCCACAAACTATTTTACCAAATAGACTTGCTTGGTCTCCTGTAATGAATTTTAATGTTGTTCCTTGCCCTGGAAAATGAGGCTGTCTCCAGAAAACTCTTTAAAACAAATTCAGAGATATTCAAACCTATTTCGCTGCTCTAAATTTATGATTTTTACAATATGTGTAAGTTGTCTCCCTCTTCTGGCCGATCCGGACAGCCTACAGGATCTACAACTTCCCATTCAAACGTCTGAGGTTACGGGTTTGGTGTGAGCAGAGCCCAGTCCTGGCTTCTCTATGTCTGTGAGTATATATGGAGACAGCAGTATCTACCAACAGATACAGACTGACGACTGTACATATGAAAGAAATAACAAAATAAGAGATGACAACATTATCATATTTTTCTTGTGAGTTAGCTTTGAGGTTAGGGGACACACCAGGGGTTTCTATGCTACCTGAATAGAAACATAGTTGTTCTCATACACTACAAGTGACACAACTGTTCTTGTAACCTAGTCACACACCTCCTTTGCTGCTATCAGCCAGGGCTCTTCCCATGCCATACATTGCTCTCAGCTTGATGCAACAAACTGCCCAACAACTATATTGAGAAACAGCTTGTTTTGTTTTTCCAATTTGTAAAACAAAGGCATACTGCAAGCTGTGCTGACTGGGATGTCATACATCTTTAACAAAAAGTAAAAAGGAAAAGAAAAGAAGGAAGCATCCTCTAGTTACAGCAGACGCCTTCTGCTTTTTTTGCAAAGTGTCCTGTCACAGCATGGCTACCCTCGAGCCATTCTTCAATACCAGCTAAAAAAGAATGATATCCTTATTGTCTTTGTGTTTCATAAGTTGTTATTTGGCAATTTGTTGCCTGTAAAGAGAGGGCTTCAGGTTACTAGAAGTAGAATCAGCTATGAATCTGATATAGACTATCAAGTTGTGCTGGGGAGGCTCAAGCTGGATGTTAGGAAAAACTTCTCTAAAAGAGTGGTCGAGCACTGAAACAGGCTGCCCAGGGAAGTAACTGAGTCATCACCCCTGGAGGTTGTTTAAGAAACGTGTAGATGTAGTACTTAGTGACATGGTTTAGTGGGCAGTGTTGGTGGTAGGTGGAAGGTTGGAC
>JAOWBP010002978.1:8575276-8592271 GCA_028571105.1 Tragopan temminckii
CTGGATTTCATGAATCGGTGAGATACCTACTACAAACAAGCACAGCTTTCTATGTAAAGATCTTACATCTATTCTTTATGAATACATCAAATGCAGGCTATCAAATCATAGGGTAGATAATAACATTGATTTTTAAGCAGAATTACTCTGCAGTTTGCTCATGTATTCAGTGCTAGCATCTCAATCTCTTTTCTGGAATGGTTTTTAAGGAACACTCTACTTTAAAAACAGTGGTGTGACACGGCCTCAAAACTAGACAAACCCTTAAAACAAACACACTATTTTTTAAAGGAAACTGTTAAAAGAAACAAAAAGAAATGACACTGGCAGGATGCATAAGTTCCTGAAGCCACAAGGCAAACAGGATCTTGTTTCATTTTACATGATACTGAATAAAAATTGAATTGCTGCAGTTGCCATAGCAACTGTCACATCACTTGGCACTCCTGCTCCTTTAAATCACAGAGTGCTACTGTAAAGGAATTCATGAACCAACATGACACTTGAATACTTGTGCTTTTTACAGTATTTCAGGAGGAAAACATAAATCAATATACACTGAGAGTTGTCTCTGAAAATCGGGTTTGTTATATTTTTCTTAACATTATAATCTCCTCATTTTCTTGTCGTGTTCTTTGCAAATTTGCAAAGAAGGTGGAGGGCGTTGTCACAATCAGAGCACAAGGAAAGAAATTACTACTGACACCTGATTTCCAAACTGACGCTGTGACCTGTCACTCAGATGTCAAAATACCTTTGCTATGCAATATTCAAACCAAATACAAGGGATAAACATTGGAATTTTGCCCCTCCACAGCCAGAGTCGGTGCGATACGTGACAGCAGACAGTCTCAGTGGCATACAGGCATCTATTTCATCTTACAAGTAGATTAGAAGGGAAGTCTGACTATATACGCAAAGCTAAGCACATGATAAATGTTTGCAGAGTTAGAGCCATGATTTATACTGTTTGTGAGTGTTCTGCATACATCATGAAGTTACAGAAGGTATACAACAAAATAATGACTATATTGTATATATATTTGATGCATATTTATATGTGATGCTTTTTTTTTTTTTGGTTTGTTTTTATTTTGCTGTTTATTAATACTCTGGATGCAATTTGTTTGAAAAGCAGCCCTCTAGTGGGCTATGTACCATAATGAATAGTTAATAAATAGCACTAACATTATCTCTAAATATTAGTTAAAATGCATTTTGCAAAAACATACAAGATCTTAAATAAATGAGTCATAGATCTCCATCATTCTCTTTGGAGAAATTTAATGTTCTGTTTAGCTTTATTCCTTAAAGCCCCTGAAGCATTATTTTTAAATGCTGCTTTATGATCAACTTCTGATTAGAATCACTTTACTATACATGTACATTCACTAAAATGCAATAGTAATATTATTCACTGTCAGTAAGACTCCATAAAAGTTGCATATTATTATTAACATTCTATTTAATACATTTTACATAAATATTTACATATTTAATACAATTTAATGTATTCTATTTAATACATAATCTATGACTTTTTAAGGGTGGCAGAGAATCTATAACTGGGGAGGGGTGAAGAATAAAATAACTCTTTCTGTGTATTCACCACGAATATTTCTAAGATAGTACGCCTTACAGTCTTTCATTTAATTATTATTTTTTCCTATTTGTCTATATAGCGTTAAGGTTACATTCCATAAAGCAAAGTTTTCATGTGCAAAGTGCTTTTATTCAGTGAAGAAACATCACTTATGTAAGATCAATGTAATTCTATATCTATCAAAATTTCTGTAAGTGAAAATGTCCTGAAACATCAAAACATCTCTATTTTAGAACATTTATAGAGATAGTGAAGTGTTCATTTCTACATATATTTTGGGTTACTTCCACTTGGTTTAGAAAAATATTCTAATTCTTCTGTCAGTCATAATATGAGAAATATGATTTGTATTCTACAAAGACATTTTTAATTCCAATGATGAGTGTATTTTGTGTTCATTTAAAATAATGTATTACATCGTGGGTCCTGTTCTAGCGGTTCAGGACAGAGACAATGCCATTTCCTTAGTTTATTTTGGGCCTTAATTCAAATAATTTATTATTCAAATGACAGACTCCTAGCCCAGTAAACTGATTTCAATTATTACACTTTCTTGAGCCACTGGAAATCCTGACTTGTTATTTTGAAATTGTCTTGAAAAACCAATTTCAGCCTAAAGAGATCTTAAGTAGTTATTAGCCCACGCACTTGAACCACTGCTTGAAATTTTCTTGAACTGGAACTGGCCTTGAACAGAAACTTTGGTCACAGTCAAGCTCGGAGTGGCATCAAACTGAAAAATAGTTCTCTTTTGTGATAATTTAAAAGTGCCTAAAGAAAGTGAAATAATTAAATTCCTGAAGGATTTAGAAGTAATTCCAGCTTACCCACTGAAGTGACGTCAGCAAAGGACTGGGGATCCCAACCTTGATGAATCCTGAGCTCAGTAGGAATCGAGCAGAGCTGTGCTCTGGTAAAGAAGTTCTTCATCCATGTGACCATGGACCAAATGATCTCCCTGAGATCTTGTAGGTATTTTCAACCATTTTCAACTTAAATGATTCTATGATTCTAAGTTGGGAGATAGGAGAATGGAGTTATAGGTCCTGTGGTAAATTTCTTTTTACCAGTACCATGCCTCTTATGGTGTTGCGTACACATGCATACCACAACATTTACATTCATGCTCTTACATACACTAACTATAGAAGGTTCTTGAACACCTGAAGGTGAACTTAGGGTTGCAGAGATTTACTCTGTGTGGGGAAGATCTACAGAAAATACTTTGAAGTCAGCTTCATCCTACCTGAATAAGCAGGAAAGCGTGAGAAGCTCATAATGAATTCATGAAGCATAGACATCACACATGACAATGACTCAAACCTTGCAGGGCTACCATTTAGGAGCTTCAGGGTTGTTACAGGTGTTGGTAAACTCCAAATAGAAAATAAATGTCTCAGCAAATACAATGTCAGAGGTAGTTAGTACTACAGCAATGCATACTTCTGCAGTACTTCTTTATCAGGGCTGTTTTTCTCTACAGCACTTCTTCCTGGTTTTCTGGTGTAACAGCCATCTTATAAATGAGTTGGGTAAAAAAATAATCAGCTCTTTAAGAGTGATACACAGTACATCAATTTCAGTCTAACTCTTCAGATCCCTAGAACACTAAATATTCTACCAGCAAATGTTAGATGCTGAAGCAGACTTGCTGCACAAACAGCAGTAAGGGTCTGTTGTTCCACAATGACCTAAAAGCTCTGCTTACCTACACTAATTTCCAAGCAATGCTTTGCTCTATATCATAGAATCACACAGTAGGTGAGGTTGAAAGGGATCTTTGGGTCTATCTGGTTTACACTCTGCTCAAGCAGGGCGATGTAGAACAGGCTGCCCAGGACCACATCCAGATGGCTTTTGAAGATCTCCAAGGAGGGAGAAATATATAGAAATATATCACTCAAACCTTATAATAGAATGCACAGAGCTTTAAGCCAACGTTTTGACATGTTAACAGCTTTTCCTACAGATAAGCAACTCATTTTTAATTCTGCTGAAGAAGAGCCAGAACCTACTCTGAACTGACACAATGCAGCTAACTTCAGCTGTATCAAAAAGACTCACTGAAGCTGTGTAAATCTTTTGTATGATGATCACAGAATCATCGAATCTTTAAGGCCGGAAAAGACCTCTAAGATTATCTAGTCCAGCCATCAGCCCATCCCCACCATGCCCACTAACCATGTCCCTCAGTGCTGCATCTCCACACTTCTTGAACTCCTCCAGGGACTGTGACTCTAGTGTTGCTGCTTATGAAACGCTTTTCTTGAAAGAGAGAAGGGGGGGGGAGAGACTGAGGAGCTCTGAGAGGCATTTCTTTTCTGCACAGAAGTGACAGTTTCCTTCCACCACACCCAATGCCCAGTGTCTGCACGTTTCTTACTGCGGCACAAATCCTGTTAATCACAGACCAAGGCCTAAAACAGATTCCACTGTCCAGAGGAACGCATGAATTATTGCTGAGTTTTAGAACTGCTCCTGGATTTGTTTACACAGCTATTCCATTTGCCACCAGTATCACAACTGTTTTTCTCTTGAGCTATTTAGATATGAAACTCGCCATACAAAATCAATTCCTTTTATTTTACAGTCCGGCAAGTGAAGATTTTATATCCATTAATTTTGTCATGAATCTGACCTACTGTACAAACAAAAAGACCATTTCTCATTCTGAAACCAGTTTCCTCTAAGTACTTTTGAGCATCATGATCTTGATTAAAAGTTAGCATTGCATATAAACAATGCTACGTATAAATACTTCCTACAGTGTGAAGCTAAAGAACTTCTTACTCAACAGAAGATTCTTTCATCACGTTAAAATATGTATTTCGTTATTTTGGTGCGGTTAAATAATAGGGTAAATCAATAACAAACAGCAGAAGCAGATTAACAAAGTTAGATTTAACTGAAAATAAACTAAATTTCATACTCTGTCAACAAAGAAACAACTTGGTTACTGCATCCCATTATTTTCCATGTAGGTGAGACTGCAGAATTGTACTAGTTATGTACACAATCGTGGCTGAAAAGGTTAACAAACAGGAATATACAGAGCTGAGAGAATTCATAACCAAGGAAATAAGTAAGCAGCTAAATAAATGTTTGTCCAGCACCTGAATGTTCCAAACCACTGGGATCTTTCACTGCTGATCACCATACCTCAAATGTAACCTGGAATATATTAGGCCTCAAATATCTTCTTCCGTTTGGTTAATTCATTTTCCTTTTTTTGGCCCTATCAAAATATGTATTTGGCAGAGTGTACAACACAAGCTTCTGTGAAAGTCTTTGTTAAGCCACATAGTATCACCATTCATTTTTCATTATGATAGCCCAAATATACAAGAGGTGAGGTCTACAGACAAGAGTGATGACTTTTACTAACCCAAGCTCAAGAATCAGATCTCAAGCAAAAGAACTTGTCCATTTGTCCTAGTTCTATTAGCTGGCCTTAAAAACATAGGAGCTTCTTGAGGCTATGACTCCAGTACATACTTAGACTACTGTAGTTACAGCAACCTTATTATTACAGCATGGATCAATGGTGTATTTGACAGGGAACAATGTTTTGCATTTCAAACATCCAAAGTACTTTTTTTTGTCCACTGACCACATGTAAGATAACAATTTATTTAACAGTAAGCACTTGAAGAGAAGTGGAGATTTTGCTTTTCCAGCTGACCTTGAAGCCAGCTGGAATTCATTCACTTATTGGAACTGGGTAAAATACATGGAGGTATTTCATACAGCATGCAGAATACTGTTGAATTCTGAGTAAAAACTTGTACTGCATGTGGCTGCCACAGTGTGTGCCAGTCCTGGTTCTCCTGTTATTTACTAGAAAAGGAGTCCTGGGGATAGCACAAACACAAGCTTTCCTCTGGCCTGAAGTCAGGACACAGCCTGAGGTGCAAATTCTTCCTGCAGGATGCCTCTCCCAGCTCTTGAGTTTACACATCCTTGAAAATCTCAACTAGTTAAATCTGAGTCAGTGAAGGAGAGATGCTGGCTTTCATTTTCTGCTGTCGTTACCTATGTTTTTATCAAAAATCAAATTCCTGTAGCTTTGACCCTGAGAATCTCACTGAGCACCACTGTTGATACCTCTTCAGGACCAGGACTTGTAATAATGTGAATAAAGTTATGCAAAGAACCTCAAAAATCATGGCAAGGTAAGTTTTTAGGCATGAGCTGATAAAACCCAGAAATGTTATACAAACGAAAATAAGTAAAAAAATAAAAAATAAATAAAAAAAAATTAAAATTTCTTCAGTATATTACAAGTTATTCATTGTCCTTAATACTGAGAATAATGTAATCACTAGAAAAAGGTATTTGTCTAGCTCTGCGAGTATTCACCACTAGCAAAATTACTTAAATGAAAAGGGAAAAAAAAGATAACTGTGTACACAAAATTAGCACGAGAATTAGCAATCAACTGTAGTTCATACAATGTTCTTAGCAGATAGCATCATCTTTATTAATAATTGATGAACTGCTTAGTGGAGTTTTTGCTTAGTGATATCACCATAATAACAAACACATGTTTTATTTATATTCCGAGTTACATCCAAAATATGCAAGCCATTCACCGACAGATTCTCTCTAACATCTGAAGACTCTTTACCCCAGATTTAAACTTTCACTGATCTAGATAAGATAGTACTCCATCAAAACTAAGGGGAATAATGCAACGACTTCAGTCGCTGCGCATGATGACTTCAGTTGCTGCGCTCATCTTTGGGGATTTTCTTTCTGTGATACAACAAAGCAAAAAATGCATTTCTTAAAGCCAGCTGCACTTTTCTCATAAGGATGGTATTTTTTCTCTGTGGGATACAGTGCTATTTGTGCAGCAGATTGTATTTTGACAGATGTAACTGTATCATAAAAAGGCCCTTAGCACTACCAGACTGGTAGCTCACAAACGCTCATGAGCTCCAGGATTTCATTAAAACCAAACAACAACAACAAAAAAAGAACCCCCCTCCCAAAACAAAACAAAAAAATAACAATTAAAATGTTTTTGAGAGTGTAAAATGCCTCCAAACCACTTACCTCCCCCACGCCAGTCTGCAGAATTCTCAGCCCAGTTGTTTTTTCAAGCTTCTCTTTGTTCATGGCTGCAAGGAAAATTAAGATTGAAAGAGTTATGGGAAAGCTGAAATGTGCATAATTTTGCAGCACATGTAGTGTAACCAGCATCCCTTCCTATCCTCCATCAATAAATTCATGACCTTTGCCATCTATGGAATATTTTTCCCTGATAGTCACTCTGCTATTCAGTGTTTTGAATGCATAAATGTTCCGTTAATTGTTCACTTTTCTGTGAAAAAGAAAACCAAACTAATTCTTACTCCCTTGTATATAGAACATGACACATTTAATACATGCACAGTGTGTCTGGGAAGTTCTCTTTGGGAGAATCTTCCCACTGTCTTTCTTGAAGCAAGGAGCAGTGTGGCATCTTGCCACTGCAGCAGCACTGTCACCTTGTATGATATTTCAGAATAAATTACAGTTTTACCTAGCAGGGAAGATAAATAGTTTATCTCACAACATCAGGATGCAGTGCACAATATTTTCCTTTCTAAAACTGAGATTTTTTCCTATTTATCAGTTTCTGGATCAGTAAAAGCACTCAAAAATAATCAGAAATAAAACAGCATAAAAAGCAAAATATGAGTAGTAATAACTAGGTTATACTTATAACCTAGAAATGTCCTGTGCATGGACTTCAGCACTACTGTTGCCCAAACTAAACAAGGATGAGATCGTTCAGAGCTGAGGGTATGGGGTAAGGTCACCTTGTTTTGGACAGGAAGATGTTAACCATCCAGATGCATACTATATCAGTTGGATTCATGGCCAAAAAACAGACACCCATCCTGTTTTATTTATTAGTAGAAATGAAACCTTACAGCCTTATTAAACTCTTCTCGCTTAGTTGTCTAGTCATTGACTATCTAATCCAAGTGAGTCATCTAGGTTCTCTCTGCAGTCAATGGGAAGATATGAACATTTAATACTATGACTCATCCCACACAGCTTACACACATCAGGAGGCACCTCTCTCTTTCCTCTGGTTACAAGGACTATTGGGATAGACTCAGCTTCTCAATTTAAGTAAGCTGAAGGAAGTATTGCTACCAGAAGCACAAGAAGTGTGCCAGAACATATTATAAACAGTACATTTACATAAAAATACTGAAAAGAATTCATATATTTTTCCTTCATTTTGGAAAAACACAATTAAATTGCAGCTGTTTGAAACATTCAGAACAATTCACATTGTAGCAGACAGTTCTTAGGAGCAATATGATTGTGAGATGATGCTTTCTTTAGTTTGTCCACAGTAGAACACAAATGACTCACATTTATTTCAGAGGTGAGTTGTATCATTAGGGCTCATTTTCACCTCATATATCCAAAATGCAGAATTATTTTTGTAAGTATTTCTATGTGCAAAGACTGAAAAAGTAAAAATGTAAGCAAATCTAATACAGAGAAATTTTTCTGACTACCTCCAGCAAGATATTAATTTTGTGCATGATGCAAATAGAGAGGAAAGCTCAGTCCATCTTTTAGACCCAGCTGTTTTGCTGATGAGAACACAGAGTCCCTAGCACAAACATGTGATTTGGTGGATCACAGCCTAAAAAACACACACAATACTCACATACATACTACTCATACCATGCTTTACACATTAACAATGTATGCTTTTATTACACTCAGAGTCATTGGAACTGCACAAGGATGGTTTGCCTGGATCACGTGATTTGAGGCTACATTTATATAAGTTGTACAATATGAATTTCCAAAAAGTAAACCTTTGCATACAAGCTTGATTTTTAGCCTTGAGATGAACTCTGGATTGTGTTGCTTTATGGATGGCAGATAATTTGCCACACTGATGTTTTTCCTCTTGGATGTGCCCTGCTAGCACATTGATAGAATCATGCTCAGCACATACATTAAAGACATTTCTATCAAATGCAAAAATTTAAGAGATTAAAAAGAACTGGAAGCCTTATGGCCTCCTTCAGAAAAATAGCACCAAATGATTCTTTGGTAGCTTGGGGCAAATACAGAGTGCAGCAGAGTGGCTGTAAAATAAATGAGGTACAAGTAAACAAAAGGCTAAATCCTAATATATACTTTTATACTGCAAGAAAAGTTAACAGGAAATATTTGGTCTGCTGAATCACTGAATTTTGTAATCACTGCTACATATTTGACCAATCTCTTCTTTATAGGTTTCCTGCAGACTTCAGTTTCTGAAGCTTTGAGATATATATACATAAGGTGTGCTTAACACACCCTTCCCACTTGTTATTGGCTAAAAGAAAAAGGACAGCTCTGACAGCTGTGCTAGCCTAAATCTTGCCAAAATAAAAAGGCATGAAGGCATGCTGTGTTACTGATCAAATCAGAACCTGAAAAGGGTGAAGCTCAGGAACTGTCAGACCACAGAGAGAGACACAGCCAAACATCTCCAGCATCTTCACTCCCAGTGTGTAACAAGAGCATATTTTAACTACCCTTAAACGCCACAAGCAGTTTAGGAAAGCCAAAAATTCAGTCAAAAACAGTGGTGCCAAGCCTGTAGCATCAACCACATATCAAGAAACTGCTTGAAGCAACTGAACATGATATAACTTCTTAACTCTATCTATCTATAATTATAATTAAGAATGTCAAACATAGTCAATAGGTTATAGTTACATGAGGAAAAAGTGGTGGGAAAATAAATTAATTCCCCTGAAAAATGGCCAACATTTTAAAGGGTATTTTACTGTGCTACCTACTAGCTTTCACTCCAGTAGAAATATTCTGCAGATAATATTTCTGATGCAGAATTTATGGACTAGAAATAATAATTTTGTGTAACGTGGTATGTTGCACAAAGCTGATTTGTTTCAACCTTGGCTTAATGTCCTGAAATACTAATGGAGGACTCACAAAGTCATCAGCAAAAAGCCATAATCCAATCTAGTGTCCTTCTATGATGGATTGACTGCAATAGCCAAAAAGGGAAGGCCAACAGGTATCATCTACCTGGAGTCCTGGAAGGCCCATGGTCCAACACCATATCGTTATCTCTATACTAAGGAGGTATAGATTTGAAGGATGGACCATATGGTGAATAAGGAACAGACTGGGAGAGCTCATTGAGAGCAGCCCTGAGGAAAAGGACTCGGGAGTTCTAGGGCATGAAAAGCTTGATGCAAGCCAACAGTGTGTCCTGGAAGGCCAATTGTATCCTGGGCTGCATCAAAAGAGGGGTGGCCAGCAGGGTGAGGTAGGTGATTGTTTTCCGCTACTCTGCCCTTGTGAGGCCCCATGTGGAATATTGCATCTAGATCAGAAGCCACAGCACAAGAGAGACATAGAGCTGTTGGAGAGGGTGCAGAGGAGGACCATGAAGATGGACATAGGTCTGGAGAAGATAAGGCTTTGGGGACACCTTATAGTAGCCTTCCAGTACCTAAAGAAAAGCTGGAGAGAAACTATTTAAACAGGAAGATAGTGGTAGGACCTTTTAAACATAAAGATTATAGATTTAGGTTAGAAAAAGTTTTTAAGTATGAGGCACTGAGGCAGTGGCACTGGTTGCCCAGAGAAGCTGTGGATGCCCCATCCCTGGAGGGACTCAAGGCCAGGTTGGATGGAGTCTGGGCAACCTGATGTAATAGGTGGCAACTCTGCCAATGGCAGAGGCATTAGAAGTAGGTGATCTTTAAGGTCCCTTGAATCCAAGCCATTCTATGATAGAAAAAACAGCTACTCCAAAAATACAAACAAACAGACAAACAAAAAAACCCTCTGAAATAAACAAATAAAACCTATTCCATTTGCAATGTATAAATCCCATTTTTTAATCTCCCACTGAAACAAAAAGAGCCTCCAAACACACAAAAAAGGAGGCTTCTAAATTAAATTCACTAGATGAAGGATATGCAAATTACCTGGAGAAGCAGAGCCCTATAATGTTCTCAAAATTCTGCAATAGCCTATTTAATTAGTATTTTAATTTATCAGAATAATTCTTTGCACTTGACAATTTATGCAGTATCCCATATAATTAAGCACGTAGCTACAGTGGAATAATTTTGCCTTCTCTCTGTATACCAGTTATTTTAACCTGGAAGAATCTGTGGAAGTCTCTTCTGTCATCTAAATTACAATGGGGACAACTTAATGGCTTTGCTCTATTAGGGAGCACGATGAGGGTGTTACTGAGTGTTTCAGGGTAGCGACTGTCACTGTTCGTAGTCTTCGCCAACCAGAGGGAAGTCTGACGTGTTTCCCAAGAGCTAACATTTATTTTCTTCAGCAAAGTTATCTGCCAGTGGCATAGTCAGGAATTTGACTGCCTAGTTTTGTAGTCGGCAGGTTTGACCTCAGCTCACTGGTTATTAGGAGAAACAAGTTACGGAGAGCGTCAAGTAGAACTCCAGTCTCATTTTAACCCTTCTGGAAGAAGGAAGCCCTGAGAAATGAGTAGTTCACAAACGTTTGATGTAAAGCAGGTTTCCAAGCATAACTATACTCTCCAAAATACTACTCATGGAAGCACATGTGTACTGGTACAAGTGCTGCAGGATTTACCCGCCCCATGGAAGAAACCACCCTAAATAAAGTATTTGTGGGAAGATGGCATCACTCACAAGGAAACCTTATTTTTCTGCTATGTATCTGACTTTAAGGGTGTGTTTTATCTAATTAAACACAGAAGACAACAGTATTTACAGCCATATGATTCCCCTGACCTCTATTACGTGCCCATTTCAGAATGAGTCAATTCATGCCCTGGACTCACTAACGATATTGACTGAACCTTCAGTCAATAAAACGATGGAAGGCAATTAATTCAGATTTACTGTCCAATGAATTCTACACCAACGATCCTCTTCACAATTGTTTGTTGCAAAGCCCCTTTCACAAAGATAAATTCAGAAGAATTTCATCTATTTTCCTGTCTTTGAGGAAAGGAAAGGGAAACTGAGGAAGGGAAATCCAGTGAAATGGTATTTATTATGCTTTTAATTTTTTAACAGGTTTCACAAATCTAACACAAGCAAACACTGCATTTATTTATATCAAGTGCTTCAGATTATATGGAAAGTTTCTTTATAGGGTGAACCAGAAAGACTGCCTTTATGGTTGCACATGGGTGGCATACATACACAGCGCATACATAAATCTTTGTCTCTTGTAATTCAGTGAAAATGGATTCCCATAATGTTTGGGCCCTCTCTCTGTTGAAAATTTTTAGAGCAAACCTGTTCTCGCACCTCCTGAAAATAGTGAGGTAGTCACAGAGCAGAGGAAAAACACAGAGACGGCTCTAGGTCTTTCAGAATATTGAAGTATGTGGATATGTAAGATAGGCTTTTCAACCTTGTGCACTTGGCTTTGCTGGAAATAATTAAAACATATTTTAATGAACTTGGAATTAGATACTTAGGTATCGCCATGTTCAGAAGAGTAGACTTTCTGGAATACAAGATAAAACCTCTTTCCCTTTAGCACACATCTTTGAATTCCTCTCGGCACTCCTTCCAGGGAATGCAGCCTGTGAATTTGTAACTCCACTCCCCAGGCAGAAGTAGTACTGGGCTGCGAGTAAATCAGTCATGAAACACAACACAAGCATCCAAAGTGCTCCAGCTTGAAACTGGACTAACTCAAGAAGCCACATGCAAGGAGAGGAAGGTTCCCTCCACTCAATTTTACAATTTAGTGAAGGAAAAGTATACAGACTGCAGGGCAAAGGCATTTTGTCTTCCATTCGTCAGTGGGTGATGAAGAGAGATTGTAGCTTCATGCGTAATTTCTAGTTAACTGGCAGCCAGGCCTGGATTGAAAATGGTTGCAGAGAAGTCAAAGCGACATATCTGTACTAGTGACAGCTTGCTAAATATTATGTCATATTCAATTTTCAAGTCATTTTTCAAATGATTTTAATTAGATATTGTTTCAATCTCACGTGCGTTAATTTAATTTCTGGTATCAACATTTCAGCTTTCAATCTGCTCAGATACAGTACCTTGCTGTCTGGAATAATTTAAAATATCGTTTGCATCTCTAGCGATTTTCAGGGCACACATCATTTACAACCCTCTCTAGCTAATAAAACTAGCAGATGGAAATTCAGGCCATATTCCCTGTGCCCCTTTGGATTTTCACAGATTTTGGTACAAGATAGCCAAATATACATGTACACAATCAAGGACTTTCCATCTCTGATTCTCTTCAATTCTGTTAAAAATGCACAAGAAATAAGCAATTTGTCAGGCAAATAGCAGCACTACATAAGAGAAAAACTGGCCCATACCGGAGAATCTGAAAGTTGTATATTTTTAAAAACTCATTCACTAAAATGAAATCACTTTCCCTTCTCTAAAACATTTACCTCTCATGTCCCTGAAGTCCCACTGTCAGAAAATATTGAAGGATAGGGCTGCAAGCATCTGATACATCAGGACCTCTCATGGCTCTCTGTTTGCATAGATTAGACACACATATTTTAAGCATATTTTTTCTGCCTGACTGCTTGTATTGATTTATTTTTACTGACTTAATAAATAGCTGCTCAACTGTATGTTTCCTCGTAACTGTCCTTTAAAATCAGCACAATGCTATTTTAAAATATGATATTTAAATTGTAGCAAAGGAGTGTGGAATATATTAGATAACATTTTTGCATTTCTCTGGAGGATTTATGTTAATAGTAGGATCCCTCCCTATGAACACTGTCTGTCTCAATTAAAACGTCAGTTGAGGCTTACTTGTTAGACAAGAGCAAACATGTATTGCCAGAGATTGAATTATCCCATCTTGAGATAGGCATCATTTCCTCATCATATATAAACATATATGATGAATATATATGGTCATATGAGATATTTTTCCACAGGCAAAGAAATATATACATAAACTTCAAAATACTTCAACAGTGAAACACTCCTACAAACAACATCACAGCTACGGAGAGGAATTTTTTAGGTGCAGTGTCAATGTGATGGTTCTATCCTGGAAATATGAACAACACTACTTTATATGAATTAGAACTGTAGGAATGAAAACCATTTATTTGTTCTTGATACTGTCTTGCAGAGCTTCAGAAACCCATTTTCAAAACTATTTTCTTAAATCATTTAAGGAAGTCCATGTCCATCAACTGTAGAGAACTGAGTATTGATAATGAAAAATAGCCATGCTTTAGCTGTGTATGTTTTACAATTGAGAATATACTTCAATGACTTATTAACTTTTTAATACTGCTAACCACTGCAGTTGTAATAATTCAATCCTGCATATTTCTTTATGCTCTATATGGCACATGTATGTGTAACAATTTGCTTGCATACTTAAAACACTTATCTAATATTTATAGCTAAAGATGTACCAATTCAGCCAATGTCAGCAGAAATGGATGAAAAGAAGTGTTACTCCACTCTTCACATCAACTTTTCTTCAGATAAAAATTCCTTGACAAGTTTCAGCCCCATAAAAGTAATTGAGATAGAACAACCTGCAGCAAGCTGAGCAGAAGCCTGAGTAGAATACGCTCAAGTAGACCACTGCAGCATGAGCAGACAATTTTTCTCAGCAAACTTCTTTCTGGGCTGATTGCTAATGTCTAGACTAACTTTTTAATTGTATTTTTCGGGAGTCCCAGTCAGCTTAACATTGAACTTCACCATCATATGTTCAGTCTTAACATTTACAAATTAGAAGGCAAGATTCGTGGTCCCATGGGATGGAGGGTAAGAAGGACCATCTGGATTTCTCTCAGCCATTCTCGATGTGGGGAAGGCTTTGCCTCCTCACCTTCACAACATTGTGGAAAGTAACACTTCACATAAGGAGCTTAAAGCCACAGTTTCTTCTCTTTCCTTTTAAATAAACAGGATCATGGAACAGAATTATAGAACAATGTTTCTGTTTAATTTACACTTAAGATTTTAACAGATTGTTTTCATTTTCTTTTGATAAAATACTAAAAAATATATGAAAAACAGATAATTGCAGTCAGCTTTTCAAGGTTAGCCACATATTCTGGAGTTCCATATCTGCTTTTTGCTTCTAGTTGTATATTCTCTCTTTCCATATTCTTCATTTTAGTCCCTCAGGATATCCACTGCATCTCCCTTCTCTGTTTTATTGTTTTCATATAAGAGTTCTCTGTCCTCTTTACAAATACAAACAGCCACGTAAGACCAGTCCCTTGTCCTTTTAGCATTTTAGAAGAAGTGGAAAAAATCAGAAGCTTGTATGGTCAACTCCATCTAAAAGAAACAAATATATTTACTTACTTCCTGCCCAGGAGGAGTAATATCTAAAATAATTCTCTCTCATGTTCTCTCTTTTCTAAAACTACTAATTGGGTTGGGAGAAAAAAAACATAGAAGTGTTTCAGAAGCTGGTACTGGTGATGTTTATAGTTTCACAGAAAATAAGGGAATAGTTATCTGGACTTTAACTGAGGGAGAACCACTGTGTACAAGGGTGGATAGAAAAGGGGAATGGTTTTAAACTAAGACAGAAGAGGTTTAGGTTAGATATTAGGAGGAAGTTTTTCACAGAGTGTTGACGCACTGGAACAGGCTGCCCAAGGAGGCTGTGGATGCCCCATCCCTGGAGGTATTCAAGGCCAGGCTGGATGTGGCTCTGGGCAGCCTGGTCTGGTGGTTGGAGACCCTGCCTGTGGCAGGGGGTTGAAACTAGATGATCATTGTTGTCCTTTTCAATCCAGGCCATTCTATGATTCTGATTCTATATATGTATGTTTTCAGTGTAATGGATGATGTGTTGCTAAGGTGAGGGAAAGGACTAGACCACCCTTCCAGCAGCTGACCAACTACATTTTTTATCATTTCAATTATGTTTCAATAAGAAACAAATGAAATGATTCAGCAAAAGAAAATGGAGAACAGTCATTCCTCCCTTAGAGCAGGGATCCACTCTTTCTGAAGGCTTCCCTAGAAAGCTTTTTTGATATTATAACACATAATACTTAGAACTACACAGGTTGGCTGCTAACTATTCAGTCTCATAATTGTTAAGCTGTACTTTTTTAGCTTTCTCCTATTTACATCACTTAGAGACTTCTCATGGAAACAGCCTGAAATGCATGATTTATTCTTACTCTTATTTAAAATCTGTTGAAATTTTTAGACAGATGTTGTAGCATGTTTGCACTGGTATATGAAAAATTTAAGAGGCATTACCACTAATTCACAGCATGCCAAACTGTCACTATTTTTAATAAATACACCTTCAATAACTGTCATTTTTTTTTTCCAGTCATTTCCTCAACTTCCACAGTTAATAAAACAGTACCCTTTAGGTTCATTTCTTTAATGATCCAAAACACAACTACAAGCCATGCTATTTGTTATTCATCTGCAACTACACTTAATGTCATCCTCATGGCACAAATGTAACAAGACTGAGTTGGGAAAACATTAGCAATATTTCAACTGACTGGTTCACTAAATCATGAATAACACAGCTAATGCACAAGGTCATTCACTAACAAAATCTATTTGCCATGCCCTCAGAATAAAATGAAAATATTTATTACCAAGGAAGCCACTAGTAACAGGAGCCACAATAAAGCTTTCAGGTGGAAGTGGATAGGGATGATGTCAACTTGCCTATTGTTTCTCATAATGATTTTTTACGATGAAAATTTGGAAAGCTACTTCAGTAACCTTGAAAGAATTTATTTGAAAAAGAAATTCAGCAAAACATAGAAGATTCAGTGAAACCTGCATGTAATTCAGAAACACAGGCTCAGTATTTTTAAAAGAATACCAACTCTAACCACATCATAAAAAAAGATAAAATCATGTTTTGCCTAGAATGAGGAAATGCAAAATAAGGATGATAAATGTTGTTCTACAGGAATGACTGAGTCCCAAGTGCATTTATAGAATTTCCATTCGCATGTGTGAAGACAGGTGTGCATATCTGATGAGAATGATGAGAAAAAGGATTTAACAGAGAAGACCTACATGTGTGAAGCATGGTTACCTTACAGACTGTGGGGACAGCTGTAAGGGAAAGGTTACAGTTCCTATTGCCAGTCTCAGAAGACTTTAGCACTTATTCAGTAGCTACCAGAAGTACAAACTCAACACTGAAACCCAAATGAGTCCTTCTAAATGCTTTATTTCTCCCACTGGAAAGACAGAACGGATTGCTGAAGCCATACTCAAAATACTTGTTATTATAAATCATTGCATCATATGCAAATTCTTCTCATTGCCAGCACCCTTGTGAGTATGGTACTGAGCAAGCACAGAGCAAACAGGTGGTTCCTGTGCAAAGGACCTCATATCTACCAAACAAATGGTAACAGTGAATAGCTACAG